>CM059216.1:14413585-14951085 GCA_030347435.1 Clarias fuscus | reverse complement strand
CCACGCACAGACACACACAAACACAGACATACACACACAGACACAAACACACAGGCACACAAACATACGCACAGACACAGATACACACGCACAGACACACGCACTCACAAACATGCACAGACAGTGAGTTTGTGTGTGTGTGTCTGTGTGTGTGCATGTGTCCTGATGGATATGTCAGATTGTATCCCTTGCCAAGCTAAACACACACACACACACACACACACACACACACAGCCAGCGTGACATCTCATACCTCATAAGGACATAAATCTAGGCCACTGAATACATCTTTCTCATAATTCTGATTCCGACTTTTATAGTGCTCCTGCTTAAACACACATTCTCAGTCTATTCTCACCTTCATTCTCACTCTCACTTTTACACACACACACACACACACACACACACACACACACACACACACACACAATGAACAAATCCCCTTGGGAAACTAACTGCGAATAAAACAACTCTCTTCCTCTTCACCTGCACACAGACTCTCTCTCTCTCTCTCGCTCTCTCTCTAACACAACACACACACACACACACACACACACACACACCATTGTTACCTTCTGCCTTATCAGAGAACAGGACTGAAAGAACTCAGTACCGTCATGTCTCTCTGTTTGTGTGATAGTGTGTGTATGTGATGTATTATCACATTCCCTGAGCTGGACTAAAGATAAGCTACAGAGTACTCACACACTTTCACACACACACGCACTCACACACGCGCACACACTCGCACACACACTCACATACACTCACATACACACACACACTCACATACACACACACACTCACATACACACACACACTCACATACACACACACACTCACATACACACACACACTCACATACACACACACACTCACATACACACGCACACAAACAATCTGTCTGGTCTGCAGAATCACAAACGCTTCCCTGGCAGTGCTTCAAACCATCTGCCAAAGGTCAAGGGTCAAATGAAAAGAAAGCCATATATGGATCCAGCACGCACACACGCACAACACACACAACACACACACACAACACACACATTCACACATATATACAGTATAGTGTACTTAGTCCACACACTCAGCATTTCACACACAAATGCTCACAAATTATATATAAAATACAAGCAAGCTTTAGGAGAGACAGACGTTTTCATCAGGGGAGAGAGAGAGAGAGAGAGAGCAAAGTACAGAATCTCCTTTTCTCCTCCTCTGCTTTACTTCAACTGATGAAATACAACCTCTGTTACTGACACTGCGCAACTATAGTGTGTGTGTGTGTGTGTGTGTGTGTGCAGACACATTCAGCGAGACAGACATTCATAGGAGCTGGAGAGAATATACACGTACACAGATGCTTAAATAGAGCAGCGTACACACACACACAAACACACACACACACACACACACACACATACATACACATACACACACACACAAACACACACACACACACACACACACATACATACACATACACACACACACACACACACACAGCTGCACAGAGAGAGAGAGAGATGAGGTAGAGTCGAGTCCAAACAAAGACATCTGGCTTTACTTAATGCTGTGCAGAACAAAATCAGAAGACTATCAGAGCAAGCTGACACACACACACACACACACACACACACACACACACACACACACACACACACACACACACACACACTCACAATGAATCATGTCCTTCTGCATGTTAGGCAACACATGTGAATGTACTTTAGCATGAGACACATGATAACAGATGATTTAGACCTGGTGTGTGCGATCAGTCATGTTTCATCCTTGGAGGCAGGTAACAACCATGTCTTACACACAAACACACACACATGCGCAATCACTCACTCATACACATACACTCACACTCAGAGAGCAAAGACAGACATTATACCAGCGCTCGGTTTGTCACTTAAGAGCGTGTGGGGTTTGTTTTTCATGTGTGGGTGAGTGTGCATGCATGCGTGTGTGCGTGCATGTGTGTGTTTGTGTGTGTGTGCGCATGCATGTGTGCGCACTGTGTGGCAACAACCAATATTAATTCAATAGATTTTCTAATTATAATTAATCACAATTAGTGTTAATTAAACAAACAATAAACAAAGTTACACTACTGTATACGGTACTGATATTTCTATAAAGGACTTTGGAAGAACTTTGTGACTTTTTTTTATCCAGCACATCTCTCCCTGCAGCGTGCTCACCACTAAAAGACGTAGCACTTAATTAAGGACAGCCGACGGTGTTAAATGTTCTACAGGTTGTTACGTCACGCCGTAGATTTGCGCTCCCTGTGCCGGCGCGTGCGTAATGGAAGGCCGCGAGACGTTTTCTGAAGCGGCGTGATCTGAAGAGGTTTCCTCTGGCTCCGGCCTGTTAGCTTGCTAGCGTCTGTTCATTTCCATGATAAGAATGCAAATGAACGAGAGTGTTCTAGCTAGCTGTCTGGAGCGGGAGGAAACCTATTCAAATGTGACTCGCCTTCAAGAACGCTACTCGCGTCGATGTTGGAAGACGGCTACGGAGAGAGAATTGGAAACACACACGCACAAAAAAAAAGTCAGAGAAAGTGTTTAACTAAACCTTTTTTTTTGTAATGAAATGTGTCATCAGCTTGCCTTTTAAGCATTTAACCTCTCCTTGTCTTTCGTATACTTTATATGGTTCTATTCATTAATAAAATATTAAACTATATGGATAATTACAGCTTGCTGTAATTAGTGTATCGTGACACAAATTATCGATGACCAAAACAGAACAGGAATGTTGCAACAGGTTGGCAAAGATACGAAGAGCATTAAGGAGTGTGTGTGCGCACATGAGTGTGTGTGTGTTCTCAACATGCTCTTCAGCACGGCAGGTGGTTGTAACCCAGGGAAAACTGTCAGTCACACGACTAAGCTGTTGTTGCCACGGGGACGGTTATCTATCCAATAGTGAAAGACCTGAGTCCCAAAAGACAAACAAGCTCTCTCCCTCTCTCTCTCTCTCTCTCTCACACACACACACACACACACAGATTTGCATACAGATTCAAAAACATAATCCACTGCATTCCCAAAAGCGAAAACAACCATACAGTCACACACACCTTCACCTATGTCCTCACACACACACGCACACACCCACACGGCATGTGGGATCAAAAGGGAAGTGTCACATATTTGCACAGCCAGTCTGAGTGCATTTCCCATGAGTATGTCAGCATTTATTATACTGAGCGCATTCTGAATAACACACGTTCACTAGAGAGATAAACACACACACACACACACACACACAAAAGCAGATACGCAATGGCAGTCACAGGCACATCTGCGCACTAAACACATGTGCAAGCAGGAAGCAATCAATGCTAAGACTGTATGGATAAGTGGTGTGTGTGAATACACTCTTCCTACACCAGGATATTAGCTTTAATGCGGCTACGTCATAAGAAGAACATCATCGATGGCATCAGCTGTCAAAGCCGACCTTGAAATCGTGATGCGCCGTGACACACTGTCCTGAGACAGTCTCCAGACCGGCTGACTTCAACTGTTATTCAGACTGGAAGTTATATATTAAAAATATATATTGCTTCCTTTTTGTTGCAAATATATTACAAATATAATAATTAGGTTAGATTATTAGGTGGTTAACTGATTTTTCTTTCTTTTTTTTTACTTCAACAAGTAGCTAGAAATCAACAAAAACAAACAATACACAAACACAAGGCTGTGAATACACACAGACACACAAAGACACACAAAATAATCATGCTCTTAGTGGAGAGAGAGGTGTTTAGAAGTAAAGATGATAACCCCCACCACCACAACCTGGCCCCGCACTGACCTCTACCCCCCCCCCTCCCCCCTACAAACGCACACATACACACACACAATTCTGTTTATTACAAGAAGATTAAGGGCTCTCATCTCCATCACTTCAGCATTGAACACAATACACCCGGCATTGAAGGTGGTGTTTGATCAGTGCTAATTAGACTTGAAGTGACAGAGACGTGTCCGAGTGTCCAGAACACAAGAGCACGATTCGGTTTGATAAAAAAAAATACATCAAGAAAGAAGGATGGGAGCGCAAGTTTATAGCATCTCCGTTCCCTTGCAGTATAGCTCAGGGTAATTCTTAATTATTAATTAAGAAGATATGCTTCAGCTAACGAGCCGATAAAACCCTGCACTCTGTTTTCTGTATATACACCACAGTGACTTTATATAAAGAGACAGAGTCATTACGGTAGGTGATTAGGAGAGAGGGAGTCTCACTGAGCCGTGGACACACACACACACACACACACACACACACACACACACGCACACAAATTCACTCCCTCTCCCTTTCCCTCTATCTGTCAAACACACACACACACACACACACACACATACATACACACACACACATACTCTCCTTGTGAGGACCTTGCACTGACAACTGCTATCACACCTAATTAGAGCTGGTTTATTCTCAACACCTAACCCTCAATTCTTTAAAATTCTTTATAAATGAACACACACACAGGTTTGTGTTACTATCTTTGTGAGGACCTTGCACTGGCACATCTAATTTGAGCTATACCCAACCTTAAACTCAATGATTCAAATTATTTTTAAATTCTTTATAAATAAACACACATACATGCGCGCACACACACAGGTTTGTGTTACCATCCTTGTGAGGACATTCCACTGACAGTTCCAGCCACATCTAAGTAAAGGTATGTTTATTCCTACACCCAAGTCCAACCTCAAGAATTCTAATTCTTTTAAAAAGATTTATAACAAACTCACTCTCACGCGCACACACACACACACACACAGACACACACTCAAACTCACTCACTCTCCCTCTGTCTCACACACACACACAGGTATGTGTTACTATCCTTGTAAGGACGTTGCACTGACAATTCCTATCACATCTAATTAGAGCTATGCTTATTCCTACACCTAACCTCAACCTCAAGGATTATAATTCTTTTAAAATGCTTTATAAATAACACACACACACAACTCCCTCTCTCTAGCTGTCAAACACACACACGCACACACACACAACTCCTTCTCCCTCTCTCTAGCTGTCAAACACACAGATACACACATACACACATACACACACACACACACACACACACACACCCTTCTGAGGACATTCCACTGCTAATTCCTACCACATCCTATTACAGCCATGTTTATTCCTAACACCTACACCAACTGCAAGAATTATAGTTCTTTTCAAATTCTTTATAAACAAAAGTTTATATATATAAACGTCACACCATGTTTCCCACTAACAGATGTCCCCACAATGTCAAAACTGTGAGATATCCCTATCCCTTTATCCATGTGTGAACCTTTGGTCCTTACAAAGACATCAACACACACACACGTCATACACACACCATACACATAGACACGTTTTTCCCCTCACTATGATAGTAACACGCCCAGGTCCCGGCTCATACTGCTGAGCTGAGTGTTTGTTGACACCCGACTCCAATACAGCTGAAGTTTGCCACACACAGACACACAGTATAAATAGTGTAAACTTTTTTTAAGCCGTCTATGAGCCGCTACTGCACATACAGACCGTGAGGACGCACAGTGAGCCTGTGTGTGTGTTTAGAGATGTGACTCACAGCTAGACCGGGGCAGTCAGTGTGGCGGGTGGTGACGGCGCGGATCAGTCCGGCTCTCCAGCCCCAGCGCGCCACGCCGCCCAGCTCGCGCTCCTCTCCGCCGCTCGCGCACAGGAAGCGCCTCCCCACGAGCTCCATGTCCGCGCCGAGAGAGAGCGAAATAAAAGTGCCCCACACACTCACACAAACACTGTGTCCGAGGGGGGAAACTAACTTCCAGGAAGCGTTACGACTAACGTATAATCATATTTTTGTTTAAAAACAGCCCAAATGAAGGAGATAACGGTGTTGGGATTGTCACTGTACCGGGCGGCCGGTTTAAAGTCCCAGCTCACGCGCTCCGGCTACAGTGCGGTGTGTGTGCGCCGTGAAACTGATTTACACTGAGAGTAGTAACAGTCATTATGTCTCTCTCTCTCTCTCTCTCTCTCTCACTCACTCTCTCACTCTCTCTCTCTCTCTCACACACGCTCAGTTTCTCTCTTACTCACTGACTGACACACACACGCGCACATTTGTAGTGTTCATCCGCCGTCTCTAAATCGCGGTGTAAAACACACGGCACTAGCAGAACTCACACGTTCAAGTGTGTGTCCCTGCGCCAGACAGAGTTCACTCGCTCTTCTCGGTCCATCTCTACATACAGGGAGGGAAACTAGTCCCTCCTGCACTGTGCATGACAATTCGAGAACAATCTCCTGGGTGTAAATAATTTACAAGCTGATTCGGATCACGACACATGAACCAGTAAAGCTTTAAGACGGATTTATTAAACGATTCAGGAACTAGATAAAGCTCGGATTAAAATCCCACAGTTAACCCCTTACTGCCCGAGATGATTAGGACTGCATTCTTATTACTGGCTATTGAAGAAATGTTTCAAATACAACACATACAGTATGAAGTTTTGTCGCTATATCCTTACTTTCAACGTTTTATTGTTTTTATTCTAACCATAAACCGTAGAAGTAGACTACTATAGATGTTGTTTTTATTTATTTATTTTTATTTTGGACCAACCACGTGCCATCCAGGTCAGGTTGCTAGCTTGACGCCCGATTGTCATTCAAACACGACAGGCAATTCGGGAACGCAATTTAGCCTAAACTACATGCTTTTGGACTGAGGAAGGAAACCAGAGTAAACTGAGGGAACACATTAAGAACCGGGAGAACTTGGAAACTCCATGCACACAGACCGAAACATGCACAAAACATCTAACCACCATGTCGCCATGCCACCCATAGAATTTTTCTTTTCTTTTTTTGTATCTTGACCCATCTGTCATCAGGCGACACATAGAGGAGACTCACCAAGCATGGGGAGAACATGCAAACTCCATGCACACAGTCCCCAAGGCAGGAACCTGAACCTTGACCTTGGAGGTGCAAGGTGACAGTACTAACCACTACGCCACTGTGCTGCCCATATATATATATATATATATATTTTTGTATTTTGGTCCATCCAGGTTCCATCTGGCACATCAAATGATGGATACTCCCCACCATGACGATATATCCACTGATCCTGTGGCAGTTACTTAAGGGTTAGGGTTGCCAGCTTGATGCCATAGATGTAATTGTCTAGATTATTTGACCTGATAGACTGATCCTGTATAGGTGTGAAACAGTTGGCATTGAAACCCTCCATAACACCATGACACCATAAAGTAAACTGCATTTACTTTTTTTTCATAATCTGGACTAGTCACCACTCTTTGTCAATCAGAAAGGACAGGAATGACAAGATATGACATGAGTCATGGAATGAATTGCTATAAGACTTACATAATTAGTACGGCTTATTAATATGATTGTTGCTGTGATTAAGAATAATTATAAGCTAAATTATAAGAAATTTAACCCTTGGGTCTAGGCTTATATGGTATTTTTCCCCTCCAACGGTTACTGTTTAGTGGTAGAATTTGGGCTACCAGATGCTCAGCATAGTGTCAAGACTTGTGAACAAAATAATCCCCTGCTCACACTCACACTCATTTCCATAAAACCAGTCTTGTCAAAACCAGACTGCCTGATTTGTACTCAGAGTTACACACTACCACCTGCTACCACAGGCCGACTTGCACCTTGACAACTCATGTGAGTAAATATATCCCCCTTGACTGTGTCTATTTTAGATATCTTACACACTAGCACTGAATTTGCTTCTTCTACAGTTACAACACATCAACTTCCATCAGCAGCACTGTCAAAGATTCAAGAGTGTTAATTACTGCACTTCTGTATTATACTGTATAACTAATCCCCTATGCATATCTGTTGTAAATTGTAACGGGAACATAATTGCACCCATAAAGTCTAACAGAGCTAATGCATTTGAATGTAATCTTCATTTCCCAACGCACTCGCATCTCGCGCACACGTCATCTGCTGATGTAGGTCTTGCACGTTAAGTGTTTAATTGTATTTCAGTTGATCGCCGCTAGATGTCGCGCCTTCTGGATTTCGTCATTTCTATAACGACTCTTGCATGATTAATAAACATACCGTAGTTATTTTGCCCTCTAGTGGTGATCGCGATCCGTTGACAGCGCTTTAAAAAGAGCTATGGATATGGACTGCTCGAACTTGGCCCGGGGTTATCAAACATTTTACAGCCAGCCTCAGCATCACTGATCTTATCTATAAATATACTGTATTTGGGCGGGACAATAAAGTGGTCGATATACCTTCTTCATTTATTTCTTATGTGTTCTGTTTTTAGATATCATTCAAATGATTAAATATCATCCAAATACCTAAATTTATAAAATGTCAGCCTAAATGTATACAAAGACATGTTTACATATTTTAACCCAGAATGTAAAACAACAACAATAACAACAACAACAAGAACAGCAACAAAGCTTGACTTGTAGAAAATATTTAGTATTTAGTGTGTTCGGTTTTATTTCAAAATATATAAATAAATAATATTTAATCAGAAAAAAATTATAGTCACCCAATCATTCATTCATTCATTCATTCATTTATTCATTTTCTATGCTCCATTAATCCTCTCCATCTAGGAACCTCTGTTGTCAACTAGGGACCGTGGAGGCCAGTGGTTATTATAATTATAACCACTTAGTAGGACCTCCAGGCAACATTCTAACACTTCAGGAAATTTGGGAGCACCAATTAACCTAATCTGGATGTCTTTGGACTGTAGGAGGAAACTGGAGTACCCAGAGGAACCAACCATGCAAACTACATGAAACTGCACACAGGCCACTAAACCACCATGCCGCCATCTTCTATCCTGCTTATACAGGATTGCAGGGAGCCTGGGATAGTATTCAGGAAACTCTGGCCACACCCTGAACTGGGTGCCAATCCATCACAGAGCACACATGCACACAACAAAGTCAAACACTCATTCACACGTGCATATTTTTAGACTGTGGGAGGACACCGGAGTACCTGGAGGAAACCCAGCAAGAACCACGCACACAGACCTGAGGCGAAAATCAAACTCTCGGACCCTGGAGGTATGAGGCCACAGTGCCAACCACTACGCCACTTTGCTACCTATAGTCTTCCAATACTACACCCAATGTTTTACTGCAACAGTTTCTACCGTTCCACAAGTCCCACAAGGTGAGAGTTATTTATTTATTTATTTATCTATTTATTATATCATGTCCACACAAGTTATTCATCTTGTGGGAACAAGTTGTTATCTTGTGCTCACAAATAACTACGTTGTGTGCACACAGCTCGCATTCTAACTACAAAACAAATTAACTGATCAGATGAAGCAACAAAGGTTTTCGTGCTCCAAATATACTTGCAAATATGTAAATGATATGCTTGTATGAATTTTAATTCTGTCAAAAGAAATGCAAATAATCCAACTGCTTTCATGCAAAAGGCATTCGTGTCAACTTGCAGTGTGCGGATGGATAACTTTTGCTTTATTGTTGTTTTGCTAAAAACATTAACATACAAACCAAACAACATACATTCCAAACAACATAGCCAGGGAGGACACAAGGAGCAGTAGATAAAAAATAAAAATAAAAAGTAAATAAAAAACAAGAGGGAAAAAACACTGTAAAAATTAATGTAAAATTCTAATAGCTTTGGAATTTTTTGAGAACTTATTACTTTCTAATGATCCCACCATTTAATTTTTGAATACAAGAAAGAGGGGTGTACTATTATTACATTTACTTTTATGAATATATATATATATATATTTTTTTTTTTGTAGAAATATTAAATTTATTATAAAATAATTATCCTCCTACTTCGTGTAGTAAATAAATGCAGATTTATTATTTTGCTTGTTTCAACAAAATCATTTACGCGCTCTGTACATTTCTGATTTTGAAAAAAAAAAAAGGGGGAGGAAAACTACAATTCATGACGTAGGTGTGAGTTTGTGGGCGTGGCCTTGATGAGGATCACCTCCACTTCTCGCCTTTCTTCACTTCAGTCGCTGGACTTCCTGTGAGAGGTAAACAAATGGAAGGCCAAACAGCGATCTGTCAAATGTATCACAATGTAACCCGTAAGCGGGTATTTAAAGCACCGAAATGCCTGGACAGAAAAGAAAATACAATGTTCGCTTTCCACCCGTAAGTAACAGCAGAAATTGTTTGCTTATTTGGAAGTGATTTATTTATATGTTTGTGTGAGAATGTCTTCACACTGAGCCAGGCTGCTGCGCTCCCATGCAGGGTCGCATTAAGAAGATCATGCAGAAGGACACGGAGGTGGGCAGAATGGCCACTGCTGTTCCGGTTATCATATGTATCCTTTAAGAACACTGTTAGCTGTTTATTTCTAATGAATGTTAAACAGAAGGGGGAGAATACACGTTTATTAACGATAGAAGTGTTGACTCTGTTGACTTCCATGACTTTAAGCTAAGCTAAAGCACTGGAAATGTTCTTGATCTCGTTGCTCACCAAGACCAGCTCAATCACTCAGTCCAAGAACAGCAGAGTGATGTCCATCAACCACATGTAAGGGGGTGAACATCTCCAAAATCTGAGAAATCGATCAGTTTATCATTCTGGTCACATCCTCGCCTGTGTGCAAAGTGAATTCTTCCTCATGCTTGCACTTCTGTGTTGAATTCTCTATACACCCTTCATCCTATAGGAAACAATGCATCGAGTCTGAGAAGCTCTTCGACTTCCTGAAGGAGCTTGTGGAACATTCGTCTGGCTCGTCTACGGCTAAGGAGAGCAAAGCCAAGGGGAAGTGTTTGGGGCACAGGTACACATCCGAGTCTCAGCTGTACTTCTTTTCCTGCATGTGTACTTGTTCCATATCACCATCAATGTGTGCATTATTTCTTAGCACTCTCTCTCTCACACACGCACATATATGAAATGCTTTGGAGATGATATATCATTGTAGTTGCATACTTTTGAGAATAAATGTCGATTTCCATTCTAGAAAGAAGTGGCATAACATGTCCATCATAACCAATTCCTCAGAGATGGAGGAGCTACCCAAGAGGCATAACACTGAGCCTTCAGACTCCTCTAGTGTAGGAAATATTTTGCAATTCCTTTCCTAAAACTATTTGTCACGTATCAAGCTTTGTGCAACACAATTCCAACAACCTCTCTCTGCCACTGTGAGCTCCATGTGCACAAGTTCTAGTTCACAATTCAGTGCAAGTGCATTTTCATTTTTCTTATGCTTGATTTCGCTCCCATTTGTCAGGAGTCTGAGCTTGTCATCTGCTTGGAGACACAGTCACCTTGATAACAGCTGCTGAAACAGTGAGTCTCCCTTTTAAAATTCATTCGTTTACTCAACAGCTAAGAGGAGAAAATGGTCTAAAGATGATTAATTCTTCACAGTGCATTGTCTGTATTGTTGTTGTTCAAATGTCACTGCTGTTTACTCTTCCAGCTTACGCTGTAGCTCACTTCAGTGGAAACTGCAGCAATATTTATGAAGACCCAACAAGTTTTTCTTTTAATATTTCCCTGAAACGTTTTTTTAATTTGTAATTTTTGTTGTTGTTGCAAAAGCAGAATTAAAATTTAAAGAAAGAAAACATGATGAAAGCTTAAAATTTGATAAAACAAAAAAGTTTATATATTTGTGGAAAATGTTAATGCAAATATTCTTGATGTTCTTGAGTAAGTTTTAAATCCTTATAAGGAAAATTACTTTGTGTTAATTCTATAAGAGGGAGATATCTTTTTTTTTCTATAAGAAGCACTACTGCTACTTTTTCTGTTTCTCTGTTGGATTCATAACTGTTGTTGAACCTGCGACTGTTCAATCTGTTAAAGTGCTAATGAACTATCAATTCTATTGACATACAACACTGTTCCATAACCAGCTTTCACTTACTATTGATGTTATCTGAAGGTCTTTGTGAGAATGCACATACAGTAAGTAGAAGTATTTTATAGCTGCAATAATAATGTTTTAAGGTTTTCACTAAAGATATTCTGTGGATGTTATGATTTTTGAAAGCCATTTTGCTGCTTGTACTTAATATTTAACAAACATGTACACATACAGACAGAGGAAGAACAGCATTGAGTATTGGATGGTGATAAAATGTGATTTTATGTTAAAAAGTGAATGAAACAGTTTCAAATTGTGATGCTGAGGTAAAATAAATAAAAATCAGATTTCTATAAACTGCACATTTCCTTATTTAAAACAAGACATTTTTTCAATGAATTGACAATTTTTCTGTGGTTATCTTCTGCATGTCTTGTAGAGAATTTCTCATTTAAATGACATGAGATACATAGAACAGACAATCTGCTGGGGAAATTAATACAGTACTTAATTGAATACAAAAGCAGGTGGGAAAAAAGCCAACTTGCACATTCGCACACATTCTAATACATAGCCTGCTGTACATACAAGCCTCGGTCCTTTTCTGGGAATGAATATCAGCAAATCTCATTTTTTTAATAATAGCATATATGTTGACAAACATTTATAGAAATGAAGATATTTCTACTGTTTTTGTCATAACCAATCCAAAGAAAGCAGATTAGTGGTTTGACAGTTTATTCTGCTTTTTTCCCCAGTCCTACAGGACTCAAGTCTTTGCTGTAGATCCATAAATTAAACTCTCAATCCAAAGAAGGCACTAGTCAAGTCTGCCCCTGTCCAGACAAGGTCAGGAGGTGAGAGTGCCACATGTAGATCTTACTTCGCTACAATAAAAACATTTCTTATACACATATGCAGATGATACATGAAAAGCAGGACTTAACTCTCCCTTTTTCTTGCGCCATGTCAATCATATAATATGCATTCATTTTCTTTTCTGATTTTTGGATTTTTTTTTTTTTTTTTAAACACAAATACCAAAACCAGAAAGGTAGAACGTGGTGCAATGTTAAGTCTGTTTTTCTGTAGAGTCACAATCCTGGTGCTCATTTGTACATATGGAAAAAAAAACAACAACAAAAAAATCTGCAAAAATAGTGATGGTTGAAGTTGCAGCTCAGCAGAGTCGTGCACCGAAGCCAAATGTCTGTTTGATGGCCTGGCAGTAGTACCTCTGCCAGCCTTCTCGTGTGCGGTCCTCCTCGCTTTCTGGCACGGCTCGACATTCGATTTTCAGCTCCGTCTCGTTGCCCTTGTCTATAAAGTTCAGAGTCACTGTCGCATAGTGCTCTACATCCCAGCGTACACATGGACACACAAGAAAAGGTGAAATGAAAAACAATGAAGGCTTAACTCAAACTTTAATCACAACTGAAGCCCTAAATTTAGGCAGATATAACAAAAAAGGATGTTAATAAACAGGCTTACACGTACAACAAAATACATATTTAGGTAAAACTATTTGGATTTTTCGCATTGCAATTAAAGCTGATTCTTAATTTTTGAAAGACTGAACATAATTTGGTTAAGTTTAGTTAAGATTTATCTCTTACCACTTGGCCACGTGTTGTACCTCCATTTCATGACTATTTTCTCCTCAGGAACCTGTGAAAACACCAGACAGATTTCCAGTTCCTATCCACCCATCCATTGTATATACTGCTTATCCTGTGTAGCATTGCAGGGAGCTTAGAATATGTACCAGCCTACTGCAGGGCACATACACACCCAGTCATACACTGTGCCCATCATCCTACAGCTCATGCCTTTAGACTGTAGGATTCGGTCCACAATATATGACTCCTAGTCACTATCTCTCCTAGCCATGTATGCCTCCTAGTCACTATCCATATATGGCTTTCAAGATATAAAGCACGTGACATTCTTATTCATGCTGTTTATGTTTAGCAAGCTGAAGATTCTCCCCAAGAATTCAGATTAAACAACACCAAAAAAATCTCAAATGCATACATGATTGAATTGTACACTTGACTGACGCCACTCAGATTCAACCTAAAGCTTTCACAGTAGTTGAAACCATGAGCTTCTTCTCATCTTAAACCCATGTATTACTCAGTAAATGTACTTTTAATACGAATTAGCAAATTCTCACCAGCTCCTGGAACTCGCCGAATACATTTCCGTCTAACAGACGGAACTTGCCTCCTTTCTCTGCATCAACCACAGCTGCGGTGTGTGTAAATGCCTGTATCATCTACACTCACAAACACACACACCCAACCACAGGTGTTACTACTTTTTAGTGAATTCATTCAATGCATCATTATAAATAGAAAATACTGAAGAGAGCACTTTCTGTGTGTTAAGATATGGGACTATACTGACCTCCTGGTTGAGGAAAACTCTGTAAAGCTCCTCTGGTGACGTAAGGAAAGTGTCTCTCAGCATGAACTTGCAAGTAGGGATCTTTACTCCTGTGCAGGAAGGAGGAGCTGTGTTTCTTGAGCCAATCTGTTTATAAAAAGGCAGACACAAACCATCAAAATTCAAGGCTGAAACCTACAGTCCTCAAGTAAAATAAATAAATAAATAAATAAATAAATAAATAAATAACTGGAATAACAAAATACAATCTTTCACAATTTGGACAATTAATGTGTGCCATCAACAAATAACCATGCCTACCCGGGTATCGTTCATCTTGACCTTTGATTGAGAGGTGGACTGTTTGGTCACACCATTGGCTGTTGGTAAGATCATCCCCTGCGTGAACTCTGTGCAAATGAAAGGTCAGACAAATTAATCTCACAGCTGCACAAATATTAATAAGATATTTATTCCTGAAACAGTGATATGTGTGGAGCAGGTGATTTCACCCTAAAAAATTAAGAAAAAGCCTTTTTTTTTTTTTAAATACACCAGTCCCTTTCTCTCCAACAATATTTTTATTGATTTTAAACAGAGACATAACAGGGTAAAACATGCAACGTTCCAATACACATTTTATAGCCCCCTTATAAAACCACACCAGTCCCTTTCTAACTATGTTTTTTATTGGCCTATTCCCAGACATTTCAATTTATCACTACCTGGTCAAGAAAAGGACTTCAAAATGATTATGATGATCTATCTAACCATTTGAGTCCTTGAATATATGAGGTGATAACCTGGAAAAGCTCCATTGGGTGTGATATCCTGGTCATTTACTATATGCAGGTCATCAGCTGTCTTCATTTTATTCCACATAACATTGAGTTTACACCTGACCAACTGAAGCAACCACAGACAACACTGCTTCCAGAGGTTTGTACAGTGGCCAATAAGCATGATGGGTGAATCGATTTACAAACTTTTTACTCTGACATACCCTTCACAGTGGAACAGGACCAATCTTAACTTATCAGACCACATGACCACCTTCCATTGCCTTAACATCCTATATTTATGCTCCCTAGTGAATGAAGGGTTGTTTCTGATTGATCTCAATACGAAATGCTTTCCTTATGGACACATGGCTGTTTTGTCCCAGTCCTGAATTCTCTTCACATTGTGTGTGGAAATGCTCTTATTTCCTCTATTAAACACAGCTGTGATTTCTACTGTCAGTTTTCATGAAGCAAAATCTAACTTGAAGCGAAATGTATAAGTTTATCACCATCCTACATTTTTAGTCCAGTTCCAGTCATTTCAAATTTCCTTAGTTGTTTTATTTGCTTGATCCAGGCAAGTAATTTGTCCCTTCTGAAATGGCAACCTTTTTATGGAATAAAATCACTGTCAAAAATAATCGTGCCCAAAAAAAAAAAAAAAAAGGTGTGTTTTGTCCAAATTGGATTCCAAAATCTACGGCCATGAGAGCTTACAGATACGATATTTTGTGTGTTTGTTACAGTACAACTATAAAATATATGACTTTACAGGCACAAAACTCGTTTTTACAACTCCTCTGTTACATGGACGAATTGCAAAATTACGCCCATGAATGTAGTATTTTAAAGCACTGTCAAAAATACGCCATCAAGGCCACATGCGCAGGCATTACTATCCGAGGGAAGCAGAATCGATTCGGCCACCATTTTAAACCACTGGCGCCAGAATGGCAGATCAGCAGCCGAGCGCTCTCTTATCTCAGGTAAGTTTTTTTTTTTTTTTCCCACAGATTCGTACATGTTTAAGAGAAGAAAAATTACAGAGGTAAGATTTTAAGAGTTTAAAACGGTGACAGGGCGCAAGCGCGAAATCGAATCCTCTTCTTTCGGATAGTAATGCCTGTGCATGTGGCCTTGATGACGTATTTTTGACAGTGGTGTAACAGACTACATTCATGGGCGTAATTTTGCAATTCGTCCGTGTAACAGAGGAGTTGTAAAAACAAGTTTTGTGTCTGTAAACGGTCAGAGTCGTGTATTTCAGAGTTGCACTGTAACAAACACACAAAACATTGTATCTGTAAACTGTTGTGGCCGTAGATTTTGGAATCCAACTCAGACAAAACACAGAATTTTTTTACGCACAATTATTTTTGACAGTGATTTTATTCCATACCTTTTTGTCCAGTCAGTGTATAACATTCAAATCTAACGCTGCCTTTCCCTGCTGACCTCTAGTGTTTACTCTCTACAACTGCACCATACTACTGTCCAGCACTAAAGGAAGCCAACTCGGAATCAACATACCACACCTTGTTTGAAGACCTTTCATATATCTGTAATCAGATGTAATGCAGTTTTCTCTTGTAATAATTAAATTCAAGGTAATGGGTTGCTAGTTCTTTCCTGGACTTTTTAAATTCGGGCCGTCACAAGCTAGATGAGAATGTCTGACCTGTTTTGAGAAGCTCGATGTAGCTGCTCAGTGCCTCACGGACTTTCTCTGCGCCTTCCTTTCTCATCAGAGTAAAGAGTGGAGTGTCAGGCTCATCTTTGCAAAGGGACACACTGATCTGTATTTCCCCCACCAAGAAATAAATGGCACAATTATTAAACAGTTTGATGAGAGACAGCATGTGACAAACAGTTAAGAACAGTGAGAATTATTCTAACTAATAGATATGAATAATAAGAATAATTCAGAGGACAGTGTAAAAATCAAACACACAAAATCCACCCTTCATATGGATACACACAATGTAATCTGATGATGTGGTCATCAGGGGGCAAAAAAAAAAAAGTTTAATACAGACAGATGTTTTTCACTAGGTTTACTTACATCAAGGTCCTCCTTATCATTTTCATCAGAAAGGTTTGGAACGTCAATCTCGCCTTTATATTTGATCCCTGATTTCGAGGTCCCTATAAAAACAAGAATAAACACAGGGCTTGAAAGGTGAAAAAAAAAATCTATAGTCTTCAGGAGTTTTTCTAACCAGGTTGGAAAACACTGACACACAAAATCTGACAACCGTTGCTCTGAATAAATACAAACATATTTTTATTTAGCTATCATTACTGATGAAAAACTATACATTCCTTCATCCCTGTGTATAAACTGCTTATTAGTAAATTTTGTATTTACAGTCGGAATACATTTGAAAATGAATACATATGTGCTCATCATTTAATTCATCACTATACAACTGCTTCACATCCATAAAAGCACAGAATGGAAAACTGTCGCTTTCCCAAGGAGAAAATATGATTATAAAATGTACAGTCCCAAATCTGTATCAGTTTGCCACTGATATTTAACTTTTTCTTAAATTAATTCTTTATCCGCAACTGTTCATCATGTAGAATTCTTACTAATCTAATATATTATTCATATTAGCTCCAACATGAATCCAAAATAGCTTTCTGTTCCCTTAAAGCGCTCACTACATAAGGAGATTTGATGACCAGAAAGCCAGTTAAGGCTGTCACCCTTGTGACTGACACCCTTGTGTGTTCCTTATTCAAATATTTTATTTGCCAAAATATCACATAATCAATAATTTACAAAGCCATAATGGTAATTAAGCAGAAACCTACATACGGCGGTCAGCGTTCACTTGTGACAACATGTCGGTGTATCCTTTTTGACGAACATGTCCTCACCTCTCCACTTGGCCTTTAGGTTCCACTCATAGAAGAAGATGAGCTTCCCTTTGCGGTTGTTGATTGAAGCCTCTCCTTCCAACTTGCTGACCTCTGTAATTTCACACTTGCCTTCGTCGTCTTCTACTTGCAAGCCCATCAGAAGCTCTTTCAACTTCTCTGATGACCAGTTTGTGGCATCCCTCTCCGTCCTAACAAAGAACATGACAACTTGAGCTCAGAATTTTTTTTTCTAAAATCACACACACAGGAATACAGCAAGCTTTACATCAGCATGGAGAACATGGTCTGCAGTCATTAAGAAAAAAATACTGCACACAAATCACTGCATAAACAGATGCCATTCCAAATATTGTTGCTATCGGGTGTTGATGGTTCCGTCAAGGGGTTGCCACAGTGGACCATCCGATCCGCACACAACTTGGCACAGGTTTTACGCTGGATGACCTTCCTGAAGCCACCTTCCCATTTTATCTGAGCTTGGGACCAGCACTGCATCCAAATGCATGGTGTGGGTTTAGGCATTGGGTGGGAATTGAACCCGGGCCTTCTGCATGTCCGGCGAGAAACCTACAATGTGCCACCGATGCCCTATGCTGCAGGAGCCAAATGAGTTCACTTAATTTGAAATTCTAATTGTGGTATTCTTGTGTAAATGCAAGAGTGATTTAAAAACAGTTGTAAACCAGTCTCAAAAGCCTCTATACAAAGAGAACATTATTTAAGAAATTACATGCAGAACACAAATATGTTAACACGAGTTAATCATAAGTGGGAGCAACGAATGTGTGTTTTTACTATGTTCCATGTAAGAAATGGCATGCGTATTGAATAAAATAACCTTAACATTTTATTAACGCATACATTTTATTTCAAGCAGTGTACGGAGCCTTTGGGAAGATCCTGTAGTAGTCAGAATGTAGAAGCAAGAGTCGTTGCTGGTGTTTCAGTGAACATGTTCGAGGCGTTTCTGCTGCACTAGCGCCGATTTTTTTTCTAGATCATTCCCTCATGAGGAGAAAACAAGCAAAGACGCAACCAGATCAGAACAAAAAGCATCTTGTCCAAAGCAAAGCACCTTCTGTCTTTATATGCTATATCTTGCCAGAACCCTTTGCATAGATATGGATATATTTCATCATCTCGAATGTGGTCTACACAATCAGAGGCTCCGGATTGTCTATACCAACTAGCTAACACAGCACTGCTACACTGGTGAAGCTAACCGCCGGCGTCAATCACAATATACCCTGATCTCTCAGCGACTAAAGCGCTGAAATCTCCAATGCTATATAATGGTTGCGCATTGTTTAAATCTTAGATAAATAAATAACAGAAGTTAATGACGTTAGCGCCGGTGATGTTCCACAGGCTAAGTCTCCATGCTTAGCAAAGATGGCCATCATTACCCACACGCCGGTCGGCTCCGCGTCCTTTTCACATCTTACCAGTGCCAATTGTTGACATTTGTAGCATCCGCTCTTTCTTCCACGATCCACCGAGGGTCTCCTTCTCCCCACTTAGCCATGTTTTTTTTTAAGTACACGACGAATTAGATCTGCGGACAAATGAGTTAAACAGTCGGTCAGCAAACGACTTTCTGGAACACTCTACACGCGAGCCTCCGATTTTGTTGCTCGTAGAAATTACTGGAAACGGAATTACGCATCACATTTAAAACGTCCGTGTGAGCAACAAGGCTGGTGGAATGGTTCCGGTTTCTCTTTGCCGTATGACAGCTTGCTTTGAGTCATTTTAAATTAATATATATTTTTTAACTATATATTTTTTAAAGTTCAAAAAATAGTACATTATTTTATTTGGTTACTACTACTTTATTATTTCTGTTTTTGGTTTTTCTTCAAAATTAAAAAATAATCTTTACTATAGGCCATGTCCACACAGAGCACGGAGCTCCATTTAAAAAAAAAAAACGTTTAAAAAAAATAATTCTGTCCACACGACCTAGGGTTTAAAAATATCTTTGTCCACATGAAATCGCAAAACGCCCTGTTAAGCGCTGTTAGGAGCCTCCTTAACCAACAGGGGGTCAATCAGAAGCCTGACAAAACGTCATTAACTGTTGCGCTTTGTAGTCCGTCTGAAATCACCGTCACAGTGTTGTACAGTATGTAGCAGCAGTGAACTTAGTAGTACATTCAGGCACCTCTGTTCATTAACGTAATGTGTGAGTATGTACACGCATGCAAAAAGTCCAGTAGTCACTAGTTTACTATACGTACGTCCGCTATTGTACAAAACATCCTCATAACCAAAGCTGACATCAAGTCAAGGAGACGAGCACACAGACAATTACATTACACAAGGTGACGTTACAACAAGCCGAAGTCTCCGTTTTCCCTGTCCACACAATCTTCACTTTGGACGGAGTTTTCCAAAAGCTCCGTTTTCAACGGCCAAAACGGCGTTTGCATGTGGACGAAAGGCGAAAAGAGAAAACCGTTTTTAAAAATACCCGGCTACGCGTGGACATGGCCGTACAGTCTAGGATTATTTACCTGTGCATTGCGGCTCCTAGTGGGCAGTTGTAGTATTGCTATTTTAAACTGTCACTTTATTTGCCTCCCTCAGCACTCCCTCACATGTTTGTGCAGGCAGTGATAATAAATAATTTTACCAGACATTATTTGGAGGATTTTTTCCCCTTTCTTTAATTATTTATTTTAAATAAATTAAGTTCTCGTTTAAGCTATTTGCATAAGTAGTCTGCCCTCCCCTTCATCAAAACAGTCCCTCTATACAAGATGTGCAGCTGCATGTCAACAAAGAAAGAGAAAACAAGGAAAGAGAAAAGAATGAGACAAACGGTTACAGGTTTTCCCACACAAGCAGTCTCGCTACTGATTCAGAGCAAGAAACTTGGCAGTTCGTATACAGTCATAACACTCACATCTAATCACTGACATATTTCAAGATATTAGTGGTTGCTGTATATCATTTCCTGTGAGAAAAAGCCATAAAAAGCTTTTCAAGTCTCAGCAGTATTGAAAGCTTTTCGTGTTGGGAAGGATACTTGCAAAGAGTTAATCATCATTACATTAAATGTATATAATTATTAATTATATTAATTATTTATATACAATTATTACTGGTTATTTAAATGCCGGCATTTTAAGTAGGTTGTGCATGTAATTAGATTTAAAGTATATTGCTTACTGTTCAGTTATCCTGTGCACTGCCTATTTTAAAAGCATCTGGACTGCCTGGAAACAAAAATGTGCATACTCAACTGCAGTAATCTCCTTTTTTGTTTCTTTTGGCCAATATTTTGGCCCATCGGAAATGTATTATTATTATTATTATTATTATTATTATTATTATTATTATTATTATTAATAATATAATAATTATTATTATAATTAATTATTATTATTATAATTATAATTATTATTATTATTATAATTATTATTATTATTATTTGCCCAAGCCAACTTATTTTTTATTTATATGTTTATTTTATTATTATTTTTGCATAATTTAATTCCATTTAATGTTCAGTATGCATTCTAATGTCTTTGCATTGGTACACAGTTACTCTCTATGTCTATGAAAAGCATGCAGGTTTTTTAGAATCGTGTTTTAAGAAAACCTTTTTTTCCCTTTTTTGTTCTTTTAAAGAGAACTGAAAACCAGTACAAACGCAACCATTACTGTTCTGTGATTGTAGAGTAGATATAGTGGTATGGTGGCTTATTGGTTGACTGCCACATAGTCATGAAAAAGTGACAAAAAAATGACATAGGACACATTCTGAGGATAAAGACCAATTGGATAGATTTCATCCAACTTAAGCCTGTCTTATTTGTTCAACTGAAGTGTTTTAGATTATTTTAATACCCCTTAGCTGATAAATGTTCTCTGTGCGTGTTTCTCGTGTTAATGAGTAATGCAGCCTCTATCTCAGCCCCTGCAAAGGAAGAGGGCGTAATGTGTCGCAGCGTGACGAATATATAACTCAAAAACCACAGTTGTTCCTGGTTGTTGTTTTTTTTATTCAAAAAGTGGAGCAGACTATATTTCGCAGCATGTGAGTCACTTTTCTGCGCTTGTTTTTGCATGTAAGTCTTATCATTATTTTGAATCCATATTAGGCATATAAAAAAAAAAGACAACCAAAAAAGGTAAACCTGTTTATTTAATTTCATGTGTGGTCTCAGAAATTGTTAATGTTCATCCCTTAATAGGGCATGAAACGTCAAGACGCATACGTTAAGCAGTTCTTAACTATAACTTTAATACTACTGTAGGCTTAGTTACAAAATGGGCACAATAAAATATTTTTTTTTGTTAATCAAATAGAATTAAAGTTTTTCACAATTAGTTTTTCTTACATTACCTACATTTACCTGCACAGGGGCGACAGGGGCACGCGCCCAGGGCTGCATCCTGTCAGGGGCGTCACTGAGCGCGGGAAAAAGTAATACCATTTCAGAATGATTGTAAGATTTAGACAAACCTGTTTTCTATCGCTCGTTTGCAAACTCACCGTGTGGAACAATTAACCACACAGGCAGCCTGATTCTAGTGTGTGAGCGAGGCAAGGTACTGACTGGGAGGGTCTCTCACTCAGAAATACTGTACTGGACACACCATCTACAAGATTCACTGCGAGGGGAGAGAGCGGAGGAAAACTTTGTACAAAAATGCAGTAGATCAAATCAATGACACTGCGAAATGCTACCAAACAAGCAAACAAAATATGCATTTCAATCATAATACAGGGTGGATTCTAGGATCAGAGCTCAAATAGGACTTAGCCCCTAATGAGAATGTAACATGGATAGTGTATTTCTATTAAAAGCAAATAAAATTTTATTGGTAATAACATTTCATTCTTTTAATATATTTTAAACACATTTTGATTAACACCAATAATTAAAATAGTAAGTAACATAAATTTTGTGCCACATTTTCTTTCTTTGTTTTTTTTTTTTTTTTTTTTTTCCTTTCTGGTTCATTTTGCTCAGTTTCTGCTCTTTTGCTCGTTCTCTCTCTTTGTGCTGCCAAAAAAACAACAACAACAACAACAACCAAATGCAGAATTTATAATTAATAAAAGGTATCCATGCAATTGGTCCATATCGATTCTTACATATATATATATATGTATATATATATATATATATATATATATATATATATATATATATATATATATATGTATGTATGTATGTATTTCCTGTTGAATATTGCATTGCTCTGGCAAATGGAGAGAAGTAATGCCAATTTATACCTTAGTTCTCTCATATGACCTGATCCTTTTTTTCTCCCAAAAAACTTTTGCAACCTTGTAATAACTACTTCTTCTTCTCCAAAGATGATTAAGGTTATGTAAACTAGTCCACCACTTACTGTATTAGAGCATAACATCACTCCATCAATAATACTGGACATTATACCCATAGCTAATCCTGTAAATGTTGGTCGCACCTCTAAGCACTGTACTAGTAGAGCGCCAAAATTATTTCAGAAGATGATGATGATTATTACCATTGTCTATGGAGTGCAAAGATTAAGTTAAGGGGTGCTTGAGCACCCATAAAAAAAGGAATCTTAAAAAGCATATGCTTAATGCTGTGAAAATATAGGATACTGTACTGTACTGTATACTGTATATAATTATTTATGTTTTGTGTGATAACATTAAGAACAATATAAAACCAGTTTACATAGCCCCAGGGTAAAATCGGTTAGTCTTGACTTTTAATTGTGGGTATGTAATAATGATAAAAAAAACAAACAAAAAAACAAAAACAGGAAAAATAAAGAAAAAAACTGTCAAAAGATAAATGTATGCAGCTATGTTATCTATATGTAAACTATATGTATAATACACTGCCTGGCCAAAAAGGTAATCATTTTAGGGGAGCCAAATTATTGGGCTGCATCAAGCAAAAAAAAAAAAAAAAAAAAAAAAAATTAAGGATATTAGTTTATTAATTTTAATTCACTAAAACTTGTTTGAGA
Organism: Clarias fuscus; assembly: GCA_030347435.1. Taxonomy (NCBI): domain Eukaryota; kingdom Metazoa; phylum Chordata; class Actinopteri; order Siluriformes; family Clariidae; genus Clarias; species Clarias fuscus. The sequence goes on along the minus strand of CM059216.1, from coordinate 14,927,128 downwards.
ACCCTTCAACAAATGATCAAAACCTGGAAGGATAGTTCTAAACCATCAACTTTGTGGAAGGAATGTGATTAAAAAAGATCATGAATAGAGATCATGTAAACACTTGGTGAAGCTGCATGGCTAAAAAAAACTCAACAATAAAAATCATAGCTATGTTCAATAGTGAAAGTTTCCTTTTACACAGAATGTGAAGAATTAGCACTAAGCAGTTGTGTGGCCATTAAAAAAACTTGTTAATGAGACTAATCAGAAAAATGTTGTCTTAAATTTTTAGAGAGCATAAAGATTGAACTTTGGAGCAATTGTAAAAGGTCTTGTGGATAGAGAGATGGGTGCATCAGGGTAAGAAGGTAAGTACATGAAACAGGGCATTCTGCACGGTGGGTGCATTGCTTCATGCACTTCCTTTCTTACCCTGGCACACCCATGGAAGAAGTGTTACGATCTGGGGTTGCTTTAGTTGGTCATGTCTAGGTTTAGCAAACATTATGTGGCAATAAAATGAAGTAAGCTGGTGACCCAGATGTACTGAATGAACAGGTTAATACATCAATGGAGTTTTTCTTCCCTAAAGGCATGGCCACATTCCAGGACTCAATTTGTAAAAGAGTGGTCTGGGAGCATGATGAATAATTTTCACACATAAACTGACAACCGCATTGTGTGTTGTAATCAAAGCTCAATGTGATGTGATGGTCAGGCAGTATATTATGCATGTAATAGAACTGGCTAGTATAACATTTGTTAACCTACCTAGCTACCACTGGATATAATTTTGCACTTGATAATACACAACCAATAGCAAAACCCTTGCAACCTAACTAGAATAATACTGACTTGGATAACTTTTGCTGAAATGACCTCATAAAAGTTGTGTAATAGTACTGAAAGTCCTGAGCTCAGTCAGAGGAATTTCTGATGCTGTAGGCTATCTTATGAAAACCTAATTATTAGGTTGTACAGTTCATTTGGGTCCAATTGTGAAACTTTGATGGATTTTGCAGTTGCATATAATTTTTGCATATAGTTATAATTATTATGATTATTTATTTGTATTGTTCCAATGTCCAAATAAATCTTTTCAGAATAGAATTAGGGTATGATTTTTAGCTGAATTTCTTATCACTGAAAAATGAAGAAGAAGGTACGCTTTATAACTGTTTCTGGGTTGAAAGCTGACTTTTCTTTGTAAAAATGGGGTTTTATTATTTAGCCATGGGCAGAAAGGGTTATGATAGACAATTAGCATGTTCTTTTAAACCACATGTTGATGGCACTAAATGTATAGATGACATACTGTACATCTCACAGTGCCACTTAAATATAATAATAATAAAAAAAACTATATCTTTAACTTTACAGAATACTGATTCATTTATGACAAATATTTTCATGTTTAGTGACTATGGACAACGGAAGCCGGAATTCATCGTACAACTGCAGCCTTCCCTTTGACAATGACCGACTTCCACTTCTTATTCTGTATGGCATTGTTCTCACTGTGGGAGTACCTGCTAACCTTGTCACTGTCTATCTGACTTTCCTCGAGGTGCAAAAGAAGAATGTCTTGGGTATCTACCTGCTGAGTCTGTCTGTGTGTGATCTGATGTACTTAGGCACACTACCTACATGGGCCATTTACATAAACAGTAACCATTACTGGCACTTCGGCTCTCTGGCTTGTAAGATGACAGGCTACATCTTCTTTAACAACATGTATGTTAGCATCTTTCTTTTGTGCTGCGTGTCTGTGGACCGTTATATTGCTGTGGTATATTCATTAAAATCTCGAGGTTTGAGGCAGATGAAATTAGCTGTAATAGTCACCACAGTGATTGTAGTCATAGTGGCACTGGGTCACGTGCCAGTGTTTACCATGTCAGAGGGTGAAACAGAGACGAAAGAGGATAAGCGTTGCTTTGAGCCTGGACAGAACACAGCCACTGTGACTGCCTTTAACTACTCCCGCTTTTTAATCGGGTTCTTCATTCCACTGTGCATTCTGCTGGTCACCAACCGTGCCATTTTCTCTATCGTCAAAGCCAGTACTAGCTTGAGTGCTGATCAGAAGATCAAAGTCCGTTACCTCGTGCTGGCAGTAATATTGTTCTTTCTGGTCTGCTTCGCCCCCTATCACATTATTCTTTTGGTACGGGCCGTCAGTTTCCATTTCTCGGATAGGTCTTGTGCCTTTGACAGAACACTTTACACACCTTACAGCATCTCTCTGGGACTGTCCACACTTAACAGTGCTATGAATCCGATTCTGTATGTGCTGGCCAGTGACAACATGCGCAAGGAGATATACAGAAGCATGTGCTGCACGTGCAGTGGCCTCTTTTCTAGACAAGATACAGGAGCAGCACTGTCATCACCGGAGAACACTCAGAGAAACTGTCCTGGCCTGAGGTCAAGTGGAGGGACACAGGAGCTTTTAGTGGTCAGATGATATAATACCATGTGAACTACAGTATGCCTCTTTGATGAAACTGTGATCGCCAATAAAGTTATGTACATTTAATGGGTTTTGTGTGTGTTCTTAGGGGCCCTTTAAAAATATTTGTTGTTTATATATACGTTGTGATATGCCTTAGCTGGCGTTTGGTTTGACCAGAGTGGTGAAATTTGATATTTTCATTCTGAGAAAAAAAAGTTAAAAAATTCAACGAGGTTTAGGCATATCATCATATAGTATCAGAGAAACTGTTTGTGTCTCAGGCCTGTACATTCTATGGTCTAGCTGCTACACACAGTAAAATAAGGACAAATGTCTTGAACAGTTGTTAGGTCTTGTCAAAACCACACTTCTTGTTTTAGCAGGAAATGGTCTGATGCACGTAAAGGGAACAAAATGTTTTTTTTTTGTTTAAGGTTCTGCCACTTGACATGTGCACAGCATGAGCCGGCAATTAATGTAACATTCATTTTTGGAAATTCCCTACATATTTAAAAGCCCTATCAAAACATCCTGCTTATGGATCTGTAATATTGTCGTACAGATGATTATTGAATTGTTATAGCTAGAGTGGATAGCCACACATACAGGGACCTGATTTTCTTCTGATTTATCTTCTGACAAGATCATTATAGACTATTAATCTTAACAATTGTCATCATTATAATCTTATATTTATGTTCAACGCATGCTGCAAAAAATACACTTAGTTTAGGTTTTCTAAAGTAAATTGAATAATAAATGATAATAAATCTTTAAATGAAGCCTGCTGCATATTGTTGCCCATTACGATATGCACCTCACTCACTCACTCACTCATCATCTATACCACTTAATCCAGTATTCAGAGTCACGGGGGGCCTGGAGCCTATCCCAGGAGACTTCGGGCACAAGGCAGGGTACACCCTGGACAGGGTGCCAATCCATCGCAGCGATATGCACCTTATCACTAAATTGAAAAATGGCAGTTTTTCCACAGGCATTCCTGAAAAAGGCCAGACAGTTTGCCAATATACAACTTTGCAGTTACAATAAGCATGTACCCTCAAATTCTTTTTCTGTGGGTGACCAGAGTATAAACCAATAAGTGGAATCTGCGGTTGTAGTTCATCCACCTCAAGGTTCCACATTAAATACTTTTCTTTACACTAATGTGATTCTAACCATTAGAGGGGTGATTCTAACCATTAATGTGATTCTAACCATCTAGCCCCAGACCATTAGGGGGTCTCAGCCCTAATGACAACATAACATTTATAGTGTCTTGCTATTAATACCTTGCTATTAATAGTAATTATTATTTTATTATTAATATTATACTATTATGATATATTTTCTCACATTTTAATTAACCCAATAATAGTATTACTAGTGACCAACATTATACTGTTGTTAAAAACTACTTAAAAGAAAAATGAATAGGATTGCCTGCAAAGTATTCAAACATTTTATTGTCATTTATTGTTGTGTATAATAATAATAATAATAATAATAATAATAATAATAATAATAATAATAATAATGTCATCAATACACAGCTTAGTTATGTGAAATTACTATGGAGTCCACTGCAGTGAATAAGGCCAAAACTAAAGCTGTGCCTGCATTAGGCCTTTTCTATGTACTGTAGTATTCACACCTGTGTCGTCTTGCTCTATATTTCACTTTCTGTTGTTACCATCCTGCTCTCTCTCTCTCTCTCTCTCTCTCTCTCTCTCTCTCTCTCTCTCTCTCTGTCTCTCTCTCTCTCTCTTTATGTGTGCTGTCAACCAAATCTTAACAACCCAATTGTTTTATCATTTATAATTAACTGTAAATTAACTGTAATAGAATAAAGTATGCATTCTATCAGAACAAGAAACTGGCTTTTTTTGGGCATTAACTGGAATGATTTGCTTAGCGGTCACTAAGTTATACATTTTTGAGTGAGACATAGCCTTTAGACCAGATGTTCTTGTCTTTTGCCTAGCAAGATTTGGTAATGTTAATGAGGTATTAGTGATAAGGTTGGCGTCTGTTTGGGTTTATGCATAAAGACAAAAGGATGTGTCTGAGGTGTCTGAGTTTGAGATGTACTGCATCGTTGAAGCCATTCTACTATTGACTGTTGATGTCACTCACACATTGCAATCACATCCTGTTTTGCACACTTTGGGAAGTTTTTGACATTAAAGAATTTCAAGTTGTGCCAGTTCAGAAAGTCTGTACTGACTGTACACTTCATCAGTGAGCTTAGTAGCCTTATTGCAAAGACTGGTATAATTTGATACCCAGTGAGTGGCTACCTTTTCCTAATAACCCTTACAAAAAAAATCACAGAAATTTCAGATGTGATTGATAAATCTAAAATTAACATGCAAATGATGTGATTATTTACATGTGAATTCCATGCAACTTTTCTGTAATGGAAAACTTAAAGTAATGTTTTTCCATATGAAGGCTTAGATGTTATACTTTATTTCTTATGTCTTTATACTTCATTGGAATATATTATACTACTATAATAGATTATAATATATTCAGACAAGCAGTTTTTGGCACAGTTATAGTGTTCTTGTTGCTCAAGAAGTGTGTGGTGTAGATCACAACTGAAATTTTAAGATTAAGGATCTTACCACATGAAAGAGTTGTACTCCTTCAAATGTTTTGATTTCTTGTCTTATTTGCATTTAGTAATTTGAATCGTCTCTAATAGAATTGTGGTTCATTTGCACAGGTGTTACTATTTCAGTGGTCAATGAGTGTACATTATCTCTCTGCCTAGCTTTTTGATCTTATCTTTTGCTACAGTCAAAAAAAAAAACTCTCCTTTTCATTAAAAAAGCGGGCAAAAGTGAAAATAACAAGAGAGCTGGGAGAAAAAATAGACATGGGGCTTTTTTTTTGGTGTTTTTTTTTGAAGAGAACGGATGAGTGTAGATCACATCACTTTTTTGCAATGTGTTGTAGATGCAGCGATGTGATAAATATAGAAATATTTGCCAGGTAGCTCACATAATAGTGCAAAGAATATACCTGTTTCATGCTTATGGATTATGTAACACCAGTTTTAAAACCGTACTTTACCTGAATGAAAATGTATCCTTGTAAATGTTTAATGTTTTTGTATACACCAAAAAACCTACAGCCTATCAACCTTATCTTACAGTAAATATGTTAAGGTCTGGCATCATATATTAAAACAGGGAATAAATAAAATATACATTTTACTCAGTTAAAGGAATATTGAAGTAAATATATATGAAGCAAATTTACTAAACATCCATCAAGACTCTAATGCATCATTCTGGTAAACAAACATTTACATACAAACATTCATTCAGTATGGTTAATGTGTTTAGTGTTTAATAAATATTACAATATTTTAAAATGTACACAATGTGAAAAAAACATTGCTTGTATTGTAGTTACATGAAATAAATACTTCAATATTAAAACAAACCAATTTGATCAGTTTATTCCTCTAACACTTTATACTGGGTGTGGTGCACAAAACCACCGACATCCTTTGGGGCATGTAATCAGCAGTGACTTCAGAAAAATCATGTTGGGGCAAGAAGACATTAATAAAAACAAAGCCTCAAACAAAATCAATTTGAAAGACTTTCATTCATGCTGTGGGCTACTTTCTAGTGATTCTTTTTTTAGGAAGGCTATAATAGGCAGCTCAGAGTCAACAGCAAAACACAGTCATCCAGCATACAGTCTAGCAGCTTGTTTCAAACTTTTTTAGAGAGACATTGTTTACACTTTGTTTAAGTAATTATATCAAGAGCCAGGGTTGAAAGGTTTCAGTCATTTCTTTTTAACCCTGCATCTCACCCCCACAACAAAGAAAAACAACAACAACAACAACAACAACAACAACAACAACAACAACAACAACAACAACAACAACAACAACAATTATTTCACAATTATTGTCCCCTTGGAATTATTAGGTTCTATCTGACTTTTTCAGTCAGAATTAATTTATTCAGATGTTTTTTCATTCTGTCACACAGATAGTACTGACCTGTTAATTTCATGGAATAAATGTGGTCAAAAAATATGAATGATGTTCTTTTGAGATAACTTAAACATTTGGTGAAGTTGCAACATAAAAAAAAAAATCTAAAGTAAAAATCACAGCTATGTTTAATAATGAAAGTAAGAGCATTTTCACACGCACACTGTGACATGAACTCACAGGATTGGAACTAAAGATGTGTGGACAAAAGAAATGCTTAACTCTTAAAATCTTTTAACCACTCCATCCGTGCAATAAAAAATAAATCGGCTGATGACCTGAATGTACTGGATAACCAGATTACCCTATCAGTGAATTATTTTATCCATGATGGATATAACAGTGATGGATGCAAGACCAAGCTTCACCAGCCTGAAAGCTTGGTTCTGGGAATATGAAAAACCCATTATATATAAGACTTGGACATCACAGGTTCCTGACCTCGATACACTGAAATATAATTTTATAGATAAAAAAAAAAAAAAAAATATATATATATATATATATATATATATATATTTGGCCAATGATTGTATGTGTCGAGTCACAGCCACACTGTCAGCACATGATAAATTATTAGTCAATATCTAATTGAAAGACAAATATATTTTAAATGGAGAAAACAGAAAACAAGGAATTGACTTTTGTGGCTGGAGTTAAAAACTAAATGAAGTGTTATTAACTGTCTGTCTGATGCTTCACCCCCAATGAAACTGTTCATAGAGCAAACATGGAACTGTTAGGTAGAATGGCTAATGTGCATAGAAATTCAGTTTCTTTGAACAATTTTATGATTTTGAAAAAACTTTAGGCAAGTTCTGATGAATAAAATATGCTTCTTGATAATAGACTATGCCTATAAGCCATGAAAGTAAAGCATCAGATCTTGATGGCTTAAAAAACAGAATTGTAGAAACCTGCTTTGTAAACACTTTGTTTATTGCCTTTCCCACTTATTCTGGACAGAATTTGGGTGTTTATTAAAGATGCTTTGGGATCAAGTATAATGGATGTATACACAGAGGGAATTTAACTTTGTAACACCTACATGGAAAAAAAAAATCCTTTTCTGTGCAAATGCTTATATTGTTATGTAATTATTATCAGAAAGATAGATTATTCTGTGTACAGTGCTTGACTGCAATAGTCTGTATGTGTCATTATAGTAAGTCTTTCTTGTCCTGCTGATTCTGTAGTCTTGGATTGTTCTGGCTGAGCCACTGGCGTGAGATCTGGTAGAAGAATCCAGGTGAATTTTGACACCACGTGGGTGCTGTTAGCTACACAATAAAACAGGACAAGCGTTTAGCAAACAAGTTGCAAATACACTTTGAATGTCGGCTTTCAGGCAGACCTACAGTGGCCTAAATTAGAAAACCAAAATAGCAAATCGGAAAATACAACAGCAAAACCACAAACCCCATACGGAAATGTGATACTGTATATTGCAAAGCACAGTGGTGGCCAAGCGTATTAAGACAACATATCCCATGTGTTATGCCTTCAGCCTACCTGGTTGAAAAAATGTGCTAAACACTAGTGAAAAACATTGACAATGGTACTCAGCTTCTGGAGCCATGGCCTGTGTCATCTCCAGACGTAAGCCCAGTGGAAACCTGATGGACAATGGTGAAGAAGCCAGTAGCGTTCAAGAAATCATTTTCTGTACATAATCTTCATGAAGATCAGGTGTGGATTGAACGAGTGGAACCAGAGTACTGCAGACATTTCTTTTTTACTCTATGCCCAGCCGGATTCAGCAGGTTTTGAAGAATTAAGGACTTCATACGGAATAATCAATTTATGAAGCGTCGCATAAAATAACAAATTATTCTTATTATCTTATGTCATTATTTAGAAGAAATTGAGAATGTACAGTAAGTAAAACATTGAATTTCACTTTTGACTCAATATTTGTGGCCACCACTCTATGTCCATTTATCACATTTCTGTATGGGACCACAATACATCAGTTTTTATAACTGTGTCTCTTGTTGCTTGTTTTTACTTTTGTTCTTGTGCCTTGTTTTTCCTGCTCTTTTTTTTTTTCTGTCTGAATGCTGGTGCTGTTTGGTCTTGGATGTGTTGTGGTGTTTTCTATTTTACTGTTGCATTTTAGTGCATTTATGTCTTTTGCACTTACATGCCATTATGAAGACCCATTTTATCTTTTCATAAAACACACCTACCTTAGTTTGAATGAGTGTAGCAGAGGAAATTTCAGGCTTCTCAATTCCAAAATGAGGTAAATCAGTGTTCTGTAAATATAATGACCAACGCTTGCTTACTTCTGTTAATTTACTTGCATCTCCTAGTAATATGAAACACTGAAAAAAATGTCTCCTTCAATACCATCAATTTTTACAAAAACTGCATCTTGTCTGGTCTTACTACTGTAGGTTGCATATTTGTCACATTAATCAAAGATTTTACATTATTATTCACATATCAACTATTTAACTGTAGTAAACATATATGGACTTGATCTTTGCTTACCTTTAAAGTGATAGATTGTTTGAGCTGTAGTGTGTCAGTCAGCTGCTGGTGGGAATGCAAGTTGGGTTTAGGACCCATGATTCTAGGAGACTTTGGCTCATGCAACAGCTCGTGGTAACAGCTGGAACCTTTTCTGGATGGAGAATGAAGACAGAAATACTGGAATTACAAATCCAGTACTGTGCAAAAGTTTTGATAGTTCTCAGGGCTTCCTGAAGGACTGTTTGGTTCCAATTTTTGGCTCTCTTTTTTGGAAATACCTGACCAGTTTCAGAGGAATGTTTTTTGTTTGTTAAGCCACATAGTGAACCAGTGGCGAGAAACAGGTGCAGATGATGAGTCTGGTGATTAATATACAGGTGATGGTGACTGCTGAGTGGTTGTAACAGACAAAAGGGGAAATGAGGTTGCTGTTGAGGTAGTTACATAAACAACCAATTTTTAATGTTCAAATTGACATTGTATCTTTAGACACTTTTGCAGCCAGTCGCAGTGAAAGATTTGTCACCATTTCTTCAATTTAATCCACATAATTTAATTTCAATTATTATAAAGAAATGAGACATGTCTCATGCCTTTTGCATAGTACTGTATACTCTATGTCCTTTTTGCGGTTTGTAAATAATCACAGTCTCTGAAACTTAGAATGTAAATGCTATGGCTAGGATTTTGTCTCAGTTGGACCACAATATCCATTTCAGTATATATTTCAGCTTTTATGATACACTCATCATGTCTCACTTTGATAGTACTGCTGATGGATATGGTGTATGTGTGGAGTTGTGCAGTAGCTGTGACAGTGGCAGGACATCCATCATGTCTGTGTCTCTCACAATCTCCTCAACATGAAAGCAATCACGGATCACAGTCCAGGGATCATCACCTTGCCCTACCTGGACAAACACAAGTATTAAACATTCTTTTATGCACTTTGATTAAAATCACTTCACATAGAGCAGCTTAAATTTATTTAGTTTGTTTTATTCTAAATAGAGTTGAAATGAGATTTAGATAGCAATAAAATATTCCATTTATTGTCATTTTTATGGGCCTGACAACATTTCCCTTTAGGTGTAGAAATAGTGAATGAGCATTACTCTATTAAATATGCTCAAGCAATAAGGAAAACCGTGGTAACACATTGGAAAGATAATGGTTTCTAAATGGATTCTAATTGACTTCTAAATGGTTTCTACTTTGAATCATAATATCTTAATACACTAATGATGAATGAAACTTTCTCTTTTGTGCTATAAGTTCCATTCTTCAGAGATTTTCCTCTTTCCAAAAATTACTATTGTGATTCCAGGACATTGTGCTTATATTGTGCTGTACATTTTATACACAGTCTGTCTTACTTCTATTTTATTGTTAGATTGATATTAAAATCAATATTGATATCAAAAACTCGATTTAAAAGAGATTTTTTTCTATAGAAAAATAATTTAAAAGCAGCTTGGCTTATCAAACGAGTGTTACTTGGATACCTCTTGCACAGAAATTCTGCTCTAAGTACATCTGAATATAGATAATCTGAAAAACCTTGCAGTGTGCTGTTTTAGCATTTTCTTTTAAATTCATAATATATATATATATATATATATACACAGTGGAACCTCGGATTGCGAGTAACGTGCTTTACGAGTGTTCCGCAAACCGAGCAAAGATTTTTAATAAATATTTAATCGGAAACCGAACATGTATTAGTTTACGAGCGCCGAGTATCATGTATCACGCATGCGACTCTTATTTTGACACCGAGCGTCACTCTCTCAACTCCCCCCCTCCCCACACGGCTTCGCAAACACACAGAAACTCTTCTCGTCTCTTATGCGCGTGCGCGCGTAATTTGACACCGACACACACACACACACACACGCGCACAGACGCTCTTTCGCCTTTTCACCCCCTTCCGGCTTCACAAACACACAGAAACTCTGCTCTGTCGCGATTCAAAGGTAAGGTGTTGGTTCATTTGTTTTTTTGTTTTTGTTTTTTACTTTACAGCAGTGATTCCCTTAGTAATCGCTCACACCAGGTCAGAGAGATTTCTTTTTTCCCTGTTAAAACGGTGTTTCCATGTTTATGTGTGTGTCCGTTTGTTGTGAAACTTAAAAAGTGAGTCTGTTAATATGCGCTCATGCCAGTCTCAGAGAGATTTATTTTTTTCCTGTTAAAACGGTGTTTCCGGGGTGTGTGTGTGTTTGTTGTGAAACTTAAAAAGTGAGGTGGGGAGAGGGAGGAGGAGTGTTACTGTGTAAAATGAGGCGAGGGAAGGGGCTAATTCACACACACGCGCTCGCACCAACGGAAACACTTATCTGTCAGGATTTATTTGTACTTTTTTTTAAAGTGCAGATTAATTTGTTTTATTTTCATTTTATAGATTGTACTAATTATTTTTATGTATTTATTTTTTGGAGCTGTGGAATGAATAATTTGAGTTTTCATTATTTCTTATGGGAAATGATGATTTGGTTTAAGAGTGTTTTGGAACACGAGCCCACTTCCGGAACGAATTATGCTCGTAATCCAAGGTTCCACTGTATGTATACATATATATATATATATATATTATATATTATATTATATATGTATATATATATATATATATTATTGCTGTTGTTTTAAATAGTAAGTGTTTAGTTTCACAATTTTCCGAGTAAAAACTACACTAATGAACTTATCCCACTTTACTACTTCTAGGACACCGTCAATTCTCAAAATGCTGAAGCTATGATCAGATTCATGAAGTCTTCTGTAAATTACAATTATCAATTGGTTTTGCTGTGACGCGCACACCAGGCTCCGCCCCTGCACAACGTCCTACGTCACCCGAGTTCTAGCACGCACGCACGTCCCTCACACACACACCCACACACACAGCTGCTCCGTATTCTGCTGATGTACACACGCGCACATAAAAGCACCACTCTTTCACCAGCACGCCGTCCGAGATTGATCACGCGACCCGAACTCTTCAGAAAAGGACTAAGACTGTGTTTATTTCCGTGTTTTTCCCGTATGTTTAAGTTTCTCTTTGTCTGCCTCGCTCCGCGCTCCTGTGTACTTCCGTGTTTCCGTGTCTCCGTGTTTTAGTGTACTTCCGTGTCTCCCGTGCACCCCTTCTGTTCCAAGCTCCCTCCTATGCACTCCCGTTTTTTCCCTCCTGCCAGCTCCGCTTTTTTGCCTGTTTATTTATTGGTTTCTGTTTTGCTTTTTGTTTCCTATTTATCCCAGCATTTCATTTTCAGTGTTGATTGCCACATTTTGTTTGTACCCCGTGTTTTCTTTATCCCCAACTTTGTGAATAAATCACCCTGCCGGGCCAACATCAGAGACTGTCTCTTCTGAGTTCCGTTGGTACGCGACAGAATCTCGGACCCGCACAATTATGGACCCGGCAAGTGCTAATTTGATTTCGGAGCTGATCACCACCCTCCAGCGTCTTGTGCCACCACAAACCTCCGCCACTACACCACCTGCTGCACCCACAGTCACTCCACCGATTCCCCCGGCTCCCCACACTGCGCCCATGGCGGCTGCCATTGCCCCGGTTTCCCCCGGTGCGCTTACCAGTCCCGTGGCTACACCGACGCCCTTCTCTGGTGAAGCGGGGAATTGCGATGGGTTCCTTCTGCAGTGCTCAATATTTTTTGACATGCAGCCCCTGCGCTTCCCATCTGACAGATCCAAGGTTGCCTACATTGTCTCCCTACTGACGGGACGCGCTCTCCAGTGGGCACAGGCAATGTGGCAACAGGATGGACCCGTCGTCCACAATTATGCGCAATTTACTGCGCATTTCCGGGAAGTATTTAATTACTCGGTGAGCTCTACCACCGCTGGGGACCAACTTTTCCGGCTGCAACAAGGTAAGGGTTCCATTCACGATTATGTTCTCTCCTTTAGAACCCTTGCAGCCGCCAGTGGGTGGAACGAGCTCTCCCTTTTAACCAAATTCCGGCAGGGGCTAGCACCACGATTGAGGCTGCAGATGGCGACCCACGACGACTCTGTTGGGCTGGAGCAGTTCATGCGGCTCACCCTCAGAGTCGCCAACCGTTTGCAGGATTGCGCTGCCGAACTTCCTGCACCGGTTCAATTCCAACCAGCCCTTCTCTCACCAGACCCCAGGTCAGTACCCGAACCAATGGACATTAACCAAACCCGAGCCAGACTTTCTCCTCAGGAAAGACAACGCCGGCTGGACTCGGGGTTATGCCTATACTGCGCCGAAAAGGGGCACCTACTACCATCATGCCCTCGGCGCCCAGCGAGACCTCTGGTGAGTAACGTCATTCATGAATGTCCCCATGCCAAACCACTCACCATGAATGTCACTGTCCACCATGCCACCATGTCTCCCACAGTAAGGGCTCTCCTGGACTCGGGTTCCGCTGGAAACTTCATCTCTAGGACACTCTGCCGCCAGCTCAAGGTTCCCCTTGAACTCCGCCCTGTTCCCCTTCAGATCTGCTGCGTGACGGGGGCACCCCCTGCTGGGGGGTTGGTTCGTTACATCACTCCTCCATTGCATATGCAGGTCGGCTGGCTGCATGAGGAAAAGATCCGATTCCTGGTCCTCGAAAAATCTACATCTGACCTGATTCTAGGGCGCCCATGGCTCACTCTCCACGAGCCGATCCTCTCATGGAAGGATGGGGAGATCCTGAAGTGGGGCGCCGGCTGTTTCTCTCACTGCCTTTCCCAGGTCCCAGCTCTACCACTCAACTCGACCTCCGTGGAGAGTCCAGCCGGAGTGCCTCATCACGAGGTTCCAGAGGCATACTCCAGCTTTCAGGACATCTTCTGTCCAGTCCGAGCCACACAACTACCTCCACACCGGCCATGGGACTGCGCCATCAACCTCCTTCCAGGTGCACCGGTGCCAAGAGGTAAGATCTACTCTCTCTCTCTCCCGGAACAGAAGGCAATGGAGACGTACGTTGAGGAGGCCCTTCGGCAAGGCTTCATTAGACCCTCGACTTCCCCTGCTGCTTCTAGCTTCTTCTTTGTGGCCAAAAAAGACGGAGGCCTTCGGCCGTGCATCGACTATCGGGCGCTAAATAAGGTCACGGTAAGGTTCAGTTATCCCCTTCCTCTCGTCCCCTCCGCTCTGGAACAGCTCCGTGGAGCTACTATCTTCACGAAGCTAGACCTCCGGAGCGCATATAATCTGATTCGCATTCGCGAAGGTGATGAGTGGAAAACTGCTTTCATTACTCCTACGGGTCACTATGAATACTTGGTGATGCCGTACGGCCTAGTGAACGCTCCGTCTGTGTTTCAGGGTTATATGAACGAGGTGTTCCGGGATTGTGTGGGCAGATTTGTGGTCGTCTACATCGATGACAAACTTATCTACTCACGGGATTCCTCGGAGCACCTCCGACATGTAACTGAGGTGCTTAAGAGACTCCGATCTCATCAGCTGTTCCTCAAGGCGGAAAAGTGCCTCTTCCATCAGTCCTCCATATCCTTCTTGGGTTATAACATCAGTCCAAGGGGGATTCAGATGGATGAGAGGAAGGTAGAGGCTGTCCGATCGTGGCCTACCCCTACCAATATTAAACAGCTCCAACGCTTCTTGGGCTTCGCGAATTTCTACCGCCGATTCATCCAGGGGTATAGTATGAAAGTCGCCCCGCTCACTGACCTCCTAAGGGGTAAGCCCAAGAAGCTAGTTTGGTCACCTGAGGCTACACAGGCCATGTCACACTTGCAACAGGCCTTTACCACAGCCCCGATCCTCACCCTTCCAGACGTTAACCATCCCTTTCTCGTAGAGGTCGATGCCTCACAAACCGGGGTGGGAGCGGTATTGTCACAGCAGCAGGGGAAGGATCCAACTTACCATCCATGTGCCTTCTTTTCCAGGAAGCTGTCACCGGCGGAGAGGAACTACGATATAGGAAATCGTGAGCTTCTCGCCATCAAGCTGGCCCTGGAGGAGTGGAGGCATTGGTTGGAAGGGGCGATCCAACCGTTCCTGGTCCTAACTGACCATAAGAACTTGGAGTATCTACGTGAAGCGAAACGTTTGAACTCCAGACAGGCAAGGTGGGCTTTGTTCTTCACGAGATTCCATTTCTCCATTTCTTATAGGCCAGGAACGAAGAATGTCAAGGCCGACGCGCTCTCCAGGGTCCACGATCCCGAGGAAACGGCCGAACACCCAGAGAACATCCTCCCGACAACTCTGTTCGTCTTGCCAATACAATGGGAGGATGGCAGCTCCGATTCCCAGAGCCATTCCCCCAGCGCCTCTCCGCCCGGTTGTCCACCACAGCTTTCCTTTGTCCCCGAACCAGAGAGAGAACATCTTATCCACCAGGTACAGTCCTCACTTGGCACCGGTCACCCGGGGGTCACCCAAACCCTCTCCCTTCTCCGCGAGCGTTTCTGGTGGCCACGGATGAGAGAACAAGTGCAGAGGTACGTACGGGGATGCCGGGCATGTGCTCAGTCTAAAATACCCAGGCAACTACCCACAGGAAAACTGCTGCCGGTACCTGTTCCTCGACGTCCCTGGTCACACCTGGGCATAGACTTCATGACGGACCTCCCCGTGTCTCAAGGTAACACCTGTGTGCTCGTCATTGTGGACCGCTTTTCAAAATTTTGTCGCCTTATCCCACTCCCAGGTCTCCCGACAGCACAAAAGACGGCGGAGGCCCTGTTCGAACAGGTCTTTCGTAACTTTGGCATCCCGGAAGACATCGTTTCAGACCGGGGTCCCCAGTTCATCTCCCGGTTCTGGAAGGCCTTTTTCACACTCCTGGGAGTGACGGTGAGCCTGTCGTCTGGGTACCACCCACAAAGCAATGGCCAAACCGAGAGGAAGATCCAGGAGATAGGTCGATACCTACGTACCTTCTGCCACGGCTACCAGAACTCCTGGAGCCAGTACCTCGTCTGGGCCGAGTACGCCCAAAATTCTCTCAGGAGTCCAGCTACTGGTTTAACCCCATTTCAGTGCGTACTCGGTCACCAACCCCCGCTATTCCCCTGGAACGGAGAAACCTCCGAGGTTCCCGCAGTGAATCACTGGTTCCAGGAGAGTGAGAGGGTTTGGGCATCAGCGCACCGGCAGCTTCAGAGGGCAGTCAGAAGGCAAAAGATCACAGCCGACACCCGGAGATCTACTGCCCCAACGTACCGACCTGGGCAAAGAGTTTGGCTGTCAACCCGGGACATCCCCCTTCGTCTGCCCAGCAAGAAGCTGTCACCCCGATACATTGGTCCCTTCACCATCCTGTCCCAGATCAATCCAGTCACATTTAAGTTAAGTCTTCCACGCACCTACAGAATACACCCCACATTCCATGTCTCCCTATTGAAACCATACCACACCCCCTCACTTTCTGTTTCCCCAGAGTCTGGCGATCCACAGGAGCCCCCACCGAGCCTCGACCTGGAGGACGGCACGATCTACGCCGTCCGCGAAATCTTGAGGTCCCGTCGTCGAGGTGGTCATCTGGAGTATCTGGTGGACTGGGAGGGGTACGGTCCCGAGGAGAGAAGCTGGGTTCCTCGGGATGATATCCTAGACCCAACCCTTCTCGCCGAGTTCCATCAGGCTCAGCCCCAGATGCCGGCCCCCAGGGGTAGGGGTCGCCCACCACGACGACGTACTCTCCGGCCCTCAGGAGCGGTCCGTGGAGAGGGGGGTTCTGTGACGCGCACACCAGGCTCCGCCCCTGCACAACGTCCTACGTCACCCGAGTTCTAGCACGCACGCACGTCCCTCACACACACACCCACACACACAGCTGCTCCGTATTCTGCTGATGTACACACGCGCACATAAAAGCACCACTCTTTCACCAGCACGCCGTCCGAGATTGATCACGCGACCCGAACTCTTCAGAAAAGGACTAAGACTGTGTTTATTTCCGTGTTTTTCCCGTATGTTTAAGTTTCTCTTTGTCTGCCTCGCTCCGCGCTCCTGTGTACTTCCGTGTTTCCGTGTCTCCGTGTTTTAGTGTACTTCCGTGTCTCCCGTGCACCCCTTCTGTTCCAAGCTCCCTCCTATGCACTCCCGTTTTTTCCCTCCTGCCAGCTCCGCTTTTTTGCCTGTTTATTTATTGGTTTCTGTTTTGCTTTTTGTTTCCTATTTATCCCAGCATTTCATTTTCAGTGTTGATTGCCACATTTTGTTTGTACCCCGTGTTTTCTTTATCCCCAACTTTGTGAATAAATCGCCCTGCCGGGCCAACATCAGAGACTGTCTCTTCTGAGTTCCGTTGGTACGCGACATTTGCACCTTCATTCACAAGAAACTTTATCACAAGTCCTGGTTTGACTTGAACATCTTTTTTTCTTTACATTTTATTTCACGTTTTGTATCATCTATTTGATTAAAAATGTTTATAAGGTTTAACTGCCAATAAGAACATTGAGTTACATTGGGTTTAGAGTGTATAACCAGATTTGATGCCATTTACAAATGCAGCTGTTTTGCATATTATAACACATACAATACATACATTTCCTTACATAAGCAACGTAAGGAAAAATATTAAAAGAAGTAGGTATATATGTAGCTAAATCTATAACACACTCAACAGAATAATGATGTAAAACAGCAACACTTTCATCCTTGGGAAGAGCCCTTTTAAGGTCTTTTTCTCGCCACTCGATTCTTCTTTCAAAACACCAAATTCCAAAGAGCTCTTATTATTAATCTAGACATATTTAAAATAGTTTGTTGATACGCTTGAAATGCACATTAAAAGTCATATTGGTCTCAACCACAAAATAAAAAGCTTCCATTTAGTTGCTAAACATGTCACACATAATAGCTAAGTATAAAAGAAAATACCTTGTGTTCATGGCCAGAAATCTGTTCCTCCTGAGATGACAAGTCTGCAGAAGCACTCTCTTCACTGAGACCGTCATTAAAACTACTCCAATCCCCAAAGCCAGAGCTGTCCCTGTGATTCACATCCCAGTGTTCTGAGCTAAAGGCGGACCAATCCCCAAACTGTTCACATCTCTCAAAGTCATCTTCAGTCAAGTTCTCCATTACCGCACACACACACACTTCACAGATTCACCTCTCTCATCTAATCTGTGCAGTAAAGATCTAATGCACAGCTTAAAAGAGGTGAAAGTATCCGCTGGGGTCCACTTGTAGTATCAGCTGATGTTATCATATGTCCTTCCTCATAGTCATTTTTATCTTTCGGCATGTGCATCAACAATTCCTTCGTGATTCGTACGTGCCTGCTGTTTTCAGTCAAAGCTCCTCATGGCAATGGCTTTCTTTTTTTTTAAAAACCCACTTCTTTTATTTTTAGCGACTATACATGTGTGAGATGTTGTGGGAAGTTGTTTCGAATAGAAGCAAAACAGGAAGTTGCCATTGTGCTTCATGTGAATACATGAAGCCAGACACTTGCTTCCTCTGACTGCATGAACTCCTGCATTGCTGTTTCTGTGTTATAGGGTTGAACTTCCAGGAATAGAAGACAAAAGAAGATGAAGGCAGCGAAGGATATGCTGGAGTAGAATGACATCATTTTACATGAATACAGAAATGATGAACATAGAAAGTATTTTTGTACATAATAACAGTATAATAACATTTATATAACACTTGAAAAGTGAGTTTTTTTTTTTTTTTTTTTTTAGCAAATCAACTATTGAAATTTGACTTGAAAATAACCTCAGCTCAATACATTTGTTTAAAGGACATGAAGAAACAGAGACATGCGCAAACCTACCCCTGGGTAATACCCGGTAACTAATCTGTTTACTGTCATTAGAGCCATTTGCGTAATATATTGAATAAAGTCTATTTAATCATTATTTTTTAAAATCTTGATTTGTAGTTTAATATTGAAACATGGTATATTTTGCTCCTGAGCTCCAGGTTTCTCCTGTACTCATACAAGCTTTAATTCATGAGCAGTGCATTATAATTCTCCAAGGAACTGGAACTCCAATGTCAAGTATCAGTTCCTATGAGAGTCTAAAATCAGGCAACTATCACTAATCAAACTGTTATCATATAAAAGAAGATAATGTTACATTTATGAAAACGTAGAAGAAAATAGTATACATACTTATTGTTTTTGCCGGTAAGGAATATCGATCAGGTGTGAGTAAACGCTTCCGCACTGCTGTGACTCTGACGCAAACAGGAGGAGCAAAGGGTGAGTGCAAATCCCTGTCTTTGTCTCTCTCTCACACACACCTACCACAGGTATGTGAATAGTTAACTCCCTCTTTAAGTTCACTGACATTTTTCAAATAGCAGGCAGCGCACACAATATTGGGTACCGATACAATTCATTATTAACTAGTATTTGGGGAGATGTTTCAATTTCCAGAAACAAAAATGTTTGAACAAACAGAATTCCTCTATTTATAATGAAGTTTAATTCAGTCCTTCATCTTCAGTATAAGCTTTATCCCTGTCAGTGTGGTGGTGGATGTGGAGACATATAGTCTTGGCCACACCCATCCAGTAAATGGACCTACCCTAAAATGTTGCCATTAAATTGGAGGCACACAATTATATCATACAAGTACAGTAAGTATATGATGTTTTTGTATGACTTGATAAGATGAGGAAAGACATGATTTGTTAAGGTGGGACAGGGCCCTAACCTAAACCCTATTGAACACCTTTGGAATGACTGTAAATACCAACAAGCCTCATTGCACAACATCAGTAACCTTTTTGTGTCTGAATGTATACGATCCCTACAGTCATGGACAAAAATTCGCTGAAAAACGTTCTCAGTCGAGTGGAGATTACTGTGGCAGCAAATCAAAACTTGGATGTTTAAAAAAGCTTCCAGTACCGTGCAAAAGTTTTGAGCCACCCCTCATTTCTTTATACTAAATTAAAATGAATGATGTATGAATGGGAACATATGCTTTATTGTCACAAGATATAATTAAAAATTGTATTTTTATGTAACAACCTCAGCAGCAGTCTAAACCTAGTTTAGAAGCACAACAAAATCTGGCTTGTTGGAAGCAAAACATGAAGAAACAACAGGTGGCTCAGTACTGTACAGTATATACAGTAAGTGTAATGGTTGGGTATCTACAAATATATGGTCATGTGGTATGTCTCTGAGAGAAGACAGAAGAACCTGGAAGAATCCCACATCAACATGGGGGAGAACATGCCAAACCCTTTTGGACTCGGAGAAAGAGTTTCTTTCAAAATCTGACAGCAGATCAGTACAGGTGCACTGTCCATTCCTTACAAATAATTGTCCTGAGATTTACCAGAGTTAAGAGAATCTTTACTCAAGGAGAATCAAATGCATGATTATGACTCTGAGGTGACTATACCACTATGCCACACACTATAACACCAAACAATACTCAGATTGAGTAAGAACACTCTGTGAACAAAAGTTATGCCATAATTTCACAGTATAATATTTATGATTACAGCAATGATTCTTATATAAGTGGGATTATGCATGGAAACAAGCGTGTAGCTATATACATATATTTAGGGCATTCACATGGGACCTGAACAGCAGAAAGTGCAGACGCTCTATGCACTATTACAACCCCTGGCAACCACATCTGGATTTTACATATAACAGATTGAATTCTCCGAGGCATGGATTTTACTATCAACAAACAATATTCTTCATCAACCCAACTTCCTCTTATTGCAGTTGCCAGATCAGCTTTTTCAGGTTGGAGCCTCGTCATGGACCATTTTCTTTCATTTCTACCATACATTTTCAATTGGAATGAGGTCTAGACTATTTGCAGGCCATGCCATTGACATTATGTATTTCTTGAAGAAAAGTTTTATGGCTTTTGCCCTATGGCAAGATACATCATCATCCTGAAAAATCGTGTCATCATCATCGAACATCTTTTCAAATGATGGAATAAGAAAAGTATCCAAAATCTCAAAGTAAACTTGTGCATTTATTGAAGATGTAATGACTGGCCTCTCCCCCATACCTTCACCTGACATGCAGCCCCATATCAGCAATGATTGTGGAAATGTGCATGTTTTCATTGGAACGACATCAACCAAAAGTTCCAGCATCATCACCCTGGCCAGTGCAGATTCATGATTCATCACTGAATATCACTTTCACCCCGTCATCCACGGTCCATGATTTCTTTTCTTTAGCTCAGTGTAACCTCATGTTTTTTCCTGTTTAGGTGTTAATGATGGACATTGACTCCAGTTTCCGCCCATTTGTTCCTCATTTGTTTTGTTGTGCATTTTCAGTTTTCAAGGTATATTGCTTAAGGCATTATTGCATCATGACACTTTGATGTCTTTCTTGGTCTATCAGTACGCTTCCCCTTAACAACCTTCCCATTTGATTTATACATGGTCCAGATTTTGGACACAGCTGACTTGGAACAACCAGCATCTTTTGAAACATTCTGTGATATACCTTCTTAAGCAAGTTTTATAATCCTCTCCTTAGTTTTAACTAACATGTTTTGTGTTGGAGTCATGATTCATGTTAATCAGCTTGGTGCAACAGCTCACCAAGGTGTGAAAGCACTCTTCTTCTTCTTTTTTTAAACTGCAAACTAATTAGCAGATATAATCTGAACAGCAAAGTATATGATGATTCCATATTTTCTCACAATTGAGTGATTCCATATTTTGCTTGATCTGCATAAACACTTTTTTTTCTTAAAGGCAGAAGGTTGGAATGTTAAATGAAAAGTTTTGTGGCATGTCTGTAATTAGTTTTGTTTTCTACACAATTAAATGAACATTTTCTAAGAATGCTCATTCCATACTTTTTGCCAGGAGTTGTGGGGAAAAAAAATCACAACGAACCAATTGGATGAACCCAACATGCACCATAGAAGTAAAAGAGCATTACCGAGGTCAGGCACAAGATGACTTTGTGAACATTTGGTATTTAAATGTACAGGGTGGGCCATTTATATGGATACACCTTAATGAAATGGGAATGGTTGGTGATATCAACGTCCTGTTTGTGGCACATTAGTATATGTGAGGGGGCAAACTTTTCAAGATGGGTGGTGACCATGGTGGCCATTTTGAAGTCGTAACTTTATTCTTTCATGAGTTATTTATAAGTTTCTCTTTGTTCACAGCCATTGACATGTCGAAGAGGTTAACACGTGATGAGCGGATCGAAATTGTGTTGATATCTGGTGAACGCAGTAACTGCCTGTGCTGGCATTTCTCTAGCATTGATGCTATCAGTGTGTGAAGTGTGGGAGAAGAGGGTTGCATTGACAATCCATCACAATGGGCAGCACATTGAACACATTTTATAAGTGGTCAGAAACTTGTAAATAACTCATGAAAGAATAAAGTTGCGTTAAAACCAAGCACACCACTGTTTTTCTTGTGAAATTCCCAATAAGTTTGATGTGTCACATGACCCTCTTCCTATTGAAAAAACAAAAGTTGGATCCAAGATGGCCGACTTCCAAATGGCCACCATGGTCACCACGCATCTTCAAAAGTTTGCCCCCTCACATATACTAATGTACCACAAACAGGACGTTAATATCACCAACCATTCCCACTTTATTAAGGTGTATCCATATAAATGGCCCACCCTGTATTGTGTGGGGTTGAGTTTTCCTTGGCAAATCATGTCTCCATTTAGTTCACAGGAGCATTGTGATGCTAAATGGGGTTTGAGTGCTGTAGTACGGTGGCGTGATGGTTAGCACTGTGCCCACCCTTCTCCAGGTTCGAACCCCACCTTTGTGCTTATGAGCATGAGTTGTGTTCATCTGAAGTGTGCAAGTGATTGTGCCCTGTGATGGACTGGCACACCATCCAGGGTGGACCCTGCTTAGTGCGGCAAGTCTGTACAGGATAAGTGTTCTAGAGAATGTATGATGGAAAGGAGAGCTCCCATGGAGATAAATCTTGAAGCTACAGCAAACACACATTCTAAAGAATTGTGCGATTTAAATTTTGCAGTAACCGTAACTTATGGGTCTGATGGTCAGGTGTCCACAAACCTTTTGAGATATAGAGTACATATGGATACAAGGTTTCCCCTTTATCAGCATTGCTAACTTAAGAGACAAACATCACAATAAGGCCGCAAAACATCAGACATGATTATGTCTTTATTACAGACAAGCTCTGAATTTTATGAAGAAGCAGAATGATACATATGAAAAAAACAAAAAACAAAGTCAAACATGTAGAGGGGTTTAATATTTCAGTATAGGTCTTGCCACAGAAAGTAGACAAGAGTTTCTTTCAAAATCTGATAGCAGATCAGTACGGGTGCACTGTCCATTCCTTACAGATAATTGTCCTGAGATTTACCAGAGTTAAGAGAATCTTTACTCAAGGAGAATCAAATGACTCCAGCATGATTATGACTAGGGTTAACGAATGAAAAAAAAAAAGGGGGGCTTTCTGAAATTCGGGTTAGTACATTTGTCAACTGTAAGTTGCTTTAGACTCTAATGTGTCTTGCAGTCATGTATAGATGTTTTACAGAAACCATTCTCTTAGTAACTGCGGCCGAATAAGGTGTAGTACTGGGCTGGCTCTTTGCCGCTGACGCACATCTGGCCTGGCTGGAGAGTCTTTAGTGGTTGGAAAGGGATGCACAAGCTCTTGGCTCCCATTGAGGGTGCACCTGGCTCCAGATCCTGATCCCTGTGGGCAGGAAACAGAAGGATGTTGGTGTTAATTAGGCTAATTACATTGGGATAATAAGTAAACATGGTTGAGATTAGTCTCTTACTTCGCCGTGGTCTTCTTTATCCAGTCCTCACAGTCAATGCCTCCACAGAATGGGATCTGCACAATCTGTGAACCATGAATAAAACACATTGTTGGAGAACACTGCATTGTTTTGGACATTGTTTTTTTTTCATAAACTGAGTAACAGACACAGTTCTGAATGAAATGCGCACCTTTCCCTGGTCCAACTCTTTCTGGAACTGCTCCATAGTGTCAACTGCCACCATGTGTGATTTCATCTCAACAGAAGCCCTTGATAAATATACAGATGAAGTGTTTTTAAAATGATAATAAATGCCCTATTGCGCTTAATATATTATGGGGGAAGTACGCATGATAGTAATACACAGATTTATTCTGGTAATAAGTTCTAGATTTATGCACACGGGTGTGTGTACCGTTTAAAAAGGTTATCCTGAATCTCCTCGAGCAAGTGCGTAATTTTCTTTTCGACATCCCCATCTGAAAGGACGATCTTCTCTCCTGTGTCTCTCCTGACTGCCACACACTGTTTCTGCTTCAGATCCTTAGGGCCAACCTCCAAGCGAATTGGGACACCCTGGATGCATGAAATAAATTTGTAGAATTATACATTAACCCAGATTAGTATGGAGATTGCCGACGATCACCTAAAGATGACATATGTTTACCTTCAACTCCCAGTGATTAAACTTCCAGCCAGGTGAGTAGTTGTCACGAAGGTCACACTTCACCCTGACTTCTGCTTTTTGTAGCCTGGAGAGATACTTGGTGCACTGAGACATCAGGAGCTCCTTCTCAGCCTCGGGCAGAGTGGCTGTGATACCACAGGGAATGATGATCACCTGAAAAAAAAAATACAAGAAGTGAACATGTGAGAAACTGAACTTCTGAGATGCTGAGAGAAGTTCAGAGGTGCTGAGATAAGAGTCAGAGAAGTTCTTACCTGCAGACAGGCCACTCTGGGTGGGAGCACCAGGCCCATGTTGTCTCCGTGCACCATGGTCAGAACTCCAATGGTGCGCGTGGTTATACCCCATGAGTTCTGATAGGCCAGCTGTTTCTCACCAGGTTTCTTAGGGTCTTCAAACATGATCTCAAACATTCTAGAGAAGTTCTGGCCCAGGTGATGTGATGTGGCACCCTGAGAGGATACAAAGCAAAATAATTTCTCTCAAATTCTCTCCTAGTTCACACATCTCTAATAGGCTTTTAATTTATGAATAGATAAAAAAAAAAAAGGTCTTATTTCAATTCTGATGTGTATGCGATGTTACCAGACAAGTGAGCACGGACCTGAATGGCTCTTCCACTAGCTGAGATAAAGGCCTCTATGGTTGTAGTGTAGTCTCCTCCTGCAAACTTCTCTTTCTCGGTTTTCCTTCCTTTAACCACAGGGATGGCCATGAGCTCCTCATACACCCGTGCATACAAATCCAAAATCTGTAGAACCTGTCCTCAAAAAAAAAAAAAAAAAAAACACACACACACACACACACACACTTACACACTGCAGGGGTTTTGTTTATAAAGGTAACACAAGAGTAGCACAATAGACTTGTGTCTAACCTCCTCTGTAGCCTCCTCTTTGGTGGCGAAGGCTGTGTGTCCCTCCTGCCAGAGGAACTCTCTGGTCCTGAGGAAAGGCTGGGGGTGCTTGAACTCCCACCGCTAAGCAAAAAAGATGGAAAAATAAATGTTAGCAGGCCGATTTAAGTGTGGACCAGCATATAGAGCCCATGCATGAAATCATAATTCTCTTTAGTTATCTGGGAACAAATCTAGACCGTTGCATCATATACAACTTATTTTGATTGATAAATATGTTGGTGTAAAACATTACATTTAAATACTTTATATAAAGTATTTATAGCATTACCTCAAATGAAACCTTATAATGCAAAGATCCTGAATTGTATTTCTGTAAGGTTTTATAATATGATGCAAACTTTCACATGCCTCAATGCCCATAAAACCCCCCTTACTGCACTTCTTCGTTCCTTATCTGGCAACACGTCCTATAGTCTAGTTCAGAGGAACATGCATACAAACAGCTTGTGTCTGCTGGATCCTCTTTGTTTAACTGGAAAATGAAAATCTGTTGCCCATCATCTGTCTATGGGTCTCTCCATCACTTACCTGTTAATATCTGTTTTTTTAAATGTATGTGACGCATGTGATTTATGAAAGCTTAAATATTCTGTCTTTGCTGATGATAAACACAGATCTTTAGACAAATCATGCACAAGTGTTGTGCATGTGTGTGTGTGTGTCCCAATAATGGGCCCCCATTAAACCATTATTTCTTGACTTTCAAATGTTTGATATTTGCGATATTAAATAAATGGCACGAAAATCCATGAATGTATATTTTTATAACATATGTAATTCTAAAACGTTTATGAATTTTATCATTTCTCAATCGTTTATGAATCTCTATCATTTCTTTGTATTGACTAGGGTTTAAACAAGTGAATTAGGGTGTGTTCAGATCAGCTTGAAGTACTCGATACAATACTTGAAAATATTCTGCAGTGTAGTTCAATCATGTAAAGTGTGATTCCAAACCACAGGTGTGAAACTGCTCAGTTCAAAGGGAACTGTGAACGGTGCAGGGAAGAAATGAAACAAATGAGTCTTTGAAAAATTTCCCATTACTCATTAAAAAGGGATATATAGCCTTCATTATACTAAAAGACAACATATTAATTTCACAATCATTTATTTCATTTAATCGATAAATTCTTACTTTTATATAGGCTAGTAATATGTAAAAAAAAAAAAAAAAAACCCTGATAATTTCACAATAATTTCTCCATGCATTTATTAAATTAATCAAATCATTCATTTACGTTACATGTTGTATAATAGTATCCATTTTAGCTTCAATAAATATTTTATATTTAATTTTTATAGTGTGAAATTTCCAGGGCAGCAGCGACAGGAATCCGATGTGTTTATGTTACCAGGATACCGTTGGAGGACGTGTCCTCTACGCTGGTGACATCGCAGTGTGTTCCGAACAGTGGAATTTTGTTGAGGGAAATTTCCTTAAGGGACATTCCCTGCACACGGAGCAGGAAGTAGTGAACACGCTGTGGAATGGAACGCAGCCTCATATTTTCCCTTGTGACCTCATACTGGAAGATACCCTGTCCTGACTTGTTGTTCAGCTCTGCTGATCTCTGGTGTATGCGTGGCTCAGCAGTAGCTCATTTATATAGACACTTAAATGTAGTGTTCTTGGAAGGGAAGTGAAACGGGACATCTTCGGTATAAATAAATGCATTACAACTTGTGGGAACCATGAGAAGAACTATGCTCAACTTTTTTTCTTTTTTTTTAAACAAGTAACCTTTGTGCTTTTATGTTGAACTGAAGGGTTTTGATTTCAACTCACCACAACGTTACACCACTGGTTAAGTTTTATTGGCAGATCTCTGTGGGACTGGACCCATTTAGCATAGGCAGGGTACATTACTGAAAAAGAAGCAAAAAAATGCATTAAAGTACTCCATCTGATATCATTCTAGGTCTCGTAAATGTCATAATGTGCCTCACCTGTCTCACTAGTGGGACGAACAGCAATAGGCTCTGCGAGCTCAGTCTTCCCTGATCTCGTCACCCATGCAACCTAGATAGAGATCAGAATGTATGGCTTTTCTTCATTAAAGAAAAGAAAAGAAAAGAAAAAAAAAAAACCCTTTTTATTTCAGACTTTCAGAAAACTTGTCCATACCTCCGGGGCAAAGTCAGCAATGTGAGTTTTCTCCTTCTCCAGAGCTGCCTGAGAGACGAACATGGGGAAGTAGCAGTTCTCTACTCCTAGCTTCTTGATTTCGCGGTCAAAGAATTCTTTGATACTCTCCCAGATCGCGAAAGCCCACGGCCTCAGCACGTAACAACCGCTAACATCATAATACTCAATCATCTCAGACTTGGTAATAACCTGAAGACAAGTACACAGCACAATCGGTTAAGCATGACAATGTCAGAAACATTACTTCTGCATGATAACACACACATCTCTAAATGACACATAATAGAAAAATCACAGCACAGTACCTGAGAGTACCAGTCAGCCAGATTTTCCTCTTTCTTTGCCTCAAGTCCTAACCTAAAATGTAGCAAAGAAATACAGTAGACAATAGGAGCATACTAATTAAGCAATATCAAGGGGGAAAAAAAAATTGCACGTACAGTACACCAAGATGATATTATTTCTGAGCACTTTATTAGGAGCAGTAACAGGAGACTCGCAGCATGAAATATCTACAGGAATTGCGTAATGCATGTAATAACAACATGGACCAGAATCTCCAAAGAACATTTCCAACAATCCATGCCAAGATGCCAAGGATGCTGCAAACGGAAGCCCTAACCAGCAGAGCCCAAGTTATGCCTCTGTGACAAGTCTATGTTACAGCCTGACGAGCATCTCCTCAGAAATGCAACTGCATGTTGCGACAATGCAGATGAAAACAAATGTGACGGGTTTGTATTGCATATTCCCGCTTCTTCCTCAGTGCTTCCATTTTGAAAGTTGAATGAACACAGAGCAAATCAGACAAAAAGGAGAGACTAATCTTAAAAAAAAAAAAATTATAAAAACACACAGTTGATGATGTTTCGTATGATTCATATTCTCCAGTATAATTTTTATTCACCACACTACAAAAACTGCCAGATGGCAACAAGTTCTTGGCGAGAGATCGCTACAAACATTTGATAGGGGCATCTCATTTGCCACTGTTTGTAGTACGCCACTCACCAGTGGCGAAGAGACTCTGCACAGCGGCACAGAAATCCCACTGCTGACACAATTGATTATGCTGATGCATCATCGCCTTGCAAGGGGTGCGCACAGTCATTGAAGCATTTAGGATGGTCCTCAGTTCTGGCAGTGCATGGTGGAAATTAGACTTTATCCTCAAAAACCTGAACCCGACTGTTGGATTGATTCTTTAAGCAGAGACCTAATGTGCTGGTGTTGTGCACGCTGTGTAGAGCTGAAATGCACACCGCAGCCACAGCCAAACTAATTTGCATTAGAATCGCGGAAGAAAACACCTGTTGCTCCCTGACCTCAAAACAACGAAACAGCAGCCTGAATATGTATTACAGGGAGTTTAGTCTGCGTCTTTGCTGGGGTCAGTGCCTGGGAGTCCCTGGGCTCCTGTCTGTTGGGTTTCATACGAGAACTGACCGGATGTTTCCCTGGAGCAGATGCTTACAGATAGTCTGGCAATGCTGCTTTCCAGCAATTCAGCAGGATGTAAGAAGTTTGTTTATGTACGTACGGACTTAAATCTAAACCATGATGTAGACTTTCATTATCGTCACGTGGTAAATCGGTGCTTTTCTAGTGGGTACTCGCTAATGAAGCAAATTATACTCAACACACTCTAAAACTCTAGTCATGGCAAACTTTTATAATGGATGAGCCTTTTTAAGAGAAATACAGTTTATTATTTATAAATTTAATAATAATAATAGATAAAAGTCACTGATTTTACTGTGTGTCTTTTTGAGTCCCAGATAGAGAGGAAAAGCTGTGAGCAAGGTTTTTTTTAGTAAGATTTATTTTTTTTTGGATTTTTCCCCGATTTTCTCCCTAATTTAGTCATGTCCAATTCCTCCCCGTCACTAGGGGGCTCCCACATTAAGGCTACTACTACCACTCAGCCGGGAGGGCCGAAGACTATCACGTGTTTCCTCCGAACCACGTGACGCCAGCCGACCGCATCTTTTCGAACTGCTCGCTCGCGCACCGTTGGGGGCGGCGTAACACACTCGGAGGACAGCGCTATCCGCTCCCTCCGTTGCGCGAGCTCACAGACGCCCCTGACTGGCCGTAGAGCCGTGATTAATGTGGGAGCACTAAGTACCTCTCATCCCTCCCCTCTGAGAGAGCTCGGCCAATCAGCTCTCTCTAGACCTCCGGCTGCGAGAGGTTACAGCACCGAACTAGCGATCTCCGGATGATAGGGCGAGCGCTTTAACCACTGCGCCACTCGGAGGCAGTAAGATTTTTTTTAATACATAAATTGTCGGTCCATGGCACTTTATGTGAAGAAACTGTGATTTGTAAAAATATGTTCATATTCAAAAATATGTTAAATATGAAAATGGTGTAAAAAAAAAAAAAAAAAAAATGATTACTCATCTAAATTATTAGTATTTACCTGTAATCTATTATTGAAAATCTGATATTGAAAACCATCACCAGTTTTTTTTTTAAATTTAATTTTATTTTTTTTGGATTTTTCCCAGATTTTCTCCCTAATTTTAGTCGTGTCCAATTCCTCCCCGTCACTAGGGGGCTCCCACATTAAGGCTACTACTACCACTCAGACTATCACGTGGTTCCTCCGAACCACGTGACGCCAGCCGACCGCATCTTTTCGAACTGCTCGCTCGCGCACCGTTGGGGGCGGCGTAACACACTCGGAGGACAGCGCTATCCACTCCCTCCGTTGCGCGAGCTCACAGACGCCCCTGATTGGCTGTAGAGCCGTGATTAACGTGGGAGCACTAAGTACCTCTCATCCCTCCCCTCTGAGAGAGCTCGGCCAATCAGCTCTCTCTAGACCTCCGTCTGCGAGAGGTTACAGCACCACCCGGGATTTGAACTAGCGATCTCCGGATGATAGGGCAAGCGCTTTAACCACTGCGCCACTCGGAGGGGCAACCATCACCAGTTTAATTGTGAAAATAATCATTAGACTAATTTAAAAAGAACTTCCATTAAAAATGAATAAATCCAAAAGATTAGTTGATTATGAATAAATTCACACATAAGATGTGTCAGCTGCCGTTCTAGTATAGTGTTTCTAATAAAGTGCTCAAAAATAATCCTAACTAATGTCTCTGATCGCAGCGCATAATCTGAAATGAAAAGTCAGATATGAATGCAGTGATCGAGATTTAGTCTTGGAGGTTATAACCAGTTATGGAAGTACTGCAACAACATCCAAACTTTCTCAAGCCTCCAGTGATGTAACCAGTCTCAAGATCTGAAATTTATCAGAATTTTAGATGACGTAAATTTCCTCAGAACATAGAATTCCCACAAAATAGCTACTTCCATGGTTTTAAGCAACATACCGTGTTTGTTTCTTCGGTCCTTGACCATCTCCTGCTCCTCCTGCCCCACTCTCCTGACCCTGCTGAGGTTTTTCTCCTCCTTTCTGTGGCTTGCGGCCTCCTCCTCCTCCTTGTTTCTCAGACGTGTTCTCGCGCTCCTTGCGGTTCTTGTCCTCTGATCCTGTGTTCCCCGTTCCCCCTGTAGCACTCACCGGCTTGTACTCCTGTCCAGTGAGAGCTTTGTACTGGCCCTTCAGCTCCAGCAGTGTCTTTACTGCCATTTCGACCTGTTCCTATTTGAAGAAAGAAAAAGAAGGAAGTAGAGTAAAGACTGACCAACTCTTATATTGTTGAACTGTAGCATTGTGCAGCTGGTGAATTGTAGCAAGAACCAGTTACAAGCACCAATCCCATAATAATGCACTAATCTAGCAGTGTCAGACCGGTGTCGCTTATTGTTCAACTATGCAGTGGATTGATAAGGATTTTATCCTGCAGGAATTCAGTTTTAGGGATCATGCACTAGCAAAGCAATAACCAGTGTGTTTGTGAGTCTTCCTGAGAAGTTCTTTTAATGTTTTCTGAGACAACAAGAAAGTACTGGTGTCTGTACTCTGCACTGGCACGTACTCAAATGGAAGTACTTGTATTCGGTCTGACAGAAGATATAATCATTAGAAATCACTAATTAGTCAGACTCTCCAAAAACATACTGTTAAATATAACATACACTGTTAAAATAGCAAGAGATGAAAACCACGCAAACAAAGTGCATAGTGTAAAACACTTTGCTGAGCCTCTTTCTGATTCTGTTACATCATTTTATTATGTCTACTCATAGGAGTGTCTATCAGACTTGAACATCTTGGCTTAGTGTTCTCTTCAAGGCAGTACACAAATTTCCACCCGGATTTAGGTCTGTGTTTTCCCTGGGCCATTCCTTACTATGGATCTTCTTTTAGTGGAGCGGTTTCTTTGAACATTTGGTTATTATTCTATTCTGGTTGTTTTGATGAAATCTGAAATGACTTAATCATCTGCTTTCTTTCAATGGTTCGTTCCCACCATTGATTAAAGCCCCAACTCAAGCAGTCATGAGACATGATGCTGCCGCCACCATGCATTGTTGGGATTCTTTTTTTTTTAGTTATTTCTTGTGTTTTGAAATTATCTCCAACCTCTGTGACCCCCTTTGTTGATTGTCCATCTAATATCCCATTTTTAAAGACCATAAGATAAATAAATCTAAAGGAAAAGTTGAACTATAGTTGGGATTTACTAGTCACTGTTATTACTATACTATATTATACTGTAACTGCTTCTAAAAATGAGTTTGAGCACAACTGTGTAAACACTCATGAAACCTAGTTGTTTTCAAAGATTTAAAATTTTCTTTTCTTTTTCCTTCTGATGTTTGTTTTAACATTATTATAGGTTGGAAATTCACACTGAAGGTGCAAAAATCTCAGACACGATTTAATCACTACTGCCTATAACAGAATGTTTTTGTTAAAGCAAACATATAATAAATGTATATATTCTGAATATAACCTGAATTTATACACGAATACAAAACTTACAACTTGGCATTACTCAAATAATCAGAGTAAATATGAAGGTGTAATATTACCTTAGGGGCTTTCTCTGATTTGAGCTTTCTCACTTGCTCCCCCTGCTGGGCAACCTGCGCATACAGAGCCTGAGCCTGAGGAGAAGAGCTGGATGGAGGAGGTGCAGCAGGGCTGGCTTGTGCAGGGGTGGGAGCAGGGCTGGCTTGTGCAGGGGTGGGAGCAGGGCTGGCTTGTGCAGGGATGGGAGCCTGGCCTGGTTTATATTCTTTTCCAGTTTGCTGCTTATATTCAGCCTTAAGTTCCAGCAGCTGTTTCACAGCAGCATCCACCTGGTCCTGGAATAGGGAGAAAACATGACTTGTTAATTTGAAAACTACAGAATTGTACCGTCGTGGTGTCAACACTGCAACAGCTACAGTTATCAAGCAGTGATTAGATGTTTTTGAGTTTATACTGTAGACGTCAGGAGGCACGTTTTTTCGGCATTTGAATCCTCAAAAGCTCAACTTAGTGTTCAAGGTGTCAGTCTACGTCAGTTCGGACAAAGCCACCTGCCACATCAGGAATTGTCATTAGAAATGCATTTCTCCAAAGACAGTAATAGACCACAAACCTTCGGTGCCTTCTCTGTTTTCAGTTTCCTTACAAGGTCACCCTGCTGTGACACACGCTGGTAAATGTCCACAGGGTCTTTGTTGTGGCATGTGGGCGCTGAGGAAACTGATGTTGCGGTGGTTGATAGAGTGGGGGCTGATGGAGCAGGGGCAGCTCCTGGCTTGTAGTCCTGACCCGTCACCCTCTTATACTCTTCCTTCAAAGCCAGCAGTTGTTTCACAGCGGCATCGATTTGCTCCTGGGGCGGGAAGCATGAGGATGGACATGAGAAAACATTATAGACTGCACCTAACAGAGTTAAAAAGCAGGCTGAGAAGGTCTCCTTGTGTAGTAATTTGGCATTTCACCACAAACGAGATTTGTGTTAAAAGGACACGTCACGTACTTTCACCCTTTAGACTTTAGAAATTTACCAGTCCACAGTTGACAAATGGAGATACTTTGGAACTGTGGCTGCTCAACCAAAAAAATGGGCGCCAACTCAAACTGACCCGAAGAGCACAATGAAGACTCATCAATGAAGTAAAGAAAGAACCTGAGAAACAGCCAAAGATTTGAAGGCATAACTGGCTAACATTTGTGTTGAGCCCACAGTACATAAAACTTTAAAACAAGTAGATTGTCCATGACAGAGTTCAGACCTCAACCCAACAGAGATGCTATGGAATAACCTGAAGAGTCATACATGAGGTCTGATCCACAGCTACAGGAAGCGTCTGGTTGAGGTTATTGCTGTGTCCGTTTTCACACCCCCCCCCCCCCCAAAATAATACCTCTCCAACACATATAATCATATTTTTGCATATAAAAACAATCCAAACTCACGTAAGAAAGGAAACGACTTGTGAATTTAAAACTACAGCATTGTACCATTGCTGCATCAGCTACAGTTATCAGCAAACGATTAGATGTTTCGAGTTTAAATTGTAGGTGTCTGTTGGCGCACTTTGGTCCGGAGTAATTTGGTATAAAACAACCTGTCAAATCAATAAAGAATGTTTAACTCTAAAGGCAGAGGTACACAAACCTTCGGTGCCTTCTCCGTTTTCAGTTTCCTTACAAGGTCACCCTGCTGTGATACACACTGGTAAATGTCCACAGGGTCTTTGTTGTAGCATGCGGGCGCTGAGGAAACTGATGTTGCGGTGGTTGATGGAGTGGAGGCTGATGGAGCAGGAGCAGCCCCTGGCTTGTAGTCCTGACCCGTCACCTTCTTATAGGCTTCCTTCAAAGCCAGCAGTTGCTTCACAGCGGCATCAATTTGCTCCTGGTGAGGAAAGCATGAGAATGGACATAGAAAGAGAAGACATTAGACTGCACCTAACAGAGTTAAAAAGCAGACAACCCTCACTGAGAAAGTCTACTCGGGTAGTAATTTAGCATTATATAATATACTGCATACGTGCTACATAAAAAACACTGAACTATATGTCCCTGAACAGCCTGAACATATAATTTATTGCATGCAATATTTTTCAGATACAGTTAAACCTTGGATTGCAAACATAGTTTGTTCCAGAAACATACTTGTATTTCAAAACACTTGTATATCAAAGCATATTTCCCCTATAAGAAATAATGGAAACCCCTCCCTCAAAAGAATTAATTTATTTACACACACACACACACACACACACACACACACACACACACACACACACACACACACACAATAGAGTAAAAATAAAACAAAATTAACCTGCACTTTACCTTTGAAAAGAATCCTGACAGAGCAGTGTTACCGTTAGTGTGTTTGTGCGTGTGTGTATGTGCATGTGTAGTAATAATAATAGTAATTTCTAAAATCGTGATCCTTGTAAAGTTGCAGTACAAATTTAATCAGTATCTATGTATTGCAATAGTTTTAAGCTAGGCCATCCATAAGTCTTATTATATAATTTTTATATATGCATATATTTAAGCATGTTTTACACAAAACATTTTTGTACAGCATTTTGATTTCTAAAAAACGTGTCACACCATTGGACTGCAAATTTATCCATAAATCAGGAGTAAAATCAATCTTAAACCACAAACTGACAGAAGTGTAAGACTACCCCACCACGCCAGAGACACTTATGATTCATAATGTAGAATTGTGCATGAAATGATTAGGATAAGAAAAAAGTTTAGATCTATAATGTGTAAATAACAGTAGTAGTATTAGTATTCAATTAAAGTAGTAGTATTCAATTACACTGATGAATTTTTATTACAAACACTGTAAATTTAATGCATCATCATCATCATCTCCAGAGCCTCACCTTTGCTGCTTTCTCCGTTTTGAGTTTCCTGACTAACTCCCCTTGTGCTGCAACTTGTGAGTAGAGGTCAGCAGGACAGGAGCTCGGTGATGGGGCAGGTTGTGCTGGTGGTGCAGAGGGAGCAGCCATGCCTGGTTTATAATCCTGACCGGTGAGCTGCTTAAACTCAGTTTTTAAAGACAAAAGCTCCTTTACAGCTGCATCGATTTTGTCCTGAAAAGACAACAGAGGAAGACAAAAAAAAAAGGCATTTCCATTAACATAAAAAGAAACATGATCTGTTTGTTACTTTATGATAATAATAGATTATAAGTATCTATTGACTCACCTTGGGTGCTTTCTCGGCCTTCAGCTTTCTCACCACCTCGCCTTGCTCAGCTACACGCGTGTAAGGGCAGGCTGAGGACATGCTTGGGCTTTTGGATGCAGGGGTTGAAGACACTTCAGGCTTATCACTTACCTTAGGATAAATGGATATAAATGATTATAAAACAACAAATTAAAGGGAAAGCATTAGAAATATGAAATGGTAAATGCTGCACTCACTGGTTTAGCAATTGGCTGGCTCTTGTTTTTGTCCTTGGAGCCAGATGTGGGCATCTCCTTGGTATGGCCATCTGGAATATACAGCAGGATACACGGGCACTCCTTGCAGCTATGAGGACTGGACAAGTAAATCAAATATACAGTTTAATACAGCCTTTAAATTTCAGCATTTTATAGTAATTAATTACAAAAATAAATGGGATATAAAAGGGACAAAGCTTCTGATTTATTATACCAGTTATTTTCATCAAGCAATCATATACCAGCAGCTTTATCAGCCAGAAAGAACTATTAAAACATGCCAGGATATAATTTCTGAGCAGTAAACCATACCAACCTGACTGGCTCGTAAGGCTGATCACAGATATAGAAGCCCCTCCTCTGCAGCTGGATGATGTCACCTTTCTTTAAGTCCTTCAGGCATGGGTCTCCGATCATGATCTCCTCGATCTTTAAAACACAGACAGAGAAACTTTATGTTAGCATATTCTTCACATTTGCATATACGTAGACTAATCTGTAAGGGGGGGGGGGGGGGGTCTAATTTTGTCAACAGAAATAAACCGGCTAGTAACAGGCTGGTATCGCTTTAATGGGAGAGTGCACCAACAGTGAAGGGAGGAAGTTGGCCATGTGTTGCACATAATTGTGCAAAGGTGCACGGTTTCTTAACATCACTTAATTGATGCATGTATATTGCTTCATTTAAGTGGTGTTAAGAATCCGTGCACTTTTGCACAACTGTGTGCAACACACAGCCAATTTCCACCCTTCTCTCTCTCAGTGCACTTGCCCACCAAAGCGACAACCACCAGCTAGTAGGGTAGACTATCACATGCTTCCTCCAAGACAGGACACCATCAGACCACATCTTTTTCGAAATGCTGCTCATGCACCCCTGGGAACAACATCCAATTTCAATGAGCTTGCAGTTACCCAGTGTTGGCTAGTGTGATGATGCGAGTGCGCGGGTGCCATCGCCAACATGAGCAATCAGCTCTCCAGATTCCATGCAAAAGATGGCTGTATTCTATATAATATATAATATATAGTATATAATTCCCCCCAGGAATTGGAGTACTGATGCAAACAAGTTTTGAACGGCTCCCGCGCAACTCAGCCGGCATTCGGTTCGTTCGTTCACTTGCTGAAAATGCTTAAATTTTCTTAAGGGAGTGCATTATTACGCCAATGTTCCACTGTATTTCTTTTTTTATTTGCCGTATTTGCTTACGTCACCACTCAAACCTGGTATTAACATACATGCTTGCTGAGGTATGGAACATACTTCTTCCAAATAAATTTCTTCAATATGGTATTTGATGATTGTGGTGTTTTGTACTGCTCACATTAAAACAAATCAATTAGACTTTTGGTTCCATCATAATAAGACAACCCCACCCCCCTCCTGGCTTGTTGCTCAGCGCTGCTTGTTCTTGGTCGGCTGTGGCACAGTAGTAGGTTATTTCCATGGACACTTGATGTGGTTATTTGACTAACACAGACATATCCATGACCTTTATGTAAAGTCTCTTGTCCAAAGTGGTCAGATCATTCAATTTAAGACGGTGGTTCTCAACTCCATACCATCGTCAGGTAGAGATTAGCAAGCATAACTTTACAGAGGTGTTTAAAATAGCGAAGGCGATGTCCGATGAAGTAGTTTGCTCTGGTCCCATCCCAATGAGACGTGGCGACATAGCTTACAGCAGGTTATGGTCGCTGAACCGCTGGATGTCCAGGTGGTGCTCCGAAAACAACGTGGGCTTCATAGACAATTGGAAGACCTTTGAGGGCGAAACTGGCCTGTTAGGACGGGACGGTGTCCATCCCACTCAGGAAGGTGCTGCTCTCATTTCTTGCAGTATAGCACATAGTCTCAGAAGAGGCCTAGTTAATCGGTGACAATCCAGAGCCCAGGCCATTGAGCAGACAGACAGGCTAAACCTACCGTCTGCTAGCTGCATAGAGTCGTCACTCAGGGTTCATCATATTGAGACTGTGTCTGTTCCCCGAGCTAAACATAAACATAAATTTAGAATGACTCAGAAAGTCTGTTTTAGTAATTTAATTAACATAGATACCACAAACTCAGATCACACTGAATGCACAGCCGGCACCTCTGATCTGAAGCTAGGACTGTTAAATATTAGATCTCTCGCATCTAAAGCAGTTATTGTTAATGAAACTATCACAGATCAGGAGTTTGATAGATTATGTTTAACAGAAACCTGGATTAAACAGGACGAGTATGTAGCTCTAAATGAAGCTAGTCCTCCTGGATACAGCTACATACACCAGCCTCGGCTAACTGGTAGAGGAGGAGGAGTCGCAGTTATTTATAACGATAATCTGTCTCTCGTACAAAAACACAGTTTTAAATTTAATGCATTTGAAGTTCTCTATAGTAACAAAGTCAGCTCAGTCGATCCCGCTAATCATCATTTACAGACCCCCAGGGCCGTACTCGGAGTTTCTCTGTGAATTTGCAGATTTCCTCTCAAACCTTGTTGTTTCTGTAGACAAAGCGTTAATTGCTGGAGACTTTAATATTCATTTTGAGAATCCAGAAGACCCTCTGAGAACAGCATTCTTGTCCATACTGGACTCAGTAGAAGTAAATCAGTGTGTAGTAGGACCCACTCATAAAGCAGGTCACACTTTAGATTTAATATTATCCTTCGGATTAAGTATAGGAAATATAACCACAATTCCAGTCTAAAGTTATCTCAGATCACTACCTTGTCTCGAATAAAGCATGTCATAGTAATAATGTATGCACAGCACCGCGCTTCCACCTTAAACGTACATTTACATCAAATACCGCACAGAGCTTTATCAATAATCTTCCAGAGTTATCAACTTTGATTGGATCGCCATCTGACTTCACAGAACTCGAACAGGCGAATGAATTTCTAGAGTCAGCACTTCGTTATAGCTTAGATAATGTAGCTCCAGTTAAAAGGAAAATGATTAGAGATAAGAAACTCGCTCCTTGGTATAATGACCACACACGCGCTTTAAAACAAACTGCTCGAAAATTTGAACGTAAATGGCGCCAAACTAAATTGTTAGTATTCAAAATAGCTTGGAAGGAGAGCATCCTGAACTATAAAAAAGCTCTCAGTGATGCTAGATCAACGTATCTCTCCACTCTTATAGAAAATAACAAAAACAACCCGAGATTTTTATTTAATACAGTAGCTAAATTAACTAAAAACAAGACCACTGCAGAAATCTCCACAACAACATCATGCAGTAGTGAGGATTTCATGAACTTTTTCAATAACAAAATCATAAATATTAGGCAAAAAATTCAGGCTTTGAAACCAGACAATTTAAATAATTCAGATGATCTAACCACATCACATCAGAACTTAGAATACTTTACTCCCCTTGAAGCGAGGGAACTAATTTCACTCATATCTTCTTCAAAATCGTCAACCTGTATATTAGATCCTATACCGACACATTTTCTCAAACAGATAGTACCAGCAATAATAGAACCCTTGTTGAAAGTAATTAACTGTTCACTCAATAGTGGGTATGTCCCCAAATCCTTTAAATTAGCCGTTATTAAACCGCTAATCAAGAAACCTGACCTTGACCCCTGTCTGCTTTCTAATTACAGGCCGATATCAAACCTTCCCTTTATCTCCAAGATTTTGGAAAAGGTAGTATCACACCAGCTATGTTCACATCTACACAGAAATAGCATAAATGAACTGTATCAGTCAGGATTTAGGCCTCATCACAGCGCAGAGACAGCACTTGTTAAAGTAGTAAACGACCTCCTATGGGCCTCTGATCAGGGTTGCGTCACTATACTTGTGCTACTGGACCTCAGTGCAGCTTTTGACACCATTGATCATAGTATTCTCCTTCACAGATTAGAAAAGGTAGTAGGAATTAAGGGAACTGCCCTCTTGTGGCTCAGATCCTATATGACTGATCGTTATCAGTTTGTAGATTTAGATGGTGACCATTCCTCAAGTGGAGTTTGGTGTTCCACAGGGCTCAGTTTTAGGCCCACTGCTTTTTTCCCCTTTACATGCTTCCTCTGGGCAACATAATTCGTAAACATGGTATTAGTTTTCATTGTTATGCTGATGACACACAATTATATGTCTCAGCAAAACCAGATGAGAAAAAACAGTTTGCTAAAATTGAGCAGTGTGTGCAGGACATAAGAGATTGGATGTTAATTAATTTTCTTCTGCTTAATCCTGATAAGACAGAAGTTCTGGTCATAGGACCACAAGTAGCTAGAAGTAAGCTTTCTGATCACACTGTAACTTTAGATGGCCTTTCTGTTCCATCAAATGTAACAGTAAAAGACCTTGGTGTGATTATAGATTCCAGCCTTTCGTTTGAAGCACATGTAGATAATATTACCAGGATAGCTTTCTTTCACCTTAGAAATATTGCCAAGATAAGAAACATATCGTCACTAAATGATGCAGAAAAACTAGTTCATGCTTTTATCACCTCTAGGTTGGACTATTGTAACGCCTTACTGTCTGGTTGTTCAACTAGGTGTATAAACAAGCTTCAGTTAGTACAGAATGCAGCAGCAAGAGTCCTCACTAAAACCAGAAGATACAAGCACATCACCCCTATCTTATCTACACTGCATTGGCTCCCTGTGAAATTTTGCATCAATTTTAAGATACTACTTTTGACATTTAAAGCACTAAATGGTCTCGCGCCACAGTATTTGAGTGAACTGTTAGTGTCTTACGACCCGCCACGCCTACTTCGATCAAAGAATGCAGGCTGCCTGTCAGTACCACGTATTATTAAAACTACAGCAGGGGGCAGAGCTTTTTCTTACAAAGCCCCAAAGTTATGGAATAGTCTTCCTATTAATGTTCGGGACTCAGACACAGTCTCAGTGTTTAAGTCTAGGCTAAAAACCTATTTATTTAGCCAAGCATTTTTGTAAATAGATTAACCTTAGGTAAAGGAGCAGATCTGGGGGACTTATGGACGTAGAGTATTCTGGTGAACTGGTATGTTTAGATGCTGTCCTCCCCACTCTCATTGACCACTCAGGTTTGTTGACGGTGAGGTGATTGGTTGCTTTACATCTCAGGGAGCCCTCATGTCTGTGTTTCCTTCTGGCTCTCCCTTTTAGTTATGCTGTTATAGTTAGTCCTGCCGGAGTCCCTGCTTGCACTAAATATACATTCACCTTATACATGTTGACTGTGACCATACCTAACTGCCATCTCTCCTTATTTTCTGTTCTCTCCTCTTCTGCTCTCTCCTTTCCCT
The DNA here is from genome assembly GCA_030347435.1 of Clarias fuscus. Classification (NCBI taxonomy): domain Eukaryota; kingdom Metazoa; phylum Chordata; class Actinopteri; order Siluriformes; family Clariidae; genus Clarias; species Clarias fuscus. Next base: position 14,886,114 of record CM059216.1, on the reverse strand, counting down.
CTCTCTGTCGAGCTATACATGTTCGCTCCTGAGTTGCCAGTGATCCAGACCCCTCTGCCCTCTGGACCCATCTAACCCGTCCTGGAGTCCTGCTTCTGGTTGGAGATCTCGTCACATGGATGCCCCGTGTGGTCTGCCTGGATTCGTGTGGCGGCTGGGGATGGTTTCCATGAAGACTGTCCTATCATCGATTGATGCTCTGGGGACCTGTGACTTCAGTTGTTCGATAGCTCAGGGCTGGAATCTCCTACAGTCTACCTGAGCCTCCAGGAACAAACTGGACTCCTTTTAATTTTAACACATCTCCTGTTATACTGAACTTCCAGTACACATTATTATGCTGATCAATCCCTTGCTATCCGTTATCACCCAGATGAGGATGGGTTCCCTGTTGAGTCTGGTTCCTCTCAAGGTTTCTTCCTATTACCATTTCAGGGAGTTTTTCCCTGCCACCGTCGCCCTCGGCTTGCTCATCAGGGACAATCTTATCATTTTGATTCATACACATTGCATACAAACTTACTTCTTTTTATTGTGTAAAGCTGCTTTGCGACCATGTCAATTGTTAAAAGCGCTATATAAATAAAATTTACTTGACTTGTCCTCCACATACTTGTATTTTCTCAGCTTCCAGCACACGATTTACCTAATCATATATAAATCAACAGGCCTTTTTATGTAGTTGTGATAGAACTGGGAAAACATGACATATCCCAGTGTTAAAACATCATAGCTGTAATCGCTATAAGAATATAGAATGAGCGGAGAATTTGCCCACAATTAACTGATTTTCCCATGACATGACATCTATGTCAATTATGTTTGTAAGCACTTGTGTTCAACCTATAACGCACGCACAGATTTCAAAGCATACCAATCAAGCAAATTAGGCCAAGACAAAACGTCTGAGACACATTAATTTCCTTATGTCTTTGCAGGATCAAAAGAAACCCTATTACAATCTGGGAAAAAAAAAAGAAAAAAAAAAATGTTACAGCACTTCACTATGCTCCAAAGCCTCACTCACCTTGCTCTTCGGGTTAATGTAGTCCTTGAAATTGTCATCTTTGCCCAACACAGGTTTGGTGATGAGGTGCTGGTAGTTGATGCACACAGTAGGGGTGAAGGGAGCTTTGGGGGTGTCAGTCAGCCAAGTTATTTTGGTAGTCTTCTTATAGTCGGTGTTCTCCAGGTTTAGACGGCCTTCCAGTGATGTCACAGCTCCACTGCGGTCTCTAAAGCAGCGAAAGAAAAAGAATGATTTGTCTTGCATTCAATAAAAAGATGTATTAAAATGTCCATTAGCTGTCAGATGCCAGAAGCAATTTACTTGTGAATTTTAGTAATGATGATATTGCCCCAGTTAATGAAGGTAACAGTCTCTCCCTCGGTGAAGGTCGCAGCATCCGCCCCCTCAACAAACACCTTCGGGCCATACCACACTTGCTTCATCCCCACATCTGCGTTCTAAAAAAAACAACAACAACAAAAAAAACACCCTAACAAAAAGCACTTAAATTCTCTTGATTTTTAAATGATTCTGCAGTAATGCACAGATGCCCATTAAAAACAGTTTAAGAGCACCTGTCTATATCATTTTACAAATCGACTGTCTAATGCTCACATTACAGACTTTTTATTGCTGCTGCTGCTGAGAGGTAAGCGGGGGAGAGTGCAAGTCAAAAGGACGACAACAGCATAATATCACTGTTAATGAATTGATGGTTGTGACATGGCCTATTGAATCTTTTCGGGTCAAATCTTTTTCAAAATTAAAAAAAAAAATTCTTTTCCTCTATTGATTCGGAAACATTTCAGAGGTAAATTAGATTAGGGCTGCTGGAAAACAAACAAAAAAACTTGCACACACACAGTATCTCACAAAAGTGAGTACACCCCTCACATTTCAGCCACTTTCATTATATGTTCTCAAGGTACAATACTATAAAAATGAAACTTTAAAGTAATCAATGTGCAGCTTGTATTGCAGTACAGATTTACTGCCCTCTAACAATAACTCAATATTCGGACTTTATAGTCTAAATAACGGACAACAAAAAATGAGTACACCCCAAGTGAACATGTCAAAACTGTGTCCAAAGTGTCAATATTTTGTGTCAGCTCCATTGTTATCTAGCACGGCCTTAATCCTCTTGGGCATGGAATTCACCAGTGCTGCACATGTTGTTGCTGGGATCCTCTTCCCCTCCTCCATAATGAGATCACAGAGCTGCCAGCGCTTTTGCAACCTCTGAAGCAATGCTGGCAGCACTCATGCGTCTGTTTTTTTTTTTTTTTTTTTTTTAAAAAGCACCTGATACACAACAAGAGGATTCAACTTTTTTGATCAACCCTTGCGAGGGCTGTTCTGAGTAGAACCTGTCTTGGAAAACCTCTATATGACCCTGGCCACCGGACTGCAACCGTTTCAGGCTCCATCTTTGAGGAGAGTAACTGAGGATTTGAGGAATTGGATAGAGTTTTTTGCTATGGAGTGCCATGTTGATCATCAAGTGGTCAGTATATGAGTGAATTGTACCCAAAGCACCAAATTTTAACTGCTCTAATATAAGACACGCAAATTTGTCAGTTTGTCCTACCAAGCGGACAAACACACGAACATGATGAATAGGAAATGTGACTTTCACTACTAAACGATGTACAGCTGTTACCACTTAGAGTGTATTCACTTCTGTTGCCAGTCTTTTTGACAATAATGGCTGCATGTTGAGTTTTTTTCAGAGGACAGTAAATCTATACTGTTATACAGGCTGCACATTGACTACTCTAAAATATAACCATGTTTCATTTCTATAGCATTGTTCTTTGAGAAGATGTACTAGAATGTTTGCTGAAATTAGAGGGGTGTACTTACTTTTGAGTGTGTATATAAACAGCGAATTAAACTGAAATATTTAACTATTAAAAATGTACCATTTTGTGTTAAACCTTATTTTTATAGGCTAACAACAAATAATTGGACAAATTCTCTAAGTAAGAGGATGCCAATATTGATCACCTTAAAATTATATATTATACATATAAACCCAAACGAATACTTAAACTATTGACAAACCCTACATAAATTCCAAACTATGTGTATATTACTTGTAATAAATTGCAGCCTTTTGTGATTAAACAATGCACAGATCGATATTGTGATTTAGAGTTTTATGGGATTGATCAAATACCGCTGACTAATTAACTCATTATGTGAGTAATGTAATGTAGGTCAGACACACCATACACTGATGGATTTATTTCATTTTAATGAACTCATAACCTTCTCCATGTGGGTCGAGAGTGTGCAGACGAGTGTTTGGGGGATACAAATCATTTCAGATTAAAATGTCAGTTGGTTCATCGGTTGTTTTATTGAGAAAAAAAAAAAAGAAGGGGGGACTGCCCTTTGGGCGTATACGTAAGTGATAAATCATACGAGTGTAACCTTTCTTAATGTCTACCATGAGACCTGTGAGCATCTGTGTGTCAGAGCTGGACGACATGGTAGTGAAGGCATCACAGAAGGGATGGTAATATCACTCATTAATAGACTAGCACTTGGCATTTACCTTGGGATGTTTGGCCACCTCCTTCATTTCCTCCTTGGCATCGGAAAGGGTGATGGGAACGACCTGGGAGCTTAGCAGGGCACTGTACCTAGGAGCTACTGGGTCAATGACCTACAGCAGAGAGAGAGAGACACACATGAGACTACAATGAAAAAGGTAACAGATCAGGAAAAAAACAAAAAAAAAAAAAAAAAACAACAACAAAAACATGCTGCAACTGCAAGAGCCCAAAAAGGTAACAAAAAGGAACATATGATGGAGGAGAGACAGATGAAGTGTGCAAGGAAAGCTGAACTATTGTGTATTATTTTTTTTTTTTAATGTTAAGTTACAACCCAAAGCAGTAGATCAAAATAGTCAGAGTTTTCCACGGTTACATCAGTAACTCATACTGAGCACTGTAGGATTCCAAAACCACTGCATGAAGCAAATTATTGTCTTTTTTTTTTTTTTGCCTTATAGGTGAATGTATCTAGGAGTCATGAAGTGGAATACTATGGTACGAGGAATCTGCCAGAAGCTGTATGAAGGGAAAGGGAAGGAGCCATAAGGAAGCAAATACGCAGTGGGAAAGCGAGGAATAGTGATGGTTTCAGGTTCCATCACAGAAAAACAGTTAAAACATACGGAGAAGCTATATTAGCTCCATAAAAATGCTCTCTTGACAAAAAAATTATGCACAATAGACATGAGTTCTGGCCAAAATGACACTTTTGCCTTCTGTGACAGATGGCCTGGGGGGGTTAGAGAGAAAGAATGAGAGAGAGAGAGAACTATAAATACTGAATAGAAAGGACAGAAGAGCGAGAAGGGAAAACATGAGGGGAATGCAGACAAGGACAAAGAGGAGGAGTACCTTTGTACAGCTAACTGGCAGCTTGGAAACAAAAGAGTGAGATGCATTTTAATGCAGAACACAGGACAGAGTTCAAGAGGTCAGACAGTTCAGGTCAGACAGAATGGGAAATGTTTTGAGGTGCTTTCTCCTTGCTCCTATCATTCAGTAACAACTGAAGGATGTGTAATTATCCTCCACCTGTGCCTCCTCCAGTTTTTTTTTTTTATTGGAATGATGTAGAGGACTGTACGATGCAGTCAGATCAAAGTCAAATACCAAATTACACGGCTAACCTTCTATACAAACAAAACACACGTAATAAACAAAAACCTTAACTGTACACTAAGGCAAAGTGATAAGAGAAAGGGAGCACTAATTAAAGAGCCAAGGAATGTCTTCCTGACTGCAACCAGGACAAGATGATGTTTATCGCACGTTACAGGTTTAAGCGCTGCAAGCAAAGAGTTTAAGCCGATAGCACGCTTGCGGTCGAGGAATGCGATGAAGATGATGCAAAACACCATACAGAATGTGCAACTGACAGGTAATGCTCTCCAAGGGTTTGAATCAGACAGGCAGCACAGCCGATATGCCATCTTCATAACGTAATTAAAGAGGTATGGTTTCAAAAGAGAAGCTGCCAAAACAGAACACCTTGAACAAAATAAGAGGGGTGGGGTGGTGATGTCCAGATTTGACAAAATGCAAATCTAAAATTAGTACAAGGCAGGATGTGAAACAGGATGATGAAAAAAGCATGAAGGAAAGAAGACAAGGATATGAGTTAGAGCCATGCTTGGACAGAGCTGGGAACGAGGTTACACAACTGACTTAAGGAATACAGAGCCCTCTTAATGAGCGACGAGCAAATCTAGGTTAGGCAAGCAGTAGAGCTGTGAATCATGGGTAAACCATCAATTCAATTCAACACGATTTCTGGGCATTGTGATTTTCTGTAAGCATTTACTGTCTCAAGCAGCTATTATTGTTAGTGTTTTCAAGTATTTCAACTAAAAAAAGTATTCAATAAGGATTGGATTGCTGTCTAACTTGTGTTGGTCGTTTTAATGTCATGTCTTGGACAAAGTGAGAATCTTTTTCCCCTTACAGTATTTTACTCCAGTCCGATAAGTGGGAGTAATGCACCAGATGCCAAAAACTCAAACGATAAAGAAGTGATACTCTCACATAACGTGAGTATTTGCAAAAGATGTGGTTTGAAATGGTTTGCATTCCATCTGTGCCATATCTTTAGTGGTCAACAAATATATTTAACGTTTGCAAATAGTTTACTTGTAAAAAAAAATTAAAAAAAATAAATAAAGCTGAAATATTTTTCGAATGAATCACTTATGATTTGAAACCTGACCCATCGATTAAATTTATTAAACTGACCAAAAAGAATGATTGAATTGCATATTGAATTAAATCGCAGCACTGTAGCATGCAGCATATACTAGAAACAAAAAATAAATAAATCCTTTAATAAGAATAAATAAAACATTATATCGGAGCCCAGTGTAGTAATCAGTCTACTGGCTACCAACAGATAACCTAGTCTGTGCATCAAGCTTCCAGCATACTTCAGAGTGCTTTCTGAAGACATTTAGAAGCTTGTAGCTTACATCAGCATGCTTGCTGAGAAATGAGACACTACTGACCACAGATGCTGTCAAAATGAATGCCATATAAGGCTTGTGTCTTTACCTTTTTGTTGAAGGACCAGATCTTATCCCACTCCATGTTGACCACAGACCTGGATCCACCCTGTGTAAGCAAATGTAAAGAAATAAAGACAAGACACACATGACAAACAGCTAAAAATGCACACATGCACAAACTGTCGCATACCTGAGCAGCAATGAATTGTTTGAGCCCTTCAACGGTCATTCCCCTGCGCAGGACTCCTCTGACAGTGGGGAATCGTGGGTCATCCCTGGCAGAAAAGACAAACATCATTAATAAAACAAATGTATTCGGCTACACAATTTAACTTACACATTCACAATCCCAATCTTTTGTTACCCCCCCCCCAAAAAAAAAAAAAAAAAACACTCACCAGCCATCCACATAGCCCTGATCCACAAACCAGGTGAGTTTCCTCTTCGAGAGTACGGTGTTATTGAGATTGAGCCGAGCGTACTCCCAGATGTAGGGCTTCCGCAGTCGCAGGGCGTTGATTACCCAGTAGAACTGCTCATCTCGGTCGTGGTACTCTGTGGTGCGGAGAGCGTGGGTCACACCCTCAATGCTGTCTACGATGGGGCAGGCGAAGTCGTATGTCGGGTAGATCCTAGAGCACGGGGTCAAGGAACGTCAAAGTCCACAGGGGTTATGCACAACCACTCAAACCAGTAAATCAAAAAGCGATAATTTATAGAGTAGTAGTAACAACACTTTGGTGTATCTGTGAAATTAAACTCGCATCTAGGAGACCAAACATCTCGAATATTAATGACATTTTAATGAAGAGCAGTATTTTTTTTAAATAGTTTGTTTAAACCATTTGCGCTTCATTAGTTTGTCTCGCATTCAAAATATGAATGAACAAAACCGTTTGTGAAAATAAATAAATAAAATACACAAAAAAATAGCTAGTGCTAGTTTAATAGTCACTGAATGTTTAGACGAAACATTTTCCCTTCAGTTTACAGCATGAGGAGTTGCAGGAGCTCCTTAGGTATGCAAAGTCACTTTTAAAATGCAGCCACATAGTAACCTCCCTGTACAAAACCTTTAAGGTGTGTGTATTTATACACGCACTTGTATGTGTCACCAGTGCGGGGATGTGGGGCGTTTTTGCAGCGGTACAGCGTAGGGTCACGCAGGCAGCCGTTGTTGGAGCTCATATCTATCTTAGCCCTCATACAGCAGGTCTGGCCGTACTCTGTGCCCGCCTTCATCTCCTCCCACATCTTCAAGTTCTTCTCCACAGCTGCCGAGAGAGAAAGAAACAAAAGAATAGAAATATTAAGAAATGTTAACTGTTATTAGTGGTCTTCCATGCACAAATTCTGCAAGCCATGTTTTCTCCACAAAGCAGCAGCGGGGACTCACAGTTGCTGCGGTGGGATGACTCGATCCTCTGCTCCCTCTCCTGCTTCATGGTGTCAGGGGGTGTGTCGTCAATGTAGGCCTTGCCTTCCCGAAGCAGCTGCTCGCCCATGCGCTGGATAGTGGGGAAGTGGTCGCTTGTGTAGGTAAATTGATCTGGCTTAATTTGCAGCATGGCAACATCCTCCAAGATCACCTGCAAGGAGAAAAAACAAAAACAACAAAAAAAAAAACAGCATTTTACCTCAGAAACTACACAGCAGCCATAAAAGTCAACCTAAAAAGAAAAAATAAAGCACAGAAAAAAACAAACACAGGAATAAACACTCAAAGAAGTGCTACATACCTTCTCAAAGTCCTCCTTCTCCTTCTCAGGGTTTGTGTCATCAAAGCGCATGATCAGCTTGCCCTTGAAATTAACCTGGTAGTGCTGGTTGAGAAGGGCGGCCTTGGCATGGCCGATGTGCAGGTACCTGCAGACATTAGCGTTCTATTAAGGGAACTTTCAATGTACATGGTGGGCCATTTATATGGCTACGCCTTAATAAAATGGGAATGCTTGGTGATATTAACGTCCTGTTTGTGGCACATTAGTATATGTGAGGGGGCAAACTTTTCAAGATGGGTGGTGACCATGGTGGCCATTTAGAAGTCGGCCATCTTGGATCCAACTTTTGTTTTTTCTCAATAGGAAGAGGGTCATGTGACACATCAAACTCATTGGGAATTTCACAAGAAAAACAATGGTGTGCTTGGTTTTAACGCAACTTTATTCTTTCATGAGTTATTCACTTATAAAATGTGTTCAATGTGCTGCCCAATGTGATGGATTGTCAATGCAACCCTCTTCTCCCACTCTTCACACACTGATATCAACACCGCAGGAGAAATGCCAGCACAGGCTTCCAGTATCCGTAGTTTCAGGTGCTGCACATCTCGTATCTTCACACCATAGAAAATTGCCTTCAAATGACCCCAAAGAGAAAAGTCTAAGGGGGTCAGATTGAGAGACCTTGGGGGTCATTCAACTGGCCCACGACGACCAATCCACTTTTCAGGAAACTGTTCATCTAGGAATGCTCGGACCTGACCCCCATAATGTGGTGGTGCACCATCTTGCTGGAAAAACTCAGGGAACGGGCCAGCTTCAGTGCATAAAGAGGGAAACACATCATCATGTAGCAATTTCAAATATCCAGTGGCCTTGAGGTTTCCATTGATGAAGAATGGCCCCACTATCTTTGTACCGCATATACCTCACCATACCATCACTTTTTTTGTTCCAACAGTCTTGGAGGGATCTATCCAATGTGGGTTAGTGTCAGACCAATAGCGGCGGTTTTGTTTGTTAACTTCACCATTAACATAAAAGTTTGCCTCATCACTGAACAAAATCTTCTGCGTGAACTGAGGGTCCTGTTCCAATTTTTGTTTTGCCCATTCTACAAATTGTGTGCGCCGATCTGGGTCATCCTCGTTGAGATGCTGCAGTAGCTGGAGTTTGTAAGGGTGCCATTTGTGAGTAGCTAATATCCACCGAAGGGATGTTCGACTAATGCCACTCTCCAGTGACATGCGGCGAGTGCTACGCTGTGGGCTCTTGCTGAATGAAGCTAGGACAGCCACTGATGTTTGTTCATTAGTGACAGTTTTCATGCGTCCACATTTTGGCAAATCCAACACTGAACCAGTTTCACGAAACTTAGCAAGCAGTTTGCTAAATGTAGCATGGGAGATGGGTGGTCTCGTAGGGTGTCTTGCAATGACCCGGTTACTGCATTCACCAGATATCAACACAATTTCGATCCGCTCATCACGTGTTAACCTCTTCTACATGTCAATGGCTGTGAACAAAGAGAAACTTGTAAATAACTCATGAAATAATAAAGTTACGTTAAAACCAAGCACATCACTGTTTTTCTTGTGAAATTCCCAATAGGTTTGATGTGTCACATGACCCTCTTCCTATTTAAAAAAACAAAAGTTGGATCCAAGATGACCGAATGCCCACTACCCATCTTGAAAAGTTAGCCCCCTCACATATACTAATGTGCCACAAACAGGACGTTAATATCACCAACCATTCCCATTTTATTAAGGTGTATCCATATAAATGGCCCACCCTGTATTATCTGTATGTGATCACTCTGAAGAGCATGACTCGGCAGTTTTAAACCAATTTGTCCTACACAAGCTTTGGTGCAACATACCCACTGGCCTCTGGGGGAAATCGCACAACGACTTTGCCCATTTCAGCACCAGGCAGCTCCACAAACTTCCCAACGTCCTGCTTCTTCTCCTTCGCAACAGACTGAAACAGAAATGACATTAAACAGACATATCATAAAAGTGAAATTTTTAACTATATGTAATTAGGTAGTTTGCAACATGCAATAAAAAAAATTAATAACATTTTACTGCATACTGCTAAGCACAGAATAGTTTGAGATCAGAATGTAGACCCTCTCAAAAGGTACTAAATAGCATTTTTTCTTGAAATCTAATGCATACTGTATGTAATTTCAACAATGAGGATTTGGTGCGCCTTGCATGAAAAATGGAGGCTTCTTTTATAATAGCAACATTAAATTATATACATTTTATTTCAAATTGATTATCGTAGCAACATAAAATCATTGTGTGGTTGGGGACAATCTGACAAAAAAACAAAACCAAACTTACAGCAGGCTGGTTTCCAGAGAGCTTGCTAGCCCACTTGGTGCCCACCTCACTGAACGGCACCTGAGAGCTCAGGAATGAGAACCAGCGGCACACATGAGGAAATGTGCCGGGTTTAGCCTCCACGGATTGCCACTCCCCACTTCCTGTAGACAAGAGGGAATACAAACTTCTATATTTCACGATGGCTTGATTCCAATGTTGACCAAGCGGATGTTTGGTCGAAGCCAGGTTTGTGCTATAAGGATCAGATACACTGGTTTACCTTTGAGAGCAGCCCAAACACAGAGATCAGCCAGTGTCAGGGTGTGGCCCACCAGGAAAGTGCGCAGTGACAGAGCTGCATTTAACTCTGTAAGGGCAGGAGTCAGGTCTGACTGTTCACTCAGCTTCCGTGCGCTAAACTCAAGCCAGTGGTCCACCTACAGATACACAGAACAGCTTATACAGCAACCACCACAGCATTAACAATCAATGTATGGCAATTTTACAAAATCACTAACAGCAAAACAAACTTGCATTCCTAATATTCTTAGACAGGTTATTCTTGATTTTAGGAATGATGACACTCAGAAGTTTACTATAAAAGTGTGATATTAAGACAATTTGAATCATCACCTAAATTTCGGACGCAATAATAGTGCATACATGCAAAACAGAAATTCAAAAATTCTCTGATATTGGTAATATTGGTGATATTTTTGGGTGGCTGGAACGTATTCTTTTCATTTACATCACTTCCTATGGGAAAATGCGTCTTGCAATATGAAATTCGAAACAACCAAGATGTGTTATTCCATGGTACTACCATGTCAGGTCGAGCTCATAACTACTGAAATCCCAGATCAGACTGCAGATTATCTACAGTGACGATGCATACGATAGGCAGAAATAAGGGGTGCTTAAGTGAATATCGTAAAAGTGTTATAAGTGGAAGCAAGTTGACCACATACTCCATTTGCAAGCAATGGTAGCATGCAGGTGTCAGGATCCGCGGGTAAACCTCATTATGTGGACAATCTCTAGTATCTAATAAATTTAAGGACTTAGCAAAGTTTTTTACATTGTATGAGCTTGAGTTCTTGTGACTTCTGGGGGGTTTCTATACTAGAGCATAACACATTGTTTATTCACCTTGTTTGTGTTTATTGGCAGAACAGATCCAAGTTGGCGCACAACTACTGGAGTGTGTTCATGTGCAATTGCACTCATGGCGCAACTGAACACAGACATGGTATGCTATTATTGTCTTTAATACAGTCTTCAATTATGTGTAGAAGATGATTTTTAGTCTACATTTATGTAGAGTGGAATCAAGAGAAAAAACTAAAATAAAAATTTATTCTCTGACCTCAGTTTGTTCCAGCATGTTGGAGCCATACAGACCCAGACTGGGTGCTACACGTGCAAGGTAACGTGTAATGGAGTTCACGTCACTGAACTGCACCTGACTAAAAAAAAAAAAGAAAAAAAAAATAGAAGACCAAATGAGAATGTTGTTTTATTTTACAGAATGAATACTAAACTTACCAAGACTCCATAAACTATAACCATTTATTCACTCATTCAAATCAATATCCATTTTGCCAGGTTGGATCCAGATCATTGGGAAAATAGTTGCAATGCACCCAGGATCGGATGCAAGTCCATCCAAAGCCCCATGCACACACTTACACATTCACATCTCTGTTCAGTTTACGTTTTACAGTATGCAAACTCAAAAGAACACTCACTCAGAGACTTGCAGCTTGGTGTCTTTGCCTTCCTCCACAGAGACACTGACACTGCCCTTCACATGCTCTGCTGCTAACAGCGCCCCTGTAGGCACACAGTGGTAGTAACAGGTTAATCTGTGGTCTTAACATGCAACATACACATAAGGAGAAACAGATGTTTGTGGGATATCAAAGCCAGAGTGTCCTGAAAAAGACAAAAAGCTTGGCAGATCAGCGTGCTGTAATATCCAACGGCATCAAACTATGCTTGCGTACAAACCAGTCTCACCTTAGCTTAGGGGTTAAATGATGGCAACCAGTATTTCAAGTCGTTTTATATTTCACCTTGCATACAAAATGAAACTGCAGGCAAATGAACAGGCTGTGCCTGTGAGTGAATGTGCTTTCTCCTCTACAAATAAAGGCAGTGACACAAACAAAACAACTTAGATCATCAAAACTAGGGGAGACAATTAAACTCGATTCAATAACAGATTTATTGACACATTCATACCAGCACCACTAAAAATGCAATTAATTCATATAAAATACACTTAGCTGCACAAATGCCGATCCTGGATCTACGTCATATACATCACTATTACAGATGAACTTTGACGCCAAGACCTGACTTACTGCCAGAGCATGCCTCTCTCTATATGTTCTCCTAAATAATGTGTGGTTTGTCAGTGTACGCAAGATGACAAGAGTGTTGAATTTTTAAAAGATGAGTGCCTGGATTTGATACCTGTTGTGGAGACCGACCTGCACTCGTTAAATCTGTGCACAATTTCTGACCTGATGTGATTTATTATAATAATCTGCCCTGACAGATTGCATTTTTTGTTTTTGGTTAGTCACTGTGCTCAGGTACTCTGCCAAAATCTTCTGTCTATTTAGGTAAAAAAAAAAAAAAGTACGATATTGTGTTATTTGCCCATGATTTGGTCTTTGAGTCTTGGTTAGCATGCTAATGTAGTGTTGGAGTGAGTCGGTCCAGTATCAGGAGAGCATTGACTGTGTAGATTTGGGAGTGTATGGGTCCAGGGTCTGGAGTGAGCCGGTCCAGAGTAGCGAGTGATTCGAGAGTGAGCCGCCGGTCCAGAGTGGCGAGAGTGGCGGGAGTGAGCTGGTCCAGAGTAGCGAGAGTGTCGGGAGTGAGCCGGTCCAGAGTAGCGAGGGTGTCGAGAGTGAGCCGGTCCAGAGTAGCGAGGGTGTCGAGAGTGAGCCGGTCCAGAGTAGCGAGGGTGTCGAGAGTGAGCCGGTCCAGAGTAGCGAGGGTGTCGAGAGTGAGCCGGTCCAGAGTAGCGAGAGTGTGTCGGGAGTGAGCCGGTCCAGAGTAGCGAGAGTGTGTCGGGAGTGAGCCAGTCCAGAGTAGCGAGAGTGTGTTGGGAGTGCCGCAGAGTAGCGAGAGTGTGTCGGGAGTGAGCCGGTCCAGAGTAGCGAGAGTGTGTCGGGAGTGAGCCGGTCCAGAGTAGCGAGAGTGTGTCGGGAGTGAGCCGGTCCAGAGTAGCGAGAGTGTGTCGGGAGTGAGCCGGTCCAGAGTAGCGAGAGTGTGTTGGGAGTGAGCCGGTCCAGAGTAGAGAGTGTGTCGGGAGTGAGCCGGTCCAGAGTAGCGAGAGTGTGTTGGGAGTGAGCCGGTCCAGAGTAGAGAGTGTGTCGGGAGTGAGCCGGTCCAGAGTAGAGAGTGTGTCTGCAGTATGTCGGTCCAGAGTAAAGAGTGAATCGGTGTGTGTTGGGGCAGTTTAGCATCTTAATCAGCAGAACACTGGAGGTCTAAAGAAACATGGTATTACCAGTATATCATGGTAAACATGGTAAAAAGCCTTCAGTCTGCAATTCTTCTGTCAGCTGACTTCTTCTGCACAATAAAACATTCATATATGAAAGCAGAAATGTCGCTTTCGTTTGGATTGCATCAGCCAGTAATACCGGTTCTTAACAAACGGTGGCACCACTGGAGGTTATGTTTCTGGACCACTGTGCCACACTGACAAAACTGTTTACAGAGAGAAAGCAGCTCACTAAACACAAATACACTTTTAACACAAACAGGCCGCATGCGAGTTCCTCAAGTGCAACTAATGAACCAGACTAAGGGTGATATCTCCACATTCACATTTAGGAAGTCACCTCAAACTTTAATAGTACTGAATAGATACAGGGAGACACACATCTCATCAGATAATGTGCGATCAGCTCATGCACTGAAGCATTTCCACTGCACACCGGTGATCTGCAGGCCATGTGTGTGTCTAGCTGTACATGTGTCTAGCTAACGTACTCACTGCCACGACAGCACTAGCGCGTGTATCAAGAATCGAATGACAATAAAAATAACACTCGTATCCTCCCACAAATGTGCAATTTAATCTCAACTGTCTTACCTAGCGGTGGGTTGCTGGGATTGACGGTGAGGTTTAAAGCCATGCTGTTTACTTCCTGACTGCTCCTGCCGCCTTTATCACGCTGCTAACTCGAAAGGCAGCTCTCTTCCCCAAGCGCCACGAAGTATCTGTGCGAATTAGAAAGCCTTTTTTGTCCTACCCGTTTTCGCAAAACTCCCGCCCCCGCGATGTGATTCGTTAGGAGCTAAGTCAAAAACACATTCAGCGTTTTGATTGGCTATAAGAACGAACGGCAAACCAATCGTTTAGCATGAAGCGGGATTTGCACCCGAGTACAGGCGAAAAAACAAATAAGGTACCGGGTAAGACTTGAAAGTGCTTTTGCTCGGAATGATGGGTAAATCCTGTCGATAAAAGTCCATGACATAGCAAACACTTGCAGTTCGACGGCAGCAAAAAGTGGATTGTTTTTTAAGCGCTGAAATGCATACCACCCCCACCCATAATGGCTAAAAAAAATATGATTCAGCATAATTTTACTTTTACTTATTCAAATATATTTTTATACTATTATAATAGGCCCTAGTCACGTGGCCGCCATCGAGCCTATTATGCCGTCACTGATGAAATTATGTCATATTCTTTTGGGGCACATTTATTTTGCTGGGTTTTGTCATGTATTACAATTTTTTATACCAAATAATTATTGTAAATAAATTATGTTAATGAGAATTTTAGCATCTTTATATATGAGCTATGACAAGATATAGTTTGTCACCTGCCATACGGAAAGTTTAATTCCCGGGTTAAATTCCACCCAGTGTCCAAACCCCAGCTGCTGGATACCTGGATAAAATAGGAGGGTTGTTTCAGGAAGGGCATCCGGTGTAAAACCTGTAAAACCAATCGGTGGGAGCAGCCAAAGGACTACCAACAATATATGAATTATGACAAGATAAGATAATAAAACTAGAGAGGCACATTTTCTGAAGAAACTGAGTGGTGCTTTGCCGTGATGTCATAGAGCTTCCCATGTCATAGTCATTGATGTAGCTGATGTCACAGCTGATGTTGGTCTCAATGTTAAGTCTATGGGACTTTTCGGGGCGGTTAATTAATTAACCGCCCACCCCTTAGAAAAGTCATAGCACCCCATTCCCGAACAAGCCGCACGATTTGACACCTCATTCACAGGTCTGCGACGAACGGTGCGGGACTAGTTACGCGCCAAACTTTCACACGGAAGAAAAAAAAGAATAATAATAAGCCTGTGAGATTATAATAGTAGTCCTTCGCTTCGCAAAGCACCACTAATTAATCTATAAAACTGAAACTGTGTTTGCGGGATTGTTTGTTTGCACAGGTAGTTCTGCCACATGTGACGTATATTGTTATGTCATTCTGTAACCTTCACAGTCATTCCTTGCCAAATGCAACTCCTGTATGCTGCCTAAAAACCGGCCGCTTCAAAGTAGCTGGTGGCCGGTGTAGCAATTTTCCTTCACAGTGTAACATTATCATCACCTTTTAGGGCCCAACCACTATGATGTCATCGGCATTGCTATGATATTGCTGATGTCTAAAAGTGCTGATGTCATTGGGTGTAAAGGGCCCTCTTGTTTTTCTATGGATTATTAGGGCCCAAGCACTATAGGGGGTGCAGGACCCTATTGTTTTCCTAAGGATTCAATTTTTTTTCCTACCCTTTTGGGCTTTTGGGGGGTCTTAATATGCTTAAAACTCATGAAAATTGGCAGACAGGTTGGAATCTGCTGCCATTAGGATGCCTGAGAGTCACATACTACGAGGCCCTCAAGGACCCCCACACGAGATTTTGCTGCATAGCTCATACTCACTTGGGAGTATGCACAACAACTTGGTACACATTTAGAGTTCATTGAGACAAACAACTTTTGCATGGCCTGGGCTCAACTCAACAGGAAGTCCGTTATTTCGGGTCGTTCACCAAAATGCACTTGATGGATTTTGATGGACCTCTCACAAACACACACGCACAAATACACTCATACAACAACACACTCAACAAGTGACTATATAGGTAATTTTTTACCTATATACCAAGTCTTTACCAAGTTTCAGTAATTTTTATTATTTTGTCATTATTTTGTTTATTTTGTCATGGCTGACCTGCAGGCTCTCAATTCCAGTGTTAGCTGAGACAGCGTACATAAAAAGGGCAAGAAAATAATCAGTTTTGATAAAAGAATGAAAAATGGAAGGAATCCAACATTATTTGATTTAGATCAAGGCTGTATATTGGTGCCACTTTCAGCAGATTGAAAGAGACAAGGAATTTCCAAAAAAAAGGATGATTTTGTGGGGAATTGCTGTGTTTGTCACGACAAAGCAAAAATGTTTCCTGAAACCTGTCTGTGGGTGTGCCCACTCATTATTTCTTTACCATTTCCAAAAGTGATGTCTGTCTGTGTTGTAGGGCAATTTAGTTTATAGTTGTGCTGTTTAACAGTAGACATAAAGCAGGACAGTCAGCTCTCTGAGTTACGTTATCTTAATTTAATTTTACTTACATTTTATTTTAACGTCCAGCAGTCAAATGTTTTAGTGTTCACTGACATTTTCTATGAATGCTGTAAAACCCATTTAAGAACAAGCAGTGTAATTCTTAGTATAAGGTTATTAAAAAAGAAAAAAGAGGAAAAGGGGGAAAATGTATAAAAATCCAATAAAATTACAAGTTATACTTACAAGTGGACATATAAATTCTACATGCATATAGATAAATTGATATATTTATTTATTTATTTATTTATTATATAATAGCTGATCATTTTGGCATAGCTGACAGCTAGATAGATCATGTACTATATAATAAATGAATGACAGTAGAATAACCAGATGATCCTTAATCGTCAGGGAATTGTGCACTGTGCTCTATGTAACAGGTCTGCTATACTATTCCGGAAGTAATTGAACACACAACATCACAGTTTTAAAAAGAAACTCACATTCCTAAATTGAATTGAGCTTGAACTGAAAATTCTCCACACCACTGGGTAATGGTAAAAATAAAATAGTGGGAGGTCTGGGCTTAATCCACTGCAAGTAATAAAAGCTTGAACAATAATTTTTGCTGATGGCTTGTTAACAGGAGGTTATCAATAGACAAATGAAAGATTAACAAGCCTGGGTTAATGTTTAATTAAAAAATAAATAAATAAAAAATAAATAAGTACCTGTGAGACACCTTCGCAAAAGCTGTATGACAAGGGGCATTATAGATGCAGGGTGAGTTAGACCAGCCATTGTTCTTACACTTCACATATATAGAGAGAGATGCAAGTATAGAAATGATTAAGAAATTGAAGCGTTTGCTGCCTGGCAGTATATTTTCTTTGAGTACTGTATTGGCATAATTTCAATAAGCTTATGTAGTATCACAACATTTATATCCAGAGTCATGTTAATTTCTCTCCAAGATCTTGTGTTAATGATGAGAAAGTCTGATTCTAAAGATTCTCAATGGCATTGAGGTCTGGAATCTGTGGTTGCCAATCAATGTGTGAAAATAATGTCCCTGAACCACTTTTTCACAATTTGTGCCTGATGAAGCCTGGCAGTGTGATCTTGGAATATGCCCTTGCCATGAGAAAAAAAAATCCTTTGATGTAAGAACTTAGTCTTTCAGTATATTTAGGCAGCTGACCACATTTTTTGGGGGAACATAACATTGCTGAACCTAAACGTGACCAAATGAAGGAACCACAGATCATAACACTGGACCCACAGGATCGTACATTAGGCGTAACGAGTACATTACTTCATCTGCCGCCTTTGTTAACCTGGAACATCATCTGGACTCATCAAAATATATGATTTTTTCAATGCTCCACATTCAATTCTTTATACTCTCTAACAAAGGCTTTTTTCCCTCACCAATAAGTTTTTTTTAAGGCTACACAACTGTTTAGTCCCAATCCCTTGAGTTCTCTTCGCACTGTGCATGTGTAAAAACGCATACTTTTACTATTAAACATAGCTATGAGCTCTACTCTTGTTTTTTTTTTCTTCATTTTAACTACTTGATTTGAAGCGTCCATGTGATCTCCCATCACGCTCATTTGGGATATTTTTCCAACCACATTTCGTCCTTGAAGATGATGGTCCACCACTATCCTTAAAGATTTGAATGGCGCATTTTACAATTCTTTTCCTTAGTTGTTTTCTTTTCTTAATACAGAGTAATAATTTGACCCTTCAAAAACATTTTTAAAAGAAGATATGTCTTCACACATGGTTGTTTATGAAATGAGAAGCTACTCACTGCATCAGTTAGGGTTAAATATCTTGTTGCCATCTTAAAATATTAATATTAATATTAATATTAATTATCCAATGGAAGGCTTTTGTCTATTTAGTTAGTTACATTTAAGTGGTGACTTTTTTGGCCGCCAGTGTACTCTATTTTTGTAGGATAAAACAGATAGAAAGCCCTTCATACCATGAACTGGAAGTGAAGAAATATTATCGATAACATGACCAAACAAGAAAAGACAGGGGCAATTGCCAGGCATCAGTATGAACCTCAGGCCTGGAATCAGGAAAACTTTTCAAACAATCTGATACAATACCTACATGGCAAGCCCTGGAGTATAACATTAAGTTAGGCTAACCAAGATCCTTCTTCTCCTTTGTCACTTGAAGAGTCTTAAATTTTAATTGTGGATTCCTACCATGAGAAATAAACTTGGAGATAGCATTTTCAATATCAGAGAAGACAAACTTACTAATTCTCAAGGGGAGCATTTGCATTGGGCATAAAATCCTTGGAAGGACATTTATCTTAATCAGACTGACTCTAACCAACCAAGACAGTGGCAGATCGGACTCTCTAAGTAAATTATGCTTAATTATAATGATAGTTCCAAATCCATATACCCACAGTGGCCAAATTAAGCTGGTATAAATTATTTAGGTTTGCAAAAAATTTTATTCCTAGATATGTGAGCCCACTGTCCACCCATTTACAAGGAAAACTGTTAATGTGCACTGTTCCCAGAGAAAGGCTTCCGATTTATCATAGTTTATTTTCTTACCTGGGAGCCTGCTGAGGGCATCTATGATATGGATCAAAGCAGGAATTGAGGTCATAGTCCTAGACAGTAAAAGTATCACATTGTCCATATAGAGGGCCATCTTGTGGACAACTCATAGGAAATTCACCCCAGTACGGTATATTCTCTTGGCACCTTTTGGTCTCCATCAGAGGGTCAATGCCAGGAGAGGCTTTCTGGAAGCACTTTATATTTACAAAAAAAAAAAAACAATTGAAAAAAAAAAAGCTGTGCTGTGAGATAAATCTTTTTGTTATAGCTGTCTTCAAGATAGACCACTATGATTTGTGGTTTCTTGTGACAAACAGCAATTTTTTTTATTATTATCTTTAGAAGTATGAAAGGCTATCCATACCTGTTATAAAATAAGTAATAATTATAATTTGTTTTGTGAATGTTCCAATGTTCCAAATGTAAACTGGTAAAAAAAAAAAAAGGTAAATAAATAAATATAAAACATTTTTAACTGAGGTATAAACGGAATGTCCTGACATGTTGAGTAACAAACCTCTCACAGTACTTCAGTTAATTTTTATACTAATTGAACTAATTTAGTGACTACTCCAATGTGTTTATGCTCCTGGGTTAAGAGTTCCTCAGTAGCAAGATAGCTATATATGAGGCTCTTTGGTAGATTCTATTATTGTTATGAATGAAAATTAAAAGGCTGAGCCACTGCCTGTAGAGGTCAGAGGAAAACAATGGGAACAATTAGAATGATCAGAATTTGAAAATAGAGAATTAATTAGTTTAGATATTTAATTAATTTAACTTGCTTATTTACTTGCTTGCTTACATTTGAGTTGATTAGTAATTATATTTCAAGAGGACCCTGTCCAAGCATGACCTTAATAACTTTAATTAGATTAGCTATGATTTGTTCAGATTCAAAAGGAGGTTTAAAATGAACAGGCGATATGTTAAATAATAGTGAAGAAAACTGGATGATTTTAAATGGAAACTGTACTCACATTCAGCAATAAGGTCTCTAATAAACTTTTATTAGTAAACTTCTATTTGTATAAATAGACTAGCTTAAAAAGCTAAAGTGAAAACCTTATAGGGAACACAGAATTTGTTATTATAATAATTTTTTTTTACTACTACCACTACCACTACCACTACTATTAAATAATAATAATAATAATAATAATAATAATAATAATACACAATGGTACTGTATTGTCTTTATTCAATTGTGCCTCACTTTACCCAGTCCTTAATCTTATAGTTGTAGAACTACAGTCCTGATGTCAGATCTAGACACACATACTGGATATTTATGTTTAGCTATAACTTTAACGGATGACCTTGCCCTTTTAGCTTTATCCAGAATTGGTTTAATTTAGCATAATAAATGGCATGGGCAGGCTGGGAAAATATAAAATTTTTAATATTAATATTGTTCAATAAAACATGATGACTCATCTTGCAAAAAGTTTGAATTTGTAATTATTTAGTCTGAGTAGGAATGATTAATTTACAATTTATGCAAAATAGTTTTTTTATATTGGATTATACTGTATCTTAATTACAGGCATGACTTCCTGTCCTAGTCATTTTATAGTAACCTGCCAGAGCTATAAGTGTTGCATTTATTTTTGTATTCCAGATTGTTGTGTTAGTTCCTTTTAATGGTGTGTTATGGGATAAGGACATAAAAAGCTACAATTATCTCTTTGTGTTGTAAGCCAGTATTTTAATGAAATTGTCTCTTACAAAGCTTCTTGCTATGCCAGTCATGGCAGGCTTCCAGATTTGGTAGCGCATTAGCATTCAGCTCGAAATAAGAGTGGCACTCAGATGCCACATTATATTTATCTCTTCAAAAGGCAGATACATAAAACCTAATAATGCCTGACGCTTCAGTAGGTACACCTCAGTCTGATGAAATATGGAAATGCGGCTTGTTGTTCCAATGATGTCTGCAGTTGGAACTGACATTTTCACACATTAACCAAGTGTAAGCCTATTATTTTGGAAACGATTTTTGTGTGTAAAAAGAAAAACACAAAGGCAGCAGAGTGGAAACGATTTTTACAGAAAGTTGTGTAAAATAAATGCGCTCTGTATGTCTTGCTGTCCTTTTTCAGTATATTCCTGTTACATTTCAGTATAATTATTCAATGCCGTCAATTCTGTGTGGAACAAATCTGTAGAGCTTTTGCATTTCCTTTGTTGTTTCTTTTTGAACATACGACAGAGCTCTTCCCGAAAGAAATCAGACATGAGAGAACTCATGAGAGGAACCGTAAACTGTGAAAATAAATGAACTGATGATGTTTTATCACTTAATTTGATGCAGCTTGCGACTAAAATGTCATTATGTCATTCGTAACATCATAGCACTACATAATAACCTTATGGATTTTTAAACATTTCTACAGTTTGTCATTCTGTCCCAGTTTAACACAACAGGACCTGTCCATATCTTAATTACCCGACATGTCAGTTATATAATTGCAGAAAAAAAAAGAGAAAGGTCTTGCACTCGATCAATCTCTGTGTTGTAATTGTCTTGTCACCTTACTGAGATGGGAGTTCTTGGTGAGAGGCAAAAGAAATTGCTTTGGACATTTACACTTTGACATAGTCTCATCTGGGGATAATGGATTCAATTGAAGAAAATTACAACATCATACTTGTTCTCAGCGGCACCACTTCAAAGACATAGAAAAGTCTCATTTACAGGGTTAAATCTTCCTATGAAGAAATGGAATAAGTGATGTATGAATAAACACCATGAACACTGTGACCAGCAGATGGAGATGTGAATCTACAGAGTGTACGTTTCGGTCTGCTTATAGTGAAGTCAATGAACAAAAGCACAACAGTGGAAGAAGCAATGCAGAACAAAAAAACATAATGTGTGAGTGGTCAATTCTTTTGTTCTTGCTGTAGATGGAAGACATTTAGGTTTGAGATGAAAAAATTATGAGATTATAGATTCAAATTTCAGCTTTTATTACCTGATATTGACATCTACAGTAGATGTTTAACAACTTAAAACATGGTGCCTTTGGTGGCAGATTACTCATCTCTAGGAGAGCAAAAGTTTTGGAACATGAAAACAAGGGTAATAACGTAGAATATTTGGTTTTATATCACTTACTTGCAGTAATTGCATCAAGTTGGTGATCCACTGACATTTTTGTGATGTTTTTCTGGGCTTGTAATAGCATCGTTCAGTTGATTTTTTTATTTAGGGATTTCTATCCTCTGTCTTGTGTTGCGAAGGTGAAAGAGTTAGGTTCAGGTCTGGAGATTGATGTGAGCAGTCTAAAACATCTACTTTGTTTCCTTAATTCTACTCCAATCCTACTTAAGTCCTTAATTGTGATGGCAATGTTGGGCCATTGTCTTCATTCATTCATTTATTCATTCATTCTTTCTGTTAGTGTAATGAGTTACATCTTAACTAAAGAAGCAGCCATGCAAATCCAAGCCATGACGCTCCATCACCACCTCCATCTGATGCTTGACCAGTGAGCTGGTACCTATATGTTTTGGATCATGAGCAGATGTTTCTTTCTTTGCACTTTTCAAAGCTTTGGTGAAGATTATTTATGATTATGTAACTGTGGATTGTCTTTGTATTTCCTTGCAAATCCCAGTCTGTCCTTCAAATTCTTACTGGTGATGAGTGTTTTACATCTGGTGGTAGGGCCTTTATATTTCCTGATGATTTTGTGATGATCTGTACAGCTCTCACAATACTCTTTAGCTTCTGCTGCTTACTTTGGGCGACCTATTTGACAGCCGGTTCTTAGTACACCAATTTCAGCTCCTTGCTTTTTTCAGGACTTTCCAAACTGTTGTATTGACCACAACTGTACTTAAAGATTTTGTTTCCTTTTTTTCTAGCTTCAAAATGGTTTGCTTCTTCCCCGGTGGCAGCTTTCTGTTTTTAATGTTGATTTATCCTTTCTAACAGCAAGCAAGCAAGACCAAGCACTTAATAAGCAGAGGGTTCTTGGAGTAGACATTTAGAGAAACAATCAATTTAACAGAAACACCTGAGCTACAGTCATGTGTTAAAACTGGGGTTCAAACAAATGTCATTTAAGTCATTTAACGCACACACACACACACACACACACACACACACACACACACACACACACACACACACACACACACACACACACATGCAAATATCATTAAGTTAAAGCTAAAATTCCGATCTGTTGTGCCATATTCATCTTTTGACCTTAGCACAAATGTCTAGTGAATAGAAAAACAAAAGCACTGGCCTTGTAGCACATTCAGGGGGACTATATACTGCTACATATACTGTATGAGTAATGCATTATCAATATAAATAGAATAAAGGTTTTGTCTGTACATTGGTCAGAATTCAATCTTTCTCAGTCTCAGAAAACTTTCTGACCGTTTGTCTGTATATCTGTCCAGTCGATTTTGTCACAGCATCAAATTTGCCAGATTGACTTACAGCAGCCATTGCTTTTTTGGACGAATATAGTGCTTTTGCCCTCGATTTGGGCATGGCTATACTGTATGTATCACTCAACAGAGCCAATCAACGAGATACTGTACCATAAATACACAGAGTATGATGAGAACACAGAAACGACAAAGAAAACGCCACAAAGCTGGCTGTCAAACACAAACAAATGTGCGACTCAGCATGGCTCACTGCAAAAAAAAAAATCATGCAACTTTTGAAAACTGGATCCTCAAAGAGGTATGGAGAGATCAATATATGTTTATACTTCCTTTAAACCAGTTTGTCTCATACAGTATGTTCCAAAACCGTGATGCTAATTAAAGCAGTAATGTGAAGAGATACCATGAGATAAAACACGGCTCGTTAGAGCAAACATACCCGCAGTGTCGGAGGTAAGGGCATGTAAAATATCTGAACTGAGAGTGTTAGCAACTCAAATCAAGATGTTGAGCAAAAGTGATGTTATGAACAGTCATGTGCCAGATGTAATAATCTGCTTTGAACAGAGAGTGTATTTAGCTGCTGATGAAAAAAAAAAAACTTTTGCTAGGTGTAAGATACTCAACCTTACAAAATTGTGTTTCTTTCTATTAAAAAGTTAGGCAGAGAGTTCTGCCATACATAAAGACAGGCAGACATGTACGTATTAATGATTGCATTAAATTTGATCGGCTTATTTTTAGCTTTAATCTTTTAACTCTTTCTGATTAATGATTACATACATAATCATACTTTATAAATGCTGAGTATTTAACAGTTTGATCAATACAAAGTCCTTTATGCAATGTAACAAACAGTGCTTTTCTTTGATTTGCTGAGAGAGTGAGCAGCTTTAGTTTCTCTGCAGGAAGCAAACAAAAAAGCTCTTAAAAGGACACAGTAGCCTCCTTGGCAGAGGTTTGAAAATATCAACCTGATCTCATTGCCAGCCTGACTACCTGAGCCTTCTTGAAAAGACCCCTAAGAGGCTGTGCAGCTAGTCTTTGCCGCTTTTCTTACTGTTTCACATATTTACCATGTTTTGTGTCAATGTGTTTTTGTTTCTTTACCTTTAGTCAAGTTATAAAAAATGATTAGCCAAATCAGAGGTTTCTAGTCGCCACTGGTAACACTGCACGTGAGGCTGGAATGTACCTTGGTTGTGATGTCAGTCCAGCATAGGGATCTCTCTCTCTCTCTCTCTCTCTCTCTCGCATGCTCTCGCTCTTTCGCACACACACTCCACATTTTCAGGAGGAGAATGAGCAAAATTTAGTTTAACTGGGGAGTCTGCGGCTATGAGGCAGCAACACTAATTGCTGTGCCATAAAAAGAAATAGTGAAGAGAAATTACAACTCACAACAGTATCGATATAGTTAAGCATGGTTCCCAGTGATGGGCTGGTGTATCATCCAATGTGTATTCTTGGATCCACTGAGGATTCGCAGATCCTACACAACACCGATCAGGATAAAATAATAAGTAAATAACATACTGACATACAGTAGAAGTATAAGGCTATGGCTAAAATTCAAATTTAAATCTACATAATCCTCGCAGGTTGTGTTGTTGCAAATTAACACACTCCCATATGGCACGAGAGCTAGCATGTGTCAGTCAGCAATCATTGCTTTTCATACTGTTGCTCATGCAGTGTTACTGGGCAGCTAGAAAAAAGATCTCTCAACTATACTCATCTGTATACATACATTAACAGATGGTCCAAATTGACTAGTGTTGTTCTGATTGACAGAAGATTAACAAATGGCATCCATTTGTGAGATGGGCCAATTTTCCTCTTTTGGCCTTCGCACTGCAGATGGATTTGGCTTCTTCAGGATTCAAACTTGCAGTCTTCCAAATACAGGGAGAACACATTGGCCATTTCAACGAATGGGGAGCCTTAACAGGATTCACATGCCTTATGTAAAATCACTTCATACAGTCGTGACACAAGAAATGTGAGAGGAGGATTTTCTAGTTTTGACTCCTGAAGGGCTGAATTTTCTTTCTGGGATGGTTGTTTAGCATAGACAGAATTACTTTGGAACTGCTAAGGGTGCATTTTCATTATCTATACATTTGATCCTCTGTTTTCCCAAAAGCCACTAATTTCTCAAAATTTAAAAAAATCTTTTTTTTTGATGTCTAATTTGTGGTCTTGATGGTCCACACACAGTTGAAACAAATATATTTTGTGATATAGTGCAAAATAATCAAACAGAGGAAAAAATGTAATTTAACAGAAATTGAAATCAGCAATTGTCCAGGAATGAAGGAACACCATTTGATGTCTTTCATGCACTCAAAATAATTTGTGTAAAAATGCTAATGCTATAAATAATAAAACCCTCCTAATGATTTAATGTGCTAGGACATGCATTTATAATAATAATAATAATAATGATAATGATATTATTACTATTATTATTATTATTATTATTATTATTATTAACAACAACAACAACAATAATTATTATTATTTTTACATGGTTACATATGTGTTGTAAAGATTCCGTCATATAGGACTTTCAACCTTTACAATAACTGCTGTTTCAGAAAACAGATCATGCAGTTTGTGTGAGTGCAGAATCCATCAGCTTATCTTGTCATATGTCTGTCAAATACTGCAGTCTTACCCAATAATCCAACTCAGAATTTCCCCTTGAATATGTGGGGCAATTGGTAAATGAGATTAATTGAACTTTTGCCAGGTTAATGCTCCTGTGTTTTTTCCCATCAGAGACGTTGTTAATGTGTGGGCTTTGTTGCCCCCTGTTGAACTCTTTAACACCAGAGATGATTTCACAGGAGAAGGATATTTGTTTTCCTACATTGTTGTGGGCCTTTTGAGTATCAGGGCAATATATTTTATTGACATGAAACCATAGAGCATATTTTTCAGCCATGTCACTTTCACAATTGCCTGTCTACATGCAAGATGAATGCAATGCTCTGACTGAGTCGCTAAGCAATATAGAAAATATAGAATACAAATAATTACAGTCAGTCTAAGTACAGTCCTCGCTTCCCAGGTATTCAATATTCACGGTATGATTTTTGATCATGCCTGGCATGTGTGTGCAGGAGAGATTTTGTGAATGAGTGTATCCCATACAGGATGAGTTGCTTTCCACCATAGGCTCCATATTCACCGCCCTAAGCAGGATAAATTGGTTACTGGAGATAAATCAACAAATTAATTATTAAAATGACAGAGGAACCATTCCCCAGCAAGGAAGAAAAATCTATATGTTTGTTAAATTCTGAGTGCTGTCAGAATTAAAATTTGACCTGACTCATCCTAAATCTCCGACCTCATGCATGAATCATATAACCTCCAGGCAAATCGGCACTGTGAGTAACAAACAAAGAAAATGGGAAAACAATAGATTCTTCACAAAACACATTCTCATGACTGGTATTACTGAACTGTAAATCTTTTCCAGGGTGTTTTGCCACAGTCATTAGTAGGCTGCACTGTAGCACAACACAAAAGGCAGTCAATTTTTGACAAGACTATATTTGCTGAGTGGAGTGCAAAATGAGATGTGAAATAATAGTTTCGATTGTGGATACTGTCGTGATAAAACCTTCACAGGAGACATGGGCAGTGGAGTTCTCCTGAGCGGTCTCGCTCAGATCAATCATTTGCAATAAAGCCACTTTTTTTGAGCAGAGCAAATGAGCTGGACTCTTTTACTGACATGCACTTTCAGCCCACCTGCTCTAACACATCCAAGGCAATCGCTGTCCTCTTTCAAAGCCTTTAGTCTCAAGTCAGGAGAGATGAAACACATATTTAAATATTGTGTCATAAATAAAGTTCAGCATACATGTGTCACATTTACACAGAGAAAAATGATTAATGTAGCAACATATTTCAATTAAATTAAACAAATCTAAATACTGGTCAATCATGGTAAAAGTGGTATAGTAAACTCCCAAAATAATTAAGTACATTTATAAAACATTATTCATTTTTAATGAAGTTGACATAAAATCAGTATACAAAAGCAACATGGGAGCAAAATCATTTTGTGAGTGTAGATCATTATAAAGTATGTATATTCTTGAAATCAGGATTAACGTGGGTATATGCGCAAGTGCACACTAGTACTAAACTAACATTGGCACACAAGGTAAAAGATCGTCTTCACTGTCAGTTAGGTTATTTGATATGATGATGCGTGGAAACAAAAAAAGCCCCAGATTTGCTATGAGTTTACTTATTCTGGCAAAGCCAGGTTTCTTTACGTAATGTGACATTCAGCCTTGAATTTCTCTCTTTTGCGTCATCTGCGTCAACATCATTTTTTTGTTCTCAATGCCTAGGAAAAAAGAATTTGTAGTTTAATAAATATGAGAGAGAGAGGGAGAGAGAGAGAAGAGATTCCAAGTTTTGCAGTTATATTCCTTCGTCCTTATTCATTTTGCCATTTATGTTATCCTTTTGTACACAATAATATGTTTTTGAATAAGTCTAAGAAAGCTTTTTGTGGTTCTTGTGGTTCAGCATACATAAATAAATGCATTTTAATCGTTAGAATAATACAAATATTTGCATGTTCAGGTTGAGACACCTGAAATGTTATCAGGGGCTGTATCCACAAAAATTCTTATGATGGAAAATGTACTTAAATCAGCTCCCTATTTTTTACCCAACTACAGAAAATAAACAGATTATTTGTACACTTTGCAGCGTCTTTGTGCATAAGAAAAAAACGGAATCTACAAGGTGTGTTCACGAACACCACTTGCACATTACTGGGAGTTATTGCCAACCCTTTGTAGAGTACAGTACAGTACCTCTCTCAAAGCCATTTCCATATGTTGGGGCCATTAAAGGAGTTCCTGGGAGGCCAGCATTTCAGACATGAAGAGGAAGTCCTATCATGGCTCAGGTGTACTGAGGAAACTGTCTACCTTGATCGTATGCAAGCATTAGTGAAATTCTGGGATAAGTGTATAAATGTATAGTAGCAGGGGATTCTATAGAGAAATAAAGGTAATTTTACCCTCATAACTGTCTTTTGTTATTCAGAATTATCTGATGCATTATAATTGGGATCTACAGTACTCAAAGCTGTAAGAAATCATTGTTTACACTTTAGGACAAGGGAGTTTTTTTAACTATGTTATGTTATAACTCCCACAATGTTATAAATGGAAAAAAAACAACAACAACTAAATGTATCTGACCTTGTTGAGCCTGCCTGGGAAAACCCCCAACCTAAAATCATTAATAAGCTTTTTGCTTCCACAAAATAGTAGGCGAGTGTGCAATGTGAAACATTTTTTTTTTTTACTAGACTAAATATGCATGTTTTTTTGTGCATTGCAATGCTCTGCTGATTAGAGCAGGTTTTTAAATGAGCTAGATCTAAAAAAAAAGTGTGCACAAAACCCCACAAGCTTCATTCCTCCACATTTATCTCATTTGCAGGTTTGTGTGAATGATGAGCTGCTAGAAGTTTGTACAAACGTTGTACACATCACACAATGCTCACAAACTTGTGCAAACGCAAAATAAGTTTTGCTATGTTATTTCTTCAGGCTTTTCTAACATTAGTGCTGTTTTCCAGAGATGCTGATTTTGCCCTGGAGACATTATTGCCAATCAGTGTATGATTGGACACGCCCACACTGTCCTGATTAGGCCCTCTTAATTAACTCCTAGTTAAAATTCAGTCCCTGATTGGCTGTAGAGCCGTGAATAATGTGGGAGCACTAAGTTTCTCTCTTCCCTTCCCTCTGAGAGAACTCGACCAATCAGCTCTCTAGGCCTCCGGCTGCGAGAGGTTACAGCATCACCCGGGAATCGAACGAGCAATCTCCGGATGATAGGGCGAGCACTTTACCACTGTGCCACTCGGAGGCCCCCACCTAGATTTAATAAAGCAAGTAATTAGTCTAAAAAGAGTCTTCCATTGAATAATTATGGCAGTGTTGAATATGGTTCAGCTGGTAACAAATTATTTAACCCTGAGTTATGCAATGACTCACTTCTCTCATTTCTTTAACAACCATGTCAGAAGATACCTTGTTGGTCTGGCAAAGATTTTGTTCTGTTTCAAAAGAATCAAATTATTGCCCTGCATCAACAAAAGGAAACAACTAAGGAGATTGCTGAAACTACTAAAATTTGGTCACGAACTATAAACCGCATTATTAAAACCTGGAAGGATAGTGGTGAATCTTTGGGGAAAAAAATGTGGTCAGAAAAACATCCTGAATATCACAATGGAAGATCACTTAAAGGATTAATGAAATCAAATTGTTAAAAAAAAAAAAAAACTACAGTCGAACTCAGGCTATGTTTAATAGTGAAAGTACAAGCACTCAAGGGATTGGGGTTAAAAAGCTGTGTAGCCTTAAGAAAACCACTTCTCAGTGAAGCTAATTGGAAAAAAGGCTTAAATTTGCTAGGGAGCATAAAGAATCGTCTTTGGAGCATTGGAAAAAGGCCATATGGTCTAAATCCAGATTTACTCTGTTCCAGAGTGATGGGTGCATCACTTCATCCACCTCTGTAAATCTGCAGTCAGACCACATGACCTGTCTCGAATGCTCCACAATGCTCATCCCAAGTGCCTATCGTACAAGTCTAAATATACTGAATGACCAGGTTTTTTCAATCAATGGAGTTTTCCTCCCTGATAGCACGGGCATATTCCAAGATAATGGCAGGATTCATTGAGCTCAAATTGTGAAAGAGTGGTTCAGGGAGCATGAGCCATCATTATCACACATGGATTGAACACCGGAGAGTTCAGACCTTAACCTGATTGAGAATCTTTGGGATGTCCAGGAGAAGGCGGTCTGACTTTCCCATCATCATTACAAGATCTTGGAGAGAAATTAATGTGGCTCTGGAAATACTGAAATAAATGTTGAGACATTGCATAAGCTTATCAAAACGGTGGCATGTCCTTAATCAAAGCAAAAGGCTGTTCAATAAAATATTAGAGCCTGTGATTTTTTTTTTTCCTGGCAGTGAATATTGTCAACAGAACTAAAACAAATAATTAGATTGGACTCCTTACTTTTTCACATCACATACCAGTAAAAAAAAAAAAAAATGCAAACAAGACTCCTGGAAAAAAAAAAAAAAAAAACACAAACATTTCAAATGTGAAATTAGTTTTTTGTTGCTTCTATTCCCAGTTCCTTCCCGTTATCCTTCCCAAGAGAATGTCATTTATAAAACCTTTTATGGATGGATTCATATATTTGAGCCCACAAACCTCACATTAGTGGCTGCAGTAAAATTAAATGCTGGGGTACACAACTCCACGTATAACAGAAGGTGAAAAAAAAAAAAAAAACTAAAAAAAAAAAACAATACAAAAGCCAAGGTGAGCTCAGCAATCTCCAGAGTTATGTATTAATGTGTTTCCTTGTTTGGTTGCATGAGTTGCAAATTACGTATGTCAGTTTATGAGGTCATCAACTGTTCATTAAGTGGTCAAATTGAATATGGAGGATAAACTCACTTTAGCTATTCATATATGAAAGCTATTGACTGTGTATGTTACGATTTGCAAATTCAGTTTCTTAAAAGAAAATCAGTCTAAATTCAATTTAAAACACATCGACTGAATGTGCTATAAATCAATAAAGAATGGCTCTCTTTTGTCTTTCTCTATCTCTCTTTCTGCCTGTCTGTTTCCCCTCTCCCAAATGTTCAAAAGGCTTTTAGTCTGAGGGGCAGTAGAGGATTCTTCTGTATGTGTTCTGTGTACTGTGAAGGCAGAGGCACATGCCAGGGATATCAAACAGCTTTGAAACAGTGGGGAATCTCGCTGGTTGTCTGCCTACAGGGTTGGTTGAGCTCTGAATATCGTGCTAGCAGTGGATAGGTGTCAGATTCTTGGTAGACAAATGCAAAACCTCTGGCTAAAAAGCACTCTAGATGATAACTCATTGGGAAAAATTTGCATGGGTCTTTTTCAGTAATCCCCACTTTAAAAATATTAGTACTGCCAATACATTAAGTGTTTCTTTTTTTTCTTCAAGAAAATGAAGTTGAAGCAGCTCTATATTTCAAAATAAGACATTACGAATGTAATATCAGGATTTGAGCCCTGATCACCTTATTACAAGGCAAATTCTGGGCTGCTATGTGCTTTGGTTTCAACTATATATCAGAAACGACTTATAAGACATTATGTTTTAATTTTGTATTGGCTATCTCACTGTCCCAAGCTGAAGACCATGACGTGGTCGCTATCAGGCTAGATTTACAGATAATCACCTAACTTTCAGTATAAAATATTGCGAATGTGCCTGGGAGTGTTATGAAGAAAGGGAGAGATGGTACATCCAACTAAAGTGTTATTTATTGTCAAGCACTCTCGGAAATTACATAAGTTAAGCTTACAATATGTAAAACAGCTGAGTAGTCAAATGAATATTTAATTTTAGAATATTTATGTCACAGAAACAAAGAAACAAACCAAAAAACAAAAAAACTCCGTAGATTAAAATAGTGTCAAATGGCTCGCAATCATCAGGCATAAACAAAGATGAAGGCATCTGCATGCAGTGCACATGACTGCAATAATATGTTTGTATGGGGAGCTAAAAGATTAGTGTCACACTGAGCTAGAATTTTCCTCGCTGTGGGACAGATTTGCATATTTCCTCATCTATCCCAGAGTCATTCAACCTGCAGCTTTAGGGCCAATCCCATAACACACCCACCCACCCGCCTGTCTGCAACCATGCATAGCAGGGGAATCCATGGTATGTGGTTCAGAGGGCAGCACAAATTGCCTGCAGGGTCTTTTGCTGCATGTCTTTGTTGTCAGTTCTTTTGGCCCTGGGTCAGTGTCTATCAATGTCAGAGCCAATCATTGTTATAGAACTATCATAATCTGTCTCAGACTGAGCATGCCAGTGAGTCCCGTTGAGTGTATGGAGTCACATTAGTAGGGGTGCATAAACACCGGGAAGTGGGACATTATGTTTGTGGGGTGCCAAGCACTTGAGATACCAAGCAGTGAAGGCTGTTACATTCCTGCTGTTTTTGAGTGAAATGTCAATCTCTTGTACTCTTTACCTTCCTGAGACACACCAACTCCAACTGTGTGCTAAAGGAGTGCGTTATTTCATCTTCTCCATGTCACCTCAGGGCTTGATTGAAGAGTCTAGATGAAGACAGTGGCTATGGTGAACTTCAGGGAGGTATTTCTGGCGCCTGTGGTTTTAGATGGAATAGCTTTATGTCTATAATTCCCTTTAATACATTTTTGATTGGTGGTAATTGAAAACAAAATAGCTTGGGTACCTGACATTTTAAACCCTGTATATCGTAGTTTTAAACCGAGACAGTTTCATGGCACAATCAACAGCAGCTCCATTTAGGAGAGGGTAGTTGAATGCTCTTTAAGCCTGCATGCTCAGATTAAGATAGAACAGAGTTAAATATGCCATATTTTCCTTCAGAACTGGATATTGAATAATTTTACCATAATAAAAAAAACCTTTGAGCCTGCATTTTCTGCTTGCTAGAGAAGGGATCTCATGTGCAGAGGTGGAAGGTACTTGAGCAAATATGCTTTGTACAGTAACTATTTCTAAGTGTCAATATAATTGAAAGTGAATCAATGTGCTCATGTTACAATTGCATAAAAAACCTTTCTCTTACTTAAAGATTTCATTTTTGGGCAAAAAGTGAGACTGACTATTATCAGAAACTTCTGTAAGGTTTCGGACACTGTATATATTAAAACTTGTAAACTTAAATCCAAATAGTTGATTATTTAAGTGAGGACATTTTAAAACTTTCACTCAAATGCAAGTTTCATTACTTATCTGCACTTTTATTTGAGTGAGAGTTTCTGTGCTTTCACCTTGATGACATTTTACTGTATTATTTCCAGTGCTATTTACGAAGGATGCCAAACAAACACCTTCAACCTTCCTACCAATACCCAAAGACGCACACACACACACACACACACACACACACACACACACACACACACACACACACACACACACACTGAAACCATTTACATTTACAGTACAGAGACAAAGAGCAGAGACTTGGCATATGTACAGAGACTGCACCTACTTCAGGAAGCATCTCATCTTCTCCTGATCTCTCTCTGCTCCCTGCAGACTTCAATCCTCTCAAGTCCTTACCCAGACAGCATGCCAATGAGCAGTTGGTGTCATCATAACTGACACTTATTCTGCATCTGCAGTGTATACAGTATGTCCTGCAGCAGGCACAGGGGAAGGCGCCATGATTTATTGAGCATCAACATGACGTGAACTGGCCTTTAAATATACTCCTTTGCAGTGTGAAATTACACACAGAACGGTCGAGCAGTGGCAACTTTACCCAAGGGGCAAGGTATGCATAAATCATAAGTAAACGGTCTGATAAAGAGGGGGTGCTTTGGCCTTTCCATTTATTCATCCACACTAAGGCTAGATCATGTACTGTAGGTTGGTTGAATATCAAGCTCTGTGAAATGCCCCAGTCACGTCAATCTCTTTTGGACAGTTAAATCAATGGAAAATAGGTCCTTAAATTATTCTCCACATATCGTTTTCCCATCCCCGCCCCTATCACCAATTAATACATGTTTATTCAGCAGGGCCATTTCCAAATCAATCCCTGACTTCATATGTAACCTGATTAAATGTTATACATTGAAATTTAGGCAGAGCCCTAACCTCAACCTGGCTTTTACGTTTAAAATGCTCCAAAGGCCTTTTCTTCCATCCACTTTGCTTGTCAAGATAATTAACTTGCACGTCACAACAGCTTTGCAGCTACCTTTCTTCACTTAATCCCTCTGGCTGTGGTGGAATTTTGCCAATGATGCAATTGTCCTCGACTTTATATGTGATGCTGTGGATTTCACGTTTCTAAAAGATAACAGACTGTATCTTTTTTTTAACATAGCGTAAGAGGTCTTACCACAAGCGCAATCATTTACACTCCATTCTCGAATTACGGTGTCTTGTGAAAGCTTTGGCGCAGATCTCTGGAAATACTTGTGGATTATGTATGGATTTGCAATTTCCTACTAACTGGAACATCATGGATTTTAATTTCCTTTTTTCTTCTGACTAATAAATTATTTGTTTTGTTAAGCAACATACTGTAACTCTAATTGTAAGATAGTGTCTTGAAAAACATCCAACCATTTGCTTACTTCACTATTATTGGCCTGTTGTCTAAATAAATGCAAAGGAAAGGGGTATTATTGATAACTGACAGCATCTGATCAAGAGATAATCCATGTCACTGATGGGTTATCTGAATCTTGAAAGCACTTGTGTTTAGGTTGCGTTCCTCGATCGGTCTCCTTCAGGGAAGCTGATAACACCATGACGAGCTTGATCTCCCATCCTTTCAAGTCCGTAGCTTTTTCTAGCTAGGGGTCCTTGGGTTCGAATGACACCACAGACAGTCCACTATGTGATCCCTTTTTGCTTGTTTGAATGAGTAAAACATAAATTGAGCGGATTGAACTGAATGAGTGAAAGAAACATAAAACGCAAAAGGAAGAGATATCATGAGAGAGGTGTATGAATGATGCTCAACCTCTCTGAGTTATTGCCCCCTTTGGATAAGGTCAAAAGCCATTCAAAAGCTGTCCATCTTGCAAAGTGTAAGATGTTAAAAGTGTATTGCTCTTGTGTATTTGATTGATCTATTATTCTATAAAGGTGGACCGCTTGGATGAAAGTTGACCGGTACTGTACGGTACTAGATTAAAAGATTCAGTGGCAGCATGCTGTACTGGATAGAGATGAGATCAGCTGCCTGCCCAAACCCCCATTCAACCCCAGCCATGGTAGCACCTTCAGCGAGAAATGAATTTTTGTCATGTCATCCTAAACAACACTTTGAGTTCATATTAACAGCTTCTCAGGTATTCTGAATTGCTGCTGAACGGTCCGTGTTGTGATTTGACCGTCCATTACTGCTAGTTAATGTGAGCGTGAGCTTCCGCCAACGTGCTGCAGCTTACTGATTTCCAGTCCTTTGGGTTTTTGGTAGCCAGAAGGTTGTTTGAAAAATCTCCCAAATGAATAGCAGAATATGTTGTCATAGTTTGTGATTTTCTGTTTCATTTTAACAACACAGAGAGCTCACCAGACAAGCTGTGTATGAGGTGACAAACAGGGATTTTCTGTAAACGGCACGTGACTTTCAAGCGCATGCTTCTAAAACACTGTACCAGTTAAAGAGTGCATTTAATTTATTGTGCTACGACGTTTAATAAAAAAAAAAAATTTTCATATAAGCCTGTTATAATATCGATTTTTTTTTCTCTCAAGGAAACATGAAACTAAGAAGAACCAATATGACATGATGAAGATGGTGGAGAAGTACTGGCAAGTATTGAAAACTACTTTCACTCCATGTAGACAGACAGACAATTCTTAACTGCATGTAGTGCTGCCACCCCAGAAGAGTCTTTATAAATGTGCATGTAGCAGAAATGGCAGGAAAGGGCATGTAAGGCCACGCTCAAGCAGGTGAAGTTAATGCAAGGGGGTCTACAGCCATGCCAGGTGTTCAAGGATAACTGCTCTGTTTGTGTCTCAGTACTTGCCAACTCTTCGTCCTCATCACTTAACTCTTAGGAAACACGTTCTGCCATAATGAATTTTAAAACTCTTTTTGTGTTTAAGCTCGAAGCTCTGACGGTGAATTACGACAGCTCCATTTTTAGAGGACTGTAATTTGACGTCTACAAAGTGATTCCACAAGCTCTAGGGGCTGGAAATGGAGAGGTAAATGTGCATGTGAAGTGAAAAATACAGGCCTGCTGTAACAGAGCACAGCAGTGAGGACACAGCATGAGTCTTTCATCCAACTCCCTGGCTACCCTTAATGCTGAGGAACCTGCCGTTCATTTTTTCTATGCTTAATTTCACAGCCTAAATGTAGCAGAAGCACTTCTTATACTTCAAAAAAGTGAAGTAATTACACCCTTCATTAAAGCCCCTTTATCAGCTGCTAATTGCCCCCACTCTACCAAACAAACACTCTTTCAGTCCTCTGGCTCGCCACTGCAACCTGCTTGATACCAGCTGGCTCGGAACTGCCATGAAAAAATAGCAAAAGCCCTTAGTTATAGGTTATGGGCAATTTTTTGAAAACAGTTCTGCTTCTCTGCATTTCTTTATTCTATATATTTTTTTACTTTTGGAAATGGATGGTACTCTTGCTGGAACATTTGTGCTTGGACTGAAAAGCTACTTAGAACATTGCTTGAGTGGAACAAATGATGATAATTGGTGTCTCTGAGTGCTTCTGATTAATATTACTGGCTGATGAACACACATACTGTATAAATAGTCTGAACCCCAGTCTGCCGTATTGCTCTTGTGTGATTAGCAAAACTACACACAGCACAACCTTGGCAGAAGCCTTTCAACATTTCAGAATGCTTGCAACAATGTGTTGTCAGACAAACGTATAATGTATTTTAATTAAATATATATTTTGGTAGGCATTCTTCACAAATTGTGTATGCATGGCATTTTAATGTCAGTTATAACCAAAATGCTTTACTTAATTTACTCACTCACTCATCATCTATACTGCTTTATCCTGTGTTCAGTGTCATAGGGAGCCTGGAGCCTATCCCAAGGTATGAGGTAGGGTACACCCTGTGCCAATCCTTCGCACACAGACATTCACACACTACGGACAATTTGGGAACGTCAGTTAGCCTAATCTTTGGACTGTGGAAGGAAACCAGACTACCCGGAGGAAACCCACCAAGCACAGGGAGAATATGCCAACTCCATGCACACAGAGACAGGAATTGAGTCTGGCTTACTTAAATTAAAACTATAACATGGTAAATTGTAAATGTAATTTTCATTAGTTTTTGATTCCTGAGCTGATATATATCTTATTCACAGTTCATACATTTATTTCTTCTTAGCATGGTAGATGTTTTGTATAACAGTGGAAGGTAGTGGAAATGTGCAATAACATTTATGAACATTGCACATCTGCACATTCATGCACATTTGTACACTCCCTGGACATTTCTATTTAAATTCTTTTTCAATTCAGTTCTTTTTTTCACTGTACATAGTGTTAATCCACAACTAAAGTTTTCTATATTTGTATAGCTTTTCTATATTTGTAAGTTTTTTTACATTTGATATTTTGTTGATATATTTTCTATAGCTAAGTTTCTCTATATTTTATTTCTTATTTTATTCCATAATTTATTATTTATTTATTTATTTATTTAAAGGTCACAGGTGGTCGTATAAGCCTTTCACAGCATATCGTACTGTGTGTGTGACAAATAAAATTAGATTTATTTATTTATTTATTGGGGAACGTTATATACTGTAATATAAATAAAGTTAAGTTATTTAGTTAGTCAAGTTACATAACAAATAAATTTCTCACAAATAAATATTTATATATACAAAACTACCTTCAAATGGCATAATGGAAGTCTAATGGAAAATTACAGAAACAACAGTTAGGAATTTGTTGCTCCTCCTATGCCCTGGACAACATGGACATGCACAACAGTAATATATATATATTTTTTCCATCGAGCTCGTTCCAATGTTCTTGAATAGTGGTTTGACAGACTAATTTACAGGTGCAGCCTTTAAGAAAAAAAAATCCACCAAAATCTTTTATTCAGACTGAGGTCCAGACTTTTTGCTGGCCATATTATTAAGTTGATATGCTTTGGATCATATGCATTTTGAAGAAAAACTTCTCTGGTCTGTTCAAGATGTCTTATCATCATGAAAAGTCACCATCTCAAACGTCAAGGCACAGACGTACATTTATGAGAAAAGTGTCAAAATTTTTTTATGTACGTCTATGCCTTAACGTTTGCGGTAATGATTACCACCTCCCCTGGTTCTTTATCTGAAATAAATTCCCATATCATAAATGAGTTCGAGAAATTTGATTGTTTTCTTCAGGCAGTCATCTTTATATGTTTCATTAGAATAGCACCAGACATAATTTCCAGCATTATCACCTCGGCCGATGCAGATTCCTGACTCATCACTGAATATCAGTTTTCATCCAATCATCTACACTCTGTGATTGCTTCTCCTTAGCCGACTGTAACCGTGTTTCCTTCTGTTTAGGTGCTTTTTTTGTTTGGCTTGTCTTTCTGTAAATCCCATTTTATTCAGCTGATTTCTTTCAGTTCTGCAACAAACACTGACTCCTGTTTCTACCAATTTGTTTTTCATTTGTTTTGTTCTGCATTTTCTATTTTCAAGACATATTACTTTGATTTTTCTATCTTTATGCTTTGATGTCTTCCTAAGTCTAAATGTAGTTTCCCATTTACAACATTTCCATTTTGAGCCATACCTGAGCACACACCTGACCTGGGAACATCCAACATCATTTGCCAAACTCCTTGTTGGATTTCAGTCATGATGGAGTTTTATAATCCTTTCCATTGTTTCCACTGAGAACACTCTTGTTGGGACAATGTTTCTTTTTAATTAGCCAAGTCCAACAGCTTGTTAAAGTCTGTAAGCACTCTTAGAAATTAGAAATGCAAATTATAAGGTGATTACATGTTTTATTCCTCAACACTAATTAATTCATTTTTTGTCTACTTGATCTGAAAAAAAATCCATTAATTCAACTGAATTAAATTTTTATTAGCATTTATTATTTAATGTTCATCTTTTAAACAAAAATCATTTTGTGCAATTTCTGTGACATATTTATGTCTTAGGAAGAACTTACATGAATTTTGCCACACTTATTTTTACATTCTAGGTCAAGCTTTTAGAATGAAACAATTTGGAGAGACAAAGGAACACATGATGAAAGTCTTAGCCACATCAGAATTTCTGTAGTTTTGAGGAATTTAAATTCCTGCATTCATTTCCAGATTTCTGTCAATTCCTGTCATGGTCCATAAGTGCCACACATGCATCTATTTCTCTTCTATGAAATTGATCGCAGAATTTTACTGAACATGGAGTTCTATTCCAAATACAATTCTGCTTACTGTGCATGCACCAAACAATGTGTGAGTGTTTATATATATATATATATATATATATATATATATATATTGTAACGGGACTCGACCCTTTTTGCATGGGCGACAACATAAAACTCAGACACGAGGCAAGTAAAAAAGGGTCATTTTATTTAGAGAAAATAGGGAAGGAAAGGGTTAAAGGAGGTTGGACGGAAGCATGTGGCAGCATGAGCCCGCGTGGACAGCAGCCCCTGTGCAGTTTGCTCGCGTTGACTCTCCTCTCGAGGGACGGCCGGACGTCTGGCGGCTGGGCGGCTCTTCCTGGGAACTGGGGCCATGACGTGTGCCCCTAGCGGCCTTTTCTTCCTCAGCGGCAGGGCCACAAAATCCGGCTCCGTGGGAGAGTGTGAGTGCCGCGAGAGCTCCGGCAGTGAGCTCGCGGCTGTCCTACAGTACTTGCGGAGATCAAAGGGTGGAATTCCACTCACTCTTCTTTGAAGTCCATGGTGTGCGTTACAATGCCCCACTCGCGTGCCACTCCTGCGAGCCATTGACAGGTGGCTCGCACCCACTTGCATCTCCAGGCGGCTCCTACGTCCCTCCTGTGGGACCCAAGCGCACTGTTAAAGTCCACCACACCACACAGAAAACCCAACAGACCCCGAGCTACACTCCCCGCTGTGTTTTATAGTGCGGGGAGAACCCGGATCATTAACGCAGATGGCTCGCCAGCCGTGCCTAATTCCACGGCCCCGTTCCTTTGCACACCTGCAAAAACTGTCTAGCTAGTTTTGTTTCATTTATTCGTTCCACAAACCTAAAAAATTAATACATAAAAATAATTAATATAAAATATAAAGTAAAAATAAAACAAATTAACCTGCACTTAATAAATTATCGACAGATAAGTATTTCCGTTAGTGTTTGTGCACGCATATGCTGTGTATGCGTGTAGGTAAGAGGAGAGGAGAACTTACCCTCTACCCTCTCCCTCCACTTGTCTTACACAGAACCCTTCCTCGTCTCTTATTTGAGAGGGGGGAGGACTACTTGTGTGGGACGACTTTCACACACACACACACACACACACACACACACACACACACACACACACACACACACACACACACACACACACACACACACACACACACACACACACACACACACACACACACACACGCTAACGGAAACACTGTTTTATCGGGGAAAATAAACAAGAAATCTCTCTAATGACACTCGAGTGCACATACACTACCTGCACTTTACCTTTGAAAAGAATCGTGACAGATGAGTGTTACCTTTAGAGAGTGTGTGTGTGTGTGTGTGTGTGAAGGCGAGAGGAGGGGCACGGTGTCCAATGAATCACGCAGACACATATAACGGAATCAGTGCCGGCTGACACAGAAAGAGAGAGAAAATGGATCTTTAACCTCTCTAATGAGACTTGCTTGTGCTTTACACGCGTGCACACACG
Source organism: Clarias fuscus (assembly GCA_030347435.1). Classification (NCBI taxonomy): domain Eukaryota; kingdom Metazoa; phylum Chordata; class Actinopteri; order Siluriformes; family Clariidae; genus Clarias; species Clarias fuscus. The sequence goes on along the minus strand of CM059216.1, from coordinate 14,844,907 downwards.
TGTTATAATAAACAGTATACTATATAAAATTATTATTATTTTTTTTGCATTAGCTCTTAATCTTAATTAGATGAGATTAATACTGAAATTCCTGTATCTGTTGTGTTTTGCACAAACTTAGTGTAAGATAGATACTTTTTTGAATTCACAGTAAATACTTTGATTTGAAAAGTTGAACTTGTTAAAAATAGTCCATCGTTTTCAAACCGATTACTGCAGCCTGATGTCTGGAAAACACCAGACATTGTGAAAAACTCTTTTTCATGTCCAGCATTATAACAGCTTCTAGGCAAACATCATCCCAAAGAGTTTGTCAGGGTCACTGAAGAAAAAACATCTAAATATATGCCTGTTACAAACACTCACCAGGAATCTGAGAGCAAGAAAGTGAGTGAGAGAGAGAAGAGGAAGAGAGAGATGCTCTGCAATTTCATCTTGGTCATGCTTCATAACCAGATTTCATGACTTTAATGAGCTCATTACAGCAATCTGGCCTCTTGAGAAGAAGTTCTAGCACTGCTTTTGGCCTCTCTCAGTCAGTCAGAGTAGCGACTCCTACTAAATCAAACAGTCCTACAGCCAGAATCAAGCTGATGACAGAATATTTACTTTCAGTGGCATCCGGCTGATTATAAACACGACCAAATGCATGTGCATATTTCAGTCGACCATTAAAATTCTAAGATGTGCTTCCTGAACAAATTATGCAATGGAAATTCTTAAACTCCACAAGAATCAGCATACGAAATGCAGTTTGTCTGAATGAAATCATTAAATCATGCAGTATTTGAACTCACTCATTTACTTGCACAGAGATTATTCTCATCAGTGAGTTAAATGCAGAAGCATGTACCAAACTCCGTACACGTATTATGCATAATTACCCACAACTTAGTGTGTCATTTATGATTTCACTCTAATTTTCTGCTTTGAGCAACATCTGTACTTGGGTTGTTTCAGGAAGAGTGGTTAAAAACAAAACAAATCTGTCAGAAGCGAAACTTTATAACTGTCCCTGTCTGAGCATGGATCCATGTTCACACGAACAATTCATGTCTCATAAATTCTAAAATTCAATTTTCTCCATGAATTCTTCCTAAATTAAATTTTCCATCTTTAACTGTGATGACTACATTTAATTTTTTTGGTTAGGATATTAGTATAACCTGCCTCTGTATAATGTTTACATAGATTTTAACAAAAGCCATTAATAATCATAGTGTCTATCTTGATTTACCTCCCTTTCTTCTTCCAGCCAAGGGTGCCACCTTTCTAGTTTTGATCATAGCATAGAGTCTTCACCATGACCTTGGCGATTCTCTCTGAGGTAATGCATGCGAGACGCTTTCCACACTCTACATCACGATATAGAGCTAAATCCCAGAGGAGGCTGCATGCAGACAGGGGCAACCACAGGAGACTGGAGTTTGGAATGAGCTGAATTGATTAATAAGAAAGCTTGAGATGTTGGAGACAGGACTTTATCTTTAAATTTATCGAGATGCAGCTGTTAAGAGACAAGCACAACAGAAACAACAACAACAACAATAATAATACTAATAATAAAAACAATGAATATGCTGTACAAAAACTTCCTGTACACCTTGTATAAGTGAAAAGTACTTGGCTGGCCCCAGACTGAGCTGCTTAGTGGCTAGGGCATTGTGCTGGATTGGAGGCTAATGACCCGTTTGAACAGCTCTTCCCCCTGACTGCTCCTGCTCTCTTGAGTGGGATGGGGAAAGCCAGTCAGGGGCAGCGTGCTGATGCAGGAAAGGGAGCTGTAAAGAGCTTCATCCTCTTTTTCTTTCTTCTTAAATCCTCCTTTCGAATCTTATGTGCTTGCTTGCTCCTCCCTTTTTTTCCCTCCACACCAACCCACTTTAACTTTCTTCAATTCTTGTCCTTGTTTAATGCAGCAGCAGTTTCTCTTTCTGTCATTCTCAGTCACTTGATGTAGTAAAATTGAAAAGCGTCATGCATCTGGCAGGTTTGTGTGAAATGCTCTCAGACCAATCTTTCTTGTTTAGTGGGATGTGAGATTTCGAGAATGAATACTCCAGGACTAGGGTTGTATTACCCAAAACAAACTATGAGAGGAGAGTCAAGGACCAGCTCATCCGGGTAAATGAATTTAATCCTGGGTCTAAAAACTCATTATTTGTAAAGATAATGTTAGAAGCAATTGTTTTGAATCTCCACTTAAATCTCATTAAAATGTGCTTAACAGCACAGCATCATTACTCATAAACAACAGGCAATGTAGGTTTTTTTTTTAGAAGAATAGTGTTTCATTTGCTTAGGAAAATGATCTTTACATAGATAGATTTGGTGGCTCAGAGGGCTAAGGCACGGAGTTATTGATCGGAAGATCAGTGGTTCAATCCCCAGCTCCACCTGGCTGCAACTGTTGGGCCCTTGAGCAAGGCCCTTACTCCTGTCTGCCCCAGGGGTGCTGTATCATGGCTGATCCTTTGCTCTGACCTCAGTTACACTGGGATATGCGAAGAAGGAATTTCATTGTGCTCTAATGTATATGTGAGAAAATAACTTAACTTAGAGAGAGAGAGTACTTTAATAATTCCAGAGGGAAATTGTAAGGTTAAACCAGCCAGAACATGAAGTTGTCTATATGGTTAGACAGTCAGTGGATGGACTAGCCACAAGAGAAGTCATAAGATTTTTTCATAAGGCTTTTAAAGCATGGTCAACTTGCTTTAGAATTAGTTTCCTACTCTTAGTTGAAACTTCTGAAAAGCAAACGAAAGAATTACACGTCTTTTCATTTATAAGAGATTCTAAATTGATATTATCGGCCTTATTTTCCCCAGTTATTATTGGTTTGCAGGTAACTCTATAGAAATCACAAGTAACCATTTAATTTATATTACCTATCCCCTTACCCAAACCACAGAAATCAACTGGATTTCTGGCCCAACCTACCACTGCTGTAGTAAAACCCAATTTAATTAAAGTATAATTTTAACCACTTTCTATACTTTATGTACCCTATAGCATTTCAGTGCAATTTTGTATGTCTAGTTGTGGCCAGATAGAATAGAAACAAGAATTGGCAGAGTAGCCGGACCATGGAAATATATTCATCAGTTGCCCTAGATGCCTGCATCTGCTAGATTAAGAAAGTTCTCTGTTTAATTAACCTATAGGTGATTCCTTCATTCATCTTCAGTAACAGCTTTATCCTGGTAAGAGTTGCAGTGGACATGCTGATCACTGGACAGGATGCAGGAATTCACCCTAGATGGGACACTCATTTGCACACTAATTCATACCTAGGGGCAATTTAGTATAGTCAGTGCTCCTACTTACATGTTTATGGGAGGTGAGAGGAACTGGAGGACCCTGAGAAAACCCAAAGCGACACAGAGAAAACATGTAAAATTCTGCACAAACAGTGACCCAGCCCACAAGACACTCAGGGCCCAGCAGGAAAAGAGCCCAAGGCTGCCAACCTGGCCTCCAAACTCCCTAGATAATAATCCAAATAAGTGCCCATGGGATGTACCGGTCAAACAAGTTTGATTCCCAGATGCCCCACATGATAGCCCTCAGCACCCAAAGGATTGCCTGCCAACGTACCAGTGCCGGACACCACAGCACACCACTAGGTTTTGTGGAGTCATGCCCTGAGGGGCCAAAGCTGCACCGAGTGCACATGGGAAACCTACAAAATAGTGGACATGATATTTTGCATTGTAATATTATGACTGGTCGGTATACAAAAGTAGAGATTTTATATTGTAATAATATCAAAAGCTTTCCATTAATAGTATACATGACATGCTTTTCCAATTATTCGAATTTAGATTTCTGAATTATTCACAGTGGTTTAGTGGTTAGCACTGTCGCCATGCATCTCCAGCTTCCCATTTCGATTCCCACCTCATGGTCTGTATGCATGTTCTCCCCATGATTGGTGTCTTTCCCCCAGATACTCGCGTTTCCTGCAACAGTCCAAATAGTCCAAATTAGGTTAATTGGCTTTCCCAAATTGCCTGTAGTGTGTGACTGAGTGTGTTTAGATGTATGATCTGCAATGGATTGGCACCCTGTCCTGCCTGTACCCCATCTCATGCCCTTAGTCTCCTGGGATAGGCTCCAGGTCCCCCAAGACTCTGTATACAAGATAAAAAGGTGGCACATACAATGAGTGAGGCAGTGCGATTTTGAATGAACACCTTATTTACAGCTATTCATTTTCACCACGTTTTACATTTCTTATTTCCTCACATTTTAGCACTAGCAAGTTACAGTAAACAACGAGAAGCAGTTATTTTTGCTGTGCACAGTTAAACGCAGTAATCAGTGCCTTGGGAAAGCAGTGTATTTAACTTTATAACCTGCAGTAATTCATGCACAGCTATTAGTGCAGGTGTTTTGGTTAATTACCTCAGTTCAGTTATATGAAAGAGCCTCCTCTTACATTTACAATTGCTTCTATAAAAGGCCTGTATTAATAATGACATTTTGATATCGGTAATGAAGTCAGGAAATCTATGAATAATCTACAGTCATTTTCATGTATGTTGTGGACAGAACGTTTTACCAGGACATCATTGTGTAGTTCACACAGTGTATCCCTCCCCCACCAGATGGATGTTTTTACAGTAGTAAGGGTGCTGTGAAGAGGTTCCATTAGGAATAACCACTTGCTGTAAACCCTTCAGTCTGTATATGTTTTATGGCTCTCTAAATATGGCTGGTCAATTCCCGCACTAACAGTGCAATGAGGCTGTAATCACTGTCTTCATGTTCTGTGCTTATGACACTGATGCTGGCACATTTTAGTGCCTGCATTGGTGCTTCATTTGCCACCTCATAAAGCAGGCAGCCTGCTGTAGACCAAAATGCATTGCGTCCAACACCTAGGACCAAAGTACATAGGAATGCCAAGCTGGTAGGCAGTGACTGTTGTATATACCTCATGTACATAATTTATCCTTTAAAGTTTTAGATTTTCATAAAATTTTACTTGCCACAAAGGTCCTCAAGCGCAGGCCTTAAAAAACAAACCTGTTTTTTTGTCAACACTGGAAGGTCTTAATGAGACTTTAGCCTCAAACTTGGATTAGATAATTCGGAGCCACCTGAGGGCTTTTCCCTGTGTGCCAAGACAGTGTGCAAATCATTCAGTCAGAAGTCGCTGTCACCATCCATAACAATCATGAGCGTCGTCAATCACGCATAGCCCAAAGCACTCCACTTGACTTCCTCCTTGCCATCTTGGCATCTGTTGGATTGTAGCTCATTTATGCGGAAAACGATTTGAGCTCATACAAAAAGAAGTGTGTGTTACCCATTTACACCATTTCACTGCAACAATTGGGCATTATCACCATGGTGACAAGGTTGAAAGAAAGGGAAGAGGGAATTTAATTTGATATATGTGTGAAGTGTGGTGATATTTTGTGAAGAGACACCTGGAAAGTCACAAGCAGAGAAGTGTTCATAACATTTTAAAGTGCAACAATCCGGCAGTCTTAAACTATTGACTGTAGTCACACTGATGAAAAATATAGTTTTTTTTTTTCTTAGGCTAGAAGTTGATACGTAAATATATATGTTTACTGAGCATTTAATTAAGTACACCTTTCATGTAAATTAACTTTAAACATATATAATTATCGACATAGCCCATCTTTTCTAAGCCATCATCTACCCTGTCCTTTAAGGTTAACTAATCTCAGCAAAGCAGTGATGCTATCACTACTCTGTGTAGCTCCATGTACCAGATGGAAATCTTACGGGAATCTTTAAATTAAGGTTAACCACATTACTATGTTCAAAACAGTGACTGAATAATGTTTAAAATGAAGCAGTTCCTATAGTGTCATAGTGCCTAACTAATCACAGTAAAACACTATGAGCTAGTGGAATCTAGCGTTAAAAAAAAAGAAAAGAAAAACAAGTATGTTGCATTCTGCTACATGGCTGGGTGACCATGTGTTGACACTGCAAATTAGATGCTCCTATTTGCAGCTGAAAGTGGGGTTTAGTTCATTGGAATCTGGGTCCCCTTACACTAGCTCCATAAATCAGAGTCCATACCCACTGGAGCAGGGCAAAGACATTGTCACACCACCTTATGGTGCACCAGCTGTGAGCAGATGAACCTAGGCACCATCTTAATTTCAGACTGCATGAATGCATAGACCAAACTCCAGCCCACACGATTTAGCTACGGCTTCTGATTAGAATATAAACCATGGGAAAATCATTAAAATTGCAGAGTAGGCATAAAATATAAGCATATCGGAGTTAAGAATGCTTTCTCAAAACAGGATTCTTGATCATCTGTTGTTTCCATATAGTTTTGAATATAGTATGCTCCCAGGCATAAAGTGGTGTCTAAACAAAGTTCGTAACTTATTGTAGGTTTCATTACATACATGTTCCTGTACACAGATTACTAGAGGTAATAGGCCGGTCTACAGATGATCGCTTTCATGTATCATCACTGTAGTCGCTGACTGTTGGTTGTTAGAAGTTCAGTAGGTGACTAAGTGTCCAGGCAGAATACATCTGATAATGCTGAGAATTGACAGTATATTAACAAAAATTTTGAAGATATGTAAAATTCTGAACCCAGCAGAAAGTATTACATCCTTGTATTGTGAGGGTGGTGTGATCAGCTGAGCAAACCTGACCTGAAGTCTATCTACAGCAAGAGGTATTGGACAAAGACAAGGAAGAAGAACCTCAGCCATCCAAGCAATGGCCAAAACCGAGAGAATAAGAAAGCGGGTTCTACCCACAGGTAGACCATTCGGACCATTTTGCACAACACACACCACCTACATTCCTGTCAGTAGACCTGAACTACCTATATTTGTAAATATTTGTTAAGATTAATTATCTTTTAAAAAAAAGATATATTTCTTGCTTGAAATGGCGAAAACTTCTCATAAGACTGGCTCTTGACTATTTCCTATTGGTCCTCCGTCCCACCCATCACTCATCAGTCTGGGAGTGGAAAATCGAATACAGTATGTGTTTCCTTTGTGATAGCATCTATTCATACCAAGGGAAAAAAAATGTGTTCTTTTTCAGGATGTACTAGCTCATACACCTATACAATTGGCTGGTGTCACTGTGACTGACAGGGGAGGGAGAGTGAAGCCCTCCTGAGAGCATGGCCAATTTTGCTTTCTTGACTAGCGGTCACAGACGGCTGTGACAACATTGGGTTTCTAACTCACGATCTCCGGACAATATGATGTTGAATTTTCTGTCACGCCACTTGAGAAAAGAGCTGTCTCTCTTTCAAAAAAAAAAAAAGAAAAAAAGTTGTACAGTATATCTAATGTATCTACAAGACTTGTAGATTTGAAACGGCAAAAATTGTAGAGAGAGGAAGAAAGGCATATAAATGTGTTATGATCAACACTATTTCACAATTTAACTTCTATTCATTTAACACTAGAGTCTGGAGTTTCTTTAAGTTCCTACTTAGACTAAATTAAATGGCTTATCAGGTAACTACCATTAGTTAAATATGCTTCTTTTTTTTTTCTTTACCTCATGTAACTTTAAAGTTGGCTAATTAGCAAGAGGAGTAGATGTTCTCCCCAGGCTTGGTGGGTTTCCTCAGGGTAATCCGGTTTCCTTCCACAATCCAAAGACATGCAAAGTAGGCTGACTGGCATTTTCAAATTGCCTATAGGATGTGAATGAGTGTGTGCGTGAGTGTGTGTGCTTCTGCCCTGCGATGGACAGGTACCCCATCAAGATAGTGAGTGAATAACAAGTGGGCAAGAAAAAAATTGTTATTTCCTCATTATACTGCCAAACAATTAGTTGTCTGCATACATAAATTGAGCAAGAGAATTGCTTTGTACTGACAAAGCCTTGCTAATGATTTTATGCCTTTCATTTGTAATTGATTTAATTAAAACCCTTTCAAAACTCAACCACTGAAACAGACCACAGAATGATATATAGCAAAAAAAAAAATAAAATAAAAAAAATAAATCACACTGAGGCATTGAGGGAAAAAGCAATTCGTTTCTCAGCACTGAATCATTTATACATTTACCATAACACAAGGCTAAAAATATTGCACAGCAGGGGTGGAACTACCACAGTTCCTCACAGGCACTTGCACTGGGGCCTACAGGTAAGCCTTAGTACTGACTACACTATGTTACGGAGGGCTAATTGCTCACTCCCAACAGAGAAAATGTGCACTATATGGAATATATTCTTTTTTTAAAAACCTATTTTATCTGCATTACATTTAAATGAGACTTTTTAGTAAAATAATATTGCATTATTTTGTTCTAATCTTGTTGTATTTTAATGGTATCCAAATGCAGATTTGTAGGTCTGACTAATTGTATCGTTTTTGATTATTTAAAGTTATATCTAACTGTATTAAACAGTACAGAACCCCTCCCGCTTGAAGCAAAGGAATCAGACACTGCCATGATTAGATAAACTTTCATTCTTCATGGACAGGAAACTGGCTGGTAAGACGTACTCTATAACCTAAAGGTTTGGTAATTTAATGCATCTGTACTGTACTGTTGAGATAGATAACAGCTGTGATTTATTATATGTTGATTTATGTTGTTGTATCATATTTAAATGTCACTCTTTACACAGCAATGCTTTTTCAGGAAGGGCAGCTATCATTTACGTAAGCTCACAATGGGCTGAGTTATTTGCTCAGCGTGAGGTGGTAATACTGGTACTGTCTGCTTCAGTATTCAGACCTCAGCCATATCTACAGACGTACAGTATGCTGTAAGAGCTGCACAAGAGCTGAGCCGTGCATGTCTTAGTTATGAGACTCACAATTTTGAGACAGTTCACAGGTTAATCCAGATTTTCTATGCTATATTGATTTGAATGAGGAGCAGCATTAAGTCTGAAAATTTATTCTTTTGCCCTGAGGAGATTAGAGGAGACAACATGTTAATCAGAGGGCTGATTTTTTAATAATTCTTTTTTTTTTTTTTTTTACATTTTAAAAATTTGGATACAGTTATAAATTAAATTAAAGCCTGCGATAACTGTAGCGGACGAGTATCCTTCAAACACCAGGCACATTTTCTTTACAGGAGCACACACTGAGTTTCTGAACATTATTTCATTAATTTAACAACTCAAAATAGTGAATTAATGCATGATATAATAGCTTACATTCCGCACACATACGCTCGCTGAACAGTTTATTAGAAACCCTGTAGTAAGTCTTGGTACGTCTGGCCTCCCTTTACTCTGAAAACAGCTTCAGTTCGTTTCTGATATGAGATTTTGCAATTCAGTGCAATTTTTTTTTTTTTTCAGATGCACTTTCTTGCTGAAAATCTCCCATTCTACCACATTCTACCATTCTACCAGAGGTGCTTTAATCACTTCAGATCCAGTGTTAGCTAATTTGAAAATAGTAAATTATGGTCATGAAAGGATGTACATGGTCAGCGATAATACTAAAATAGCCTGTGACATTTAAATGCCAATTGGTTAAGATTAATGCAGTCAAAGTGTGCAAAATAAATAAATAAATACATAAATAAGCACACACACAATTACACAGACTTGACCAGCATGGACTGTTGACACAAGCAATTGGGTCCTTGGATTTACATTGTTGGTGCTAAATTCTGACCTAGTCACCCACTGTATGTACAGTACTATGGGAAAAATCAAGATTTATCCAGACCAGACCAGGCTATGATCTTCCAGTCTTCAACTGTCCAGTTTTAGTAAACGTGTGCTGACTGCAGCCTCAGCTTTCTGTTTGTGAAACCATTTAACAAGTAATTTCCATCTGACGTTAACTGGATATTTGACTTCCTTCCTCACCATTCTGAGAAACACTAAATACTGTTGTGAGTAAAAATCCTACGAGATCAGCAGTAGAAGTTATTGTCAAAAGAAAACATTTATTCTTCTTTTTTTTTTGTGCAAATCATCTTCTAATTCATATAATTGTCATAATTGTCATTTTTATTCTTTACATTGTCTCTTGCTTTAATTTACAAAACAGTATTTGGGTTGTCAGTCCATATTTTATATTGCATGATGAGTTAGATAATATGTTTAAATGTGGTCTACTAAATGCAATTAAGCCCCTCTCGGCACTTCTATTCTTGAATCTGGCAACCTCGGAGGCATAAACTGCACATAGGTGATTTGCATAATCTGAATGGGCCACTCAGACAATCAATATGTTAATAGTAACAATGTGTTCTTTGAGATAATTTTAGCTTAAATTAATCAATAGTAGCTGCCAAAAACAGTGGAGTGGATGCAAATGTCATAATCTTTGTATACTGTATGCTGATGACTTGTTGCTTAGTATGCGTGCTTGTCATCTGCCTGGACATGTTAAGCAGGTAAAGACTGTACAAATTCATCTTTTATACTGTACCAGCTCACAGAGAGGAGAGAGGTAGTATTCTCATAAGTGCTTTCATTCTACTGATATGTTGACACTCAACTAAACTTTTTTTTTTTTTTTTTTTGGCTTTTCCCAGACAGGTATGTTTCTACACAGCTTTCAGGTTGTCTGGCAGACATCTTTTCAAGGATGGCAGCTCATCATCTAAAATTAAATTCCAGCAAGACTGGACTAGTACATAACCCAGAAGAACTCTTGAATCACACCATGTGACAATGCACACAACCTGGATTCTATTTTTGAACATCAGGATGATCTGGCCATGCCTCTTCACTGTGGCCACTCAGGTGGTTGTGCAGTCCCTTGTGATCTTGAGATTGGATTACTGCAACTCGCTCTTGACAGGTCTGCTCATGCGTGCGGTCTGACCCCAGCAAGATCCCAGATAGACCCTAGCACAGAATATAGCTGCTTGATTTGTTTCCAATCTTGCCCCATTTCAAACGTCACTCTTTTGCTATGTTTCCTTCACTAGTGACCTTTAGTGGCTTTCATCAGATTTAAGCATTGCTTGTCTATAAAGCCCAAAAACATACCATCTCCTACCTACAAAGAAGGCAATTTTCATACTCTGTTCTGCCCCACTTTAAGCCTCTAATATGTCAAAATGTAAATGTTCTATCCATAATAAGACTTTCAGGTTACTATCTCAGGTTACTACAAAATATTAAGCCTGTAGGAATATGCACATGCAAATTCATTATTTCGAAAGGGAACATGAGTAAGGTCAAAAACTGTACCTGGCCAACTGAACATGCTTGTTCATTTGCTTTGAGATTTGCAGACTATTCTCAGTGAAAGGGTCATTATAACACAGTGAAACATCAACAAATAAGCAAAGAGAGAAAAACTAAAGTATACAAGCTATATTTCAATCTCTTTAGCAATTCAAGTTTTAAGTGATTTTTTCATGTTCTTTCACTACAATATGTAGAGTTACATGGTTTTGCAACAAATGCAGAGGGTAAAGGGGGATGGAGTCAAGAGGTCAGATCAGATTTGACAAGCAGCAGTGGTCAAAAGTTTGGGTCCCCCCAGAATATTTCAAATTTTCCATTGAAACTCATACTTTTATTCATCAAAAGAGCTGTGACTCTGTATGAACAGATAGTGGTTATAGTAATAGTCTATAATTGACAAGGTCTAAAATGATTATTTTTGCCTGAAAGCGAAGAACACCCCTCCCCCTTTGCAGCAATTACAGTTTTTCAGACCATTGGCATTCTACAGTAGCTGTCAGCTTGTAGAAGTAATCAGAGAAGATTTCACCTCCTGCTTCTTGAATCACCTCACACGAACTACATTGGTTCAATGGATGCTTTATTTTATTTTATTTTTTAAATATAAATGATACAGTCAAGCTGATTAACAACAGCACAGATTCACTGACTGAGCAAGCTAACCCATCGCTTCTTCTCTAAATAGTTCTTGCATGGTTTGGAGCTTTGTTTTGGGTCATTGTCCTGTTGTAGGATTTTAAGGCATCTTTAGCACCACCAAAGCACCCTGAGACCCTTATAGTACTCCTTCAGAATTGTTTTTTTTTCTTCTTGTGTTTCACAAGTGTTCCAAACACCTCAAATGTTTCATCTAGCCCACTGGGTCCCCCCTGATCTTCCTCTGTCTGGTTTTAAGTTTTTGCCTCATCTTACTCTCTTCCTTTTATTTGCCAGTCTCAAATATGGCTTTCTCTTTTCAACTCTGCCTAGAGGGCCAACGTCCTCGAGTTGCCTCTTGACTGTTGATGTTAAAACTGGTGTGTGCAGGTACCATTGAATGAAGTTGCCAATTGATGACATGAGACATCTGTTTCTTAAACTAGAGACTCTGATGTTCTGGTCCGCTTGCTCAGTTGTGCACTGGAGCCATTCATGTCGCCTTTTATCCTAGTTGGAGCCAGCTTTGGCTGTTTTTTGAAGGGAGTAATGTACCATTGTATGAAATCTTCAGTGTCTTGGCAATTTGCCACATGGAATAGCTATCAGTTCTAAGAACACGAATAGACTGCAAAGTTTCTTAAATGCTTTTCTGGCCATTGTTAGTCTATGATCAAACCCACATGCTCGAAATGCAAATCTAGCCCAAAAAGGCCACTTTTATTGCTTCTTTAAATACCACATGAATTTTCCGCTATGTTAACATAATGAGTGAAGGGCTTTTTATTGATTAATTAAGCTTTTAAAAAATAATAAACCCCAATTAGCTATCTCAATATTGTATTGGAATGATGATTGTTTAAAAAATAACTCCTCTTAACACCTATGTAGATATTCCATTAAAATAATCAGTTTCAAGCTGTAATAGAGTTTTACAACATTAACAAAATTGAAACAGTATTTGTTTTTCAACAGATAGTTATTTTAATGGAAAAATCTGGTTGCTTTTTTTTTTTTTTTTTTTTAAACCAATGGAATTTCTAAATGACCCCAAAGCGTTTGATAGATAGAGTAAGCGCAATTTCAAATTGGACAAATACACATACGGTATAACACAATCTCTGATTGATATTTATTCACTCACTAATTCTATATACTGACACAGAGCAGGGATATATTTAAAAATGTAAAGTTTGGTGATATAAAAGCAATAGATCTATTTAAAAAGACAACAGTCCAGCTGATATGTTAATAGCTAATTAGCATTTAATTGTACCATTTGACATAGGCTATGTACACCTGTATGGGGTGACAGCTAGACAACCAAAGGTCTGGCATGGCTGTGCAAAATTTGGATATAATGTAAAGACAGGATGTTATACTGTCCAAAAATACAATGTTTAGAATTTTGAATTATCAGCCCATGCTTAGTGTAATATATGCTGAAAAAAAAAAAAAACCTCATTGATAATATGTAGAATAAAACTTTAATCAGATGAAAACTCTGTTATCATGTGTACGGTAATGTGATAAGCAAAATAGCTTGGAGGGTGAACACTAAAGGATTATACTTACATTAGATTTGTATGTCAAGCCTGCAAGGAAAGCAGCACCTGAGCAGAATGCAAAAGCACAGTGGCTGATTTATGAAATCCTTTTACAAACTGTGAATCTCAGAGAAGTGACTGAATCTTTCTGAAAGGTAACTGAAAGTGTATGATACAGTCCATTGTCTATGGAGCACATTAGGAACACTACTTTGCACGTATCTTGTTCTTCTTTGGGACATTATTGTTATTACTTTTGCAAAATGGATCTTATGATCATCTGTTGCTCGATGAAATTGTCACTTAAAAATGACATACAGTAGGTTGCTATTCTCTACTACGATATGAAAATGTCGTAGGAGTGAGGATAATCCAAGCCACCTGAACTGATCAATAAGCCGACTAATCAAAAGTCTACTGGTGTGTACTAACTTCAGGGTCTAATTAACATTCATTCTGAACACACATGCAGCAAGCAAATAGGAGTTACTAAAGAACAAGATAAAAAAAATATACCTCATTATGATGAAGTGGCTGTACCACAGTGCAGTACAGAAAGACCTGGGAATGTCAGCTTCATCATTTAATGGATGATGTTGGCAGATGTCTGAGGCCATCTTCCACTCCAAGGCATAATAGAAAAGAAACAAGTTATCATTTTCCCACGTATGCATTTGTTATCTTCTTGAGATATTTGATATGCAGTTAGAAGGAGAAATTCACAAGGATACCTCATGCAGCATTCAATATGCCTTGGAGTGGAAGATGGCCTTAGACAACCATGACAGGACAATAATAGTGCTGATCTGTAATTTTCTGACTTCTAGAAGTGAGGGAACACAGAATCGAATTATTACTGAGGTATATCTGGGTGACCTCGACTCTCAAATGACAACTCGCACTGGAAGCACAGGATGTTCTGACGCTATGGCAGTGAGAAAGAAATCCATCTCACCCTTCAACATGCCAGGATGAGGAATGAGGGTGATATCTGGGAAAATGCTGTCAGTTATGGTAATGTGTCACATATCAAAAATAGTGTAATTATTAAATTCTGAAGAACCGAAATTCTGAGAATTCTAAAACTGTTGCTCTTTCTAAAGTGAAAATGTAATATTCCTGCTCACCTTGGCTTTACAGAATTTTACTTTAGAGGTTTTTTGATTGCTGATATGTGATATAATTACATTAAATGTGATGCTTTATTAAATCTGTAACTGTGCTAGATTAAACATGCACTTACTGTATGTTTTTGGTGTTATGTTTATGTTTATAAACATTAACTCTTCTTTCCTGGTTTACTGACTGAAGCAGGAATAAAAGAGGCTGGAGATGAGGGTAATTAAATGATGCTGGGTGTTCATGGAATAACACTAGCTCACTGCAGCATCTTCACAGCAGGAAATGGTGGCATTTAAAAAACTTCATACACAATCTTGCTCAAATCAACATTTTACACCACACACAAGCAGAGACTTGCAAGCACCCGTTCATTCTAAACACCCACCCACACTCACATACAGATACGGACACACTATGGGCAATTTATGTTCGCGCTAATCCCAGACATCTAATTCCAGACCCCATTACATCACTCAAGTGAAGTACAAGTAGATAGTTAAAGAAGAGACTTGACTTAATACACATTATGGGAAATCTTGGTATTTTAAAAGCTGTGCCATTATCTGTTATGCAACAGTAGTGGATCTTTTAGAGTAGTTAAAACCTCGACATGAAAGTAAATTGAGACTAGAATGCTTTTTATCTGGTATGTGTTTTGTCAAATATTACACTCCTGAAATGTTAGTGCTCAATATAAAATGTAAAAACAATCTATTATTTTATTCATTTGTTTCAACATAATTGCCAAGTTAACCTTTAGTATCCAATCCTGGGAAAACTTGAAATAAGCACGAATACACTCTTTCCCCTATGCTGCAAAATGACTGATAAAGAATTTGAACACATGCGAAATATTCAGTTTTATTATTATCTTTCATTATCCTAGTTTCCTAAGTGGAAGAGACTTTGAATTATTAAGGCAAGCCAAAAGACAAATGTTATATTGGAATATTTCAAATTCTTGTTCGATGTCCTCAAGAATTGTTCTGCTAAACAAGTTTAAAGGGTTTGAGATATTAATAGGGAACCACGCAGGCTCTCCTGTGGTTATAGAGCCAATTGTGGGCATTTTCTACCTCTTTGCTGATTGGCTACACTGGGATCCAAAGCAATAGGGCTGTGTAAATAAATCTCGACAGGGTGATGCCAAGGTAGCATCGGTCCTCTGACCATTACAGTAAATTACAATGAATGAAAGATGGTCATCCTTGTTCTGGTTCATTGTCATTTTCATCTTCCATGACATGCTCCACAGATTTGTTGCAGTTTACAGCAATGATATTCTGCTCTGCTTGACTGGAAAAGCATATGGATCAAATGAGACCTGTTTTGGCAAGGTTGCTGAAGCCCAGGTTGTTCCGATGTCCAGCTGTTAAAGTGGCATTCACTTTCCTCAGTAATGTTCCAGCTCCCACTACGCATCATATTGGCTTGTCACTTGTTATTTGTTGCCAAGATGGATGCTTCTAAGCAGGAAGTCAGAGATGTGCTTTCACAAAAAAAGAACAATCAATGAAACTCCTCCCGATTGCCTTTTACTAGGCGGTAAGTAGGAGAGAAAATAATGGCAGTACAAGCAACCAAGAGCTTCTTGAATTGGAAGATTATTGACACCGGCTGGGTGGTTGTTGGGTGGGATCTTCTCATCCTTTTGTTGTGATCACTGCTCATTTTAACATGAAGTACCCTACATTACTCACGATATGTCTAAGGGATCAGCATCTTCTTGAAAACTCAAGAAGGACTGAGTTTCTACAAAGGAAGATAGCGGTCAGTGTCTGAGGTCAACTTTTATGGCATTTTCTTATTCTCTCATTATGGTAGTGATCTTGCATTTACAGTACATTCAAAACTTGAACAAACAATCCACTTTGGATTTTATGCATGTTTGGTCTTGCTTTGTGTATGTGTCACTGTTATGTAATGTTGCATTCCTGCAACCTCTATATATTATCTGCTGTTTGTTTTCTAGTGTTTTTCCTGATTACTCAGGTTATCTTTGTACATGTTTTGTTTACTGCACTTTTGTCCGTAATCCTGTAATAATGTCAGCAGTTCACAGGTCAGAAAGCACAGCAGACAGAAGGTAAGAGTGCATATGGGCTTTTTTATGTGCTTATGTCAATCAAACATTATATAAATTGTTTTATTCAGCTAAGCCTTAGCCCCATTGACAGCCACACACACGTAGCTCACTATTCTATGAGAGAGACAGCATAAATATACTGTTCATGGGACAGCTAAAGGTCACAATCACCTTCCCCCCAGTGCAGATCCATGCTAAATGATGTCCTCTTCTGCTTAAAAGTCTTATAGATCAAAATATTTTTAAAGGAACGGGAAACGTATGTTTAGTCATTTATATCCAAAAAGTTGACATGCTCTGTAGGTTTGTGGAAGCGTTTCCCACAGTCAGTGGGAGACAAAGTAACCCTCATAATATAGAGATAGATAGATAGATAGATAGATACATACATACATATACACATTTTTTTTTTGAAATTCCAAACATCCAGTATCAGTGAGGACAATAACAAAAAGACAAAGACAGGTTTGTAGTTGTGATTGCACACTAATAGTAGATATGACATACATGTGAGAGATGACCAAAATTGCTAGTAAATTCAAATTCAAATTTTATTTGTCACATACACAGTCATACACAGTACGATATGCACTGAAATGCTTAGGCAACTGCCCTGACCTTAAAACAAGACTATTAATAGGAATAATACAAAAAAGTTACTTATCTAAGAAAGAATATCTATATAGGAAATAACTATTAAAACAAAAGTAAATTTGAGAAATATCTATCTATCTATCTATCTATCTATCTATATAAGCAAATTTAACTAAAAAAAGAACAAATGTAACTAAGAAAGAATAAAATAAAATATAAAATATCTGTATGATACAAAATATACACTATAGGAAGATATAAGAAAAATATAAGAAAATAAGAAAAACCTAGCTGTACAATAGAAAATATAGAATTGTGGGAATGGAGTGAACATAAAAGAACGGAATGTCCAGGGGTGTGCATATTTAAAGTGTCTTATGTGCATTATGTCCATGAGTGTGCAGTGACAACTAGTTTCAGTGAATGTCCAGAATGTCCAGAGAGAGTGCAGAAACATGTGTGGATGTGCAAAATAGATCAGTACTGTGTGTTGTACTGATTAAGAGACCGTATCGCCTGCGGGAAGAAGCTCCTCCTCAGTCTCTCTGTGTTGGCCTTCAGAGAGCGGAATCGCTTTCCTGACCTCAACAGAGAGAACAGTCCATTGCTGGGGTGACTGAGGTCCTTCATGATCTTCCTGGCCTTGGTCCAGCACCGCTTGCTGTAGATCGAGTGCAGGTCAGGGAGCTCGGTGTGGATGATGCGCTCAGCTGATTGCATCACCCTCTGAAGAGTTCGTCTGTCCTGCATGATGCTGTTCCCGAACCAGGTCGTTATGTTTCCCGTCACGATGCTCTCTATGGTGCAAGAGTAGAAGTTCCTAAGCACCTTATAGGGCAGTCTAAAGTCTCTCAGGCGTCTGAGGTGGTAGAGACGCTGCCGGACCTTTTTCACCACGGTGTTGATGTGACAGGACCATGACACCCTGCGTGATGTGGACACCGAGGTAGCGGAAGCTGTCCACTCTCTCCACTGGGCTCTTGTTGATGACAAGTACAAGTTGATGAGTACAATGTTTAAGTACAAGTTCAGCCATAACATTATGACTGCCCGTCTAATATTGAATAGGTTGCCTCTTTTGTCAACAAAACAGTAATGACCTGCGTGTTCTGGACTACTTTTAGTAGGTCCTGATCACTGCACACCAGGAATAACCCATACTGTAAGTGCTGCAGTTTTTGAAGCTGCCCTGACCTAGACGTCTAGCCGGCACAATTTGGCCCCCACCAGATTAGCTCAAATCCTCATGCGTGCAACTTCAGGGAAAAAAGGTTAATTTGCTACCTGGTATATCCCACTCGCCTCCAGGTGGCACTGTAACAAGATATTGTACAGTAACTGTAGCTTATATTGTATGAGTAATAGTCCATATAGTAAGAATTAACAATGAAGAATAAAGAATAAGGCAATGGAAATAAAAGAACATAATACAAAGTGAAATGCAGTCTGACCATTGATGTACAACTGTAATGATAACAAAGGGACAACAGCATAAATAGTAATTGTGCAAAAGAGAGGTATGAAAGTGAGTGGGTCTCTGCATATTGGCATAAAATGTAAACCTGAGAATAAGTGACTAGACCCCGAAGCTAAAAGATGAGGAGTTACGTGGGTAGCACTGTAATGTATGTAGCAGAAGAGCCTAAAGTCTAAATCTCCCAATCCATATTCCCATGCCCCCATAGAGACATGTTGAAAAGCTGAATGGCTCTGGGGACAAAGGATTTTCCTGAATCTCTCAGGTGACAGCTTTGTGACAGAAGTCTTCCACTGAACACACTTTTCTTTTTGGCAAAAGCTCTGTGCAGTGGGTGGTTGGAGTTTGTCTTGATGGACAGCAATTTGTTTAACATTTAATATATGTTATAACAAATGTATTTTCTGTTTTCTTACTTATATTGAAGAATTACAAAGCATAAAGGAATATGGGGTATGGAGGACTGGCACAGATAGATAGATCCTTCTGATAAAATACTGTTAGGTAGAACTCACATCCAGGAAACTTCAAGTCAAGAGTACAGTAATTGCTTTACGACTACATGGGTATTCCAGCCACACTAACAATGAAATATTTCTTTATTGAGTGTAAAAATGTTTGCAATTGGTGCAATTCAATATTTTAGCATATCAAATAATCTTGTACACATCTTGGTACAGTATCATGCTGCTCATTCATTTAACACAATCTTTTTGAGTGCGAGCACTGTTCCAGAGTATGCAGAGCTGCAAAGCAGACTACTCCAAAACTAATCAGTTACTCACTCACCATCTATACCGCTTAATCCTGTATTCAGGGTCACGGGGGGCCTGGAGCCTATCCCAGGAGACTTAGGGCACATGGCAGGGAACACCCTGGACAGGGTGCCAATCCATCGCAGGGCACAGACACACACACATACACTCACTCATTCACACACTACGGGCAATTTGGGAATGCCAATTAGCCTAACCTACATGTCTTTGGAATGTGGGAGAAAACCGGAGAACCCGGAGGAAACCCACCAAGCACGGGGAGAACATGCAAACTCCATGCACACAGAGACGGGAATCGAGCCTGGCCGGGGATCAAACCTGGACCCTGGCGGTGCAAGGCGACAGTGCTAACCACTGCACCACCGTGCCGCCACTAATCAGTTAATCAATCGAATAATCATTGTAAATGATAAATATTATAAATAACTTTATATAAACCTTCATTTGATTGTTTGCTTATGTCTTATAATTTTTTCCCTACCCTTTTCAATAATATTTACCGAGCTGGTATCAGCAAAGCTGGTTTTAGTGCAACATTTAGGGCAGACATGATTGCGGATTTTTAAAAATGTTTTTTTGCTGCTCTTAATTGTGCACACAGACTTCAGTTCAGTGAATTTAAGTTCAATTTAAGTTCAATGTGGGTTTCTTATGTACAAAAAAATGAAGACCATCAAACTCACAGAATGCAATAGTTAAACCATTTAAACCCGCTGACCACATATGAAAAATAAGAAATATTTACACGCTAGCAAGCACAGCATCAGGTACAGTATGCTTTAACTGATTGTAAAGTTGACAAATTACTGCACATATACAGTGCAGTGACCCTGATATTAGAGCAGGTGGAGAGGGAGGACACCGAATCCATGTGTCTGCAGTACTCCCCCAGAGCACGGACACATCATGAGAGGCATGATTTGTAGAGCGGTGGCCTGACCTTTCCAGGGTCAGAATAATTGATGTGGGTCATCTATCCAACTATAAGTTAAAACGATAGAAAAATATTATTTGGGATACTTTTTTAAAAATAGTGGGTGTACACAGTTTTTATTTCCTTAGGCACTGTACAGTAGGTGAGAGTGCAGTGCTATAAAGCAACTAAGGAAGAAACTGTCCTGACCAGCGGAGCACAGGGCGAGCTGTATATTGTATATGTGAAGTTATTGCCTACAGTATGCTCAGTCCAGGTTTATTTATGTCCCTTTTTATTACATGGCCTGTAGAGACAAGAAAATTATGTAGCATGTGACCAACCTCATGGCTGGAATGAGAAGAGTGGCAGACATATTCTTGACACATTGTTTTATAAATTGCTCCCTTTGCTGTTTTTGTACAGGTGAAGCAAGTTGATAAAGCTTACAGCACATACAGGCCTTAACCATTTATCGCTGACTGCCTTTAATGCCCCCTCTGCTGCTTCAGTTACTTACATTCCATTAATCTCAACTTCAGGGCCAGCCTCAGCCTTTCCAGCACTCTTTGTGACGGTCTCCATGTTTCATTCTGCTACCCGCAGCAGCCTCTCACCGTCTGTGAAAATATCTCCTCGTACCGCATTCCTCAACATGCGATCCTGTATGTACAAGATATGCTGGCAAAGCGTTTTACTTTGCCTGAGTATGGAGGAATAATGTCTTTGAGCAAGAATGTGAGATGCAAGATGAAGACAGACAGTGTTAAATAATGCACAATGGTTCTGTTGGGCTGGAGTGATTTGTTTAGGCTCTAGGGTATTGATTCTCTAGCTGCCCAATACTAAACAAGACAAACGGCGAGTCTCATCGGGTATAAACTGCTGCAGAATGGAAAAGATAGAGAAAGCTACTTACAGTGTGCCTAGTGGTTGTTGGAAGCGCTGGATGTGTTTACACAAGCTTGGAGCTAAGTGTTAGTATACCTACACCGGTAACGCTGATAAAATAATTCTGCACATGGATTTCGCACTGGAGTTCTCACACTTCTTAATGGATAGAAGTGAAATGAGACATCCTCAGATTTTTATATTGCTCTTTAGCTCAAAAAGCACAGTTAAATTTCAGTCGTAAATCTTAAAAGCTATAGATTTTTTAAAAATTGATTTAAAAAATATATAGATTTATCACTTTTTTTTTGCCAAGCTTAATAAATACTACTTTCTGGACATGCATGAGGAAAAAAAAAAAAAAAACAGCAATTACACACAGTCAATGCCAATTACAAAGTGCTTATGGCTGTCACCTTGTAATGAGCTATCAGGAGTGACGTGATACTACCCGAAGCTTGTGCTTGTAATTTATTGTGACCTTTACTTCAGAAGTGCTGTGAAGACAGGCTGGCAGAGATATGTAGCAGAGTGTCAGTCAATCTCGCTCTCTCTACAAATAATTCTGTCTGTCTGACATACTGTCTGTCTCTCTATTTGTCCATCTATTTAACTATTTATCTAAATGTCAAATTTTAACCTCAGTCACTCAAAAGTAAATTTCCATTTGGCATTTACATTTCTCATACTCCAAGATTAAAGAAGAAATAATTTTATTACTACTCTAGATCCACATCAACAAGTAGTAATTCTTTACAGAAATTGTTAATGACATAAAAAAAAATCTCTGTTGCATTTGAATGCAGAATTACCCTTCGATCTCAATTTGTAAAAGGAATTATTGTTTTATAATTATTCATTTTTTAATTTTATTATTAACATGAGGGCAAATGATTAATTACTTTTCTCAAAGAGACAATCGAACACGGTGACGAGACTTCATTTAAAATTTAGATCTGAAAATACAAATTAATAATGCTTTAAGGCATGTAATCCACACCAGCCTTTTCTGAAAATATCTATTTTTAATCATGTTTTTATTGTTTTCTTCCCTTCATTATATTGTTGCCACTTTGTCTCCCACAATCTATTTCACTATATGTTATCGATTGTGTACACTGCTGTCTGTGTCTTCTCACCAAGGCCTTAGACAATGCAATTTCATTCAACTGTATACTTGTTTATGACTAGAATGACAAATAAAATCTCTCTGATCTAATCTCTCTCTAATCACAAGAGTTTACAGACGACAAAGTAAAAGTCCACTAAGAATTCATCTAAATTAAACTGCAATAAACCGCTGATGCCTTTTCAGGCTCTGCTTGATGTACGTTGACAGCTTCAGGCTGCTGGGGGCGTAAGGTGTTTGATGAAAGAAGATACACAGTTCAGAGGTGGAAGCACATTGTTATGCTTTTAGAAAAAAATAGATGCGTTTACAGTAGCTTTAAAGAGGTTCTTCATGGAGCATTTCCTGAAAAATAAATAAATAAATAAATAACCGATGGAACCTTTTAGGAGTTAAAATATAAACTGAAAAACACTTATTTGAAAATCGTACTCTTCTTGCTGTTCCTCTATTTCCGAGACAAATCCTGACAGGGAAGATCTGCTGAATTGTAGAATAAGGTTTGATTTGTATTTTCTGTTTGGGAGGCTTGACTCTGCCATTATAACTTCCAAACTTGCTCTTAGATCACGCCTCTGCCAGCAGTAAAAATAAAAAAGAAGAAGTAGGGGCTATTTCACTGCTGTCATCTGTACTGAGAGATGAAGGCCATTGCTGTTCAGGAAAAGCAGCGGAAAAGCATGAGTGCTTGGTTAAATGAATATGTACCTGCATTCTACTTTGAATCTCTCCATCAATTCATTTTTTAAATCACTCATGCTGAATCTACATGACAGTCAGTTTGAGGTAGTCAGACACTCCAACATCTAAGAGTCAATCACTGTTATAAGAAGATTTTTATTATATTATTGTTTTTGGAGCAATGAGATATTGGAATTACTATGTGTAATTGTATTGAAACATTCAATAATGTAATAAGATGTATGACATAAACTGGTTATTGAAACTGGATTTTTATGGAAATTATACAGAACATGCAGTCGTGCCCAAAAGTTTTGGGAATGACACAAATTTCAATTTTCAAAGTCTGCTGCTTCAGTGTTTGTACATCTTTTTGTCAGATGTTGCTATAATATACTGAAGTATAATTACACACATTTCATAAGTGTCAAAGGCTTTTGTTGACAATTACGTTAAGAGTCAATGTTTGCAGTGTTGACCCTGTCCTTCCTGAAATGATGAAGATTTGTGTGAACATCAGTCCTGTGTCATGCCAACAGTTAATCATCCTGAGACCATTCATGTGTAGTGTTGCTTCTTAGTCAAGGAAGTAGGCTCACTCACAGTTTTGCCTATGAACACAGGCCATGAGTAAAGAATGGTACAAAAACATCCTCCCAACCATCCAACAGCAGTTTGGTGATGGACAATGCCTTTTCCAGCATGATGGACCACCTTTGCCATTAGGCAAAAGTGATAACTAAGTGGCTCAGGGAACAAAACATTGAAACTCCTCAGACATCAATCCTACTGAGAAATTGTGGTCAATCACAAGTTCTCAATGAGGCAGTTGAACAAACAAAAACCCACACATTCCGACAAACTCTAAGAATTGATTATGCAAGAATGGGCTGCCAACAGTCAGGATGTGACCCAGAAGTTGATTGACAGCATTGCTGGGTGAATTGCAGAAGTCTTGGAAATAGAAGAGTTAACACTGCAAATATTGACTATTTGCATAAACTTAATGTGAGTGTCAGTAACATGATTACGCTTGTAATTATATTTCAGTATACCACAGTAACATCTGCCAAAAAGATCTAAAAATACTGAAGCAGCAGACTTGTGAAAATTAATATTTGTGTTATTCTGAATACTTAGTCACATCACAGCCTTATAGGTATACTATCTTTTTGAAGATTTTGATCACAACTAAATTATATTCTTTTCATGTACACTCAGCCATAAACACAATTAAAACACAAATGAATGTGCCCAGTATTGTGTGGGTTTTCCTTGTGCTGCTGGGGTAACTGTGACTCCTCAGGGCATGACTCTATAGGACTTCTAGAAGTGTGCTGTAGTGTCTGGCACTGGAGCATTAGCGGTGGATCCTTTAGGTGCTGTGCAAGAATGGTAGGATATTACTTTCTCCCGCAATACTATGAATGCTCAATCAGATTATGATTGTGCACATGCAAGTCGGAAGCAATGCTCAGCTGGTATGTAGGCATGCGGCTGGCGAGCAATGGCAGAGTGGCCAAGAAGACAGTTGTGGAGAGCCAGCCCCGCCCAGTCCTTCTGTGTTGCGACCGCAGACAGGGGTCAAGTGCGACTTTGGCCAGCGTGGCTGTCGCTTCTCCAGTGGCTGAGGATTGAGGATTGACCACAAGTTCTCAATGGGATTAAGATCTGGGGAGTTTCCAGGCCATGGACCCAAAATTTCAACGTTTTGGTCCCCGAGCCACTTAGTTATCACTTTTGGCAAAGGTGGTCCATCATGCTGGAAAAGGCATTGTCCATCACCAAACTGCTGTTGGATGGTTGGAAGAAGTTGCTGTTGGAGGGTGTTTTGGTACCATTCTTTATTCATGGCTGTGTTTTTGGGCAAAACTGTGAGTGAGCCCACTCCCTTGGATGAGAAGCAGCCCCAACACATGAATGGTCTCAGGATGCTTTACTGTTGGCATGACACAGGACTGATGGTAGCGCTCACCTTTTCTTCTCCGGACAAGCCTTTTTCCAGATGCCCCAAACAATCGGAAAGAGGCTTCATCCGAGAATATGACTTTGCCCCAGTCCTCAGCAGTCCATTCGCCATACTTTTTGCAGAAGATCAATCTGTACCTGATGTCTTTTTTTGGAGAGAAGTTGCTTCTTTGCTGCCCTTCTTGACAGTAGGCCATCTTCCAAAAGTCTTCGCCTCACTGTGCGTGCAGATGCGCTCACACCTGCCTGCTGCCATTCCTGAGCAAGCTCTGCACTGGTGGTACTCCGATCCCGCAGCTGAATCCTCTTTAGGAGACGATCCTGGCGCTTGCTGGACTTTCTTGGACGCCCTGAAGCCTTCTTAACAAGAATTGCACCTCTTTCCTTGAAGTTCTTGATGATCCTATAAATTGTTGATTTAAGTGCAATCTTAGCAGCCACAATATCCTTGCCTGTGAAGCCATTTTTATGCAACGCAATGATGGCTGCACGCGTTTCTTTGCAGGTCACCATGGTTAACAATGAAAGAACAATGATTTCAAGCATCACCATCCTTTTAACATGTCAAGTCTGCCATTCTAACCCAATCAGCCTGACATAATGATCTCCAGCCTTGTGCTCGTCAACATTCTCACATGAGTTAACAAGACGATTACTAAAATGATCTCAGCAGGTCCTTTAATGACAGCAATGAAATGCAGTGGAAAGTTTTTTTCGGGATTAAGTTAATTTTCATGGCAAAGAAGGACTATGCAATTCATCTGATCACTCTTCATAACATTCTGGAGTATATGCAAATTGCTATTATAAAAACTTAAGCAACCGAGCAAGTATTAGTTTACGAGCGCCGAGTATCATGTATCACGCATGGGTGCATGGGATTATTTTGACACCGAGCGTCACTCTCTCACCTTTTTATTTGTACTTTTTTTTAAAGGTAAAGTGCAAATTAATTTGTTTTATTTATAGGTAATATAAATATAAAACAAATAAATATAAATATTTATTTTATTTATATTTATTTGTTTTATTTATAGGTTGTATTAATTATTTTTATGTATTTATTTTTTGAGGCTGTGGAACGAATAATTAGAGTTTTCATTATTTCTTATGGGAAATGATGATTTGGTTTACGAGTGTTTTGGAACACGAGCTCACTTCTGGAACGAATTATGCTCGTAATCCAAGGTTCCACTGTAATTGTTATTCAATTCACCTGGCAGTGGTGTTACTGTTGTGGCTGTATATGTCCATTTGGCTATACAGTAGTTTTATCCTGATAAATTAATAGTTAAAGTCATTATAGCCGAGACCGACCCGATAGTTTTAATACTTTAGGAACTGGCTGTGTATATTCCATTTTTGACATATTTTCAATCTGAAAATTAAAAATGTAAAAAATTGTCAAAGAACTGACCTGGCCTGAGGGAATAGGTTGTTAAAAAATTATCATTTTTAATTAGTAATTAGCCCTTCAACCCAGAGTTTGAAATTTCATCTCTGTCAGCACAGGCTGTAAAAAACTGTATGCTAAGTATATTAAATCCTAGCATGCCAAAGCATACGTAAGTGTAATTGCGCCAGACTAATTACTAGTATACTTGAAGTTTGCTATTTTGGAACAACTAATTTTGTACTAAGTGCTTTTAAGTTGTAATTAAATTGTACAAAAGCACAATTTTAAGTGTATTAAGTATACTTTTGTGTACTAAAAGGGAGCAACTTTAAGTATACTTAGTACACTTGAAATATATGGCTTTGTGTGTACTAACGTACATACCTAACAGTAATTAATTAAATTAAAATATATATTTAATGTATTATAAGTACATTGCAGCTTCCAGCCGTAAATTCAAACTAGGAGCGGAAGAACTGGGGAGCCAATCAGAAAATAGACAATCCGAATCTGCCCGCCTCCAGTTCCTGATTGGCTGGTGTTGCGCCCATTCTAGCCTCTGTTTGGCAGGAATAGTTGCAGAGTTATAACATGCAGGTGTAGCTTTATGATAATGAGCGCACAGAAAAGACATAAATGATCTTGAACGTTTTTTTTCCGCGCGCAAAAGCAAGTTTCTGTACATTTCTACAATTATTATTTCAAACATACATATTTTTTAAATATACCAAAAATAAATTGAAAAACAAAGTTTAAATAAAGCAGTATTCAGACGGGACTAGTTTTACTAGTTTTTTGTGATTTTAATCCCGTCCGAAACTACCATGTCTGTCTTTTTCTCACACAACCTCTGTAAAAATTCCAGAGCAAATTACCTACTGTTTTTCAGCAAACTCGGCGGTCCTTTGAGAAATCTAATCCCATCCGAATGCGAATGTCTTGTGTTTGCCAAAATATTTTTTTTTTTTTTTTCCAAAAACGCGTTTTCTTGTGTGTTTTGGTCAACGTGAACTACCGTACAATCTCTAGCGCGCCGGTATTCGAGTTTCTGCTTTCTACGCTCCAGTAGAAATCCTCATCCTCAACACGTGGTCTTGCGCAACGCCCACATGTTAAACACAGACACGCCCACCTCCGTAGTAAACACGGAGATGTTAGTCCCGTTCGTATCCATACATGAAATGACAGACGTCGGCTGAAAAAAATTCAAACTCAAACGTCCCCCAGTAAAACTAGTCCCGTCCGAGTAGTGCTTTAGTGTGCTTTGGAAATGACTAACCTTTCAGTTAAAGTATATTTTCCTATAATATATTTTTGGAAAGTGTACTGTAACACAATTATTTTGAAGTATGTTTAAAGTTTAATTCATGATGTTAGTATACGTTTTATATATTAACTGTACTATCAAAGATTTTAATATATTTGTAATACACTAAAGTTTTTTTTTCTGGGGACTTCTGGCTCAGATAGCCTCAACTGGTCACAACAAAATATATGAGGCACTATTTTACAATTCCTCTCATTCCGCTATTGTTTTTGTACATGTCTATGATATATTTCTAATGATTGTAGGTAGTTTTACATATGAATCTAGTTTAAACCACTACAACTTTGACCAGGCAGTTACTAAAGATTAGTCTATCTTTGCTGTACAAATTTAATGCTGTAAATTTGTCCATGTGGTCTGAAAGTGGTCTTTCTTTTACCTTTGAGGTTCATAGCTGATATTTTGTTCATGCGTTTGCATGAAATTAGATTTGTATGACAAGCCCTCCTCTACTCTCAAAAATAGGACTGAACCTTTCTGGCACCTTTTCTAAATCTGAATCCGAATTTGTATTTGATTTGTAATTAGGTATCAGAAAATACTTCATCTGTTCATTCAAAATACTATAATTGTGTTTGGTTACATCCACAGTCTGTTCATAGACAAGACAGATTATCTGCCATGTTGTTAGTAAGATAATAAATTATATGCTATGTATTGTAGAACACTGCTGCCCTAACATCCCAAGACTATCTTGATGAAATTCCAATAAATACCTAGTTGGTTGGAATCATTCAAAAATTGGAGGTGATGGTCATTCATTGATTTACTGTATTGATTAATTCATTTTATATATCGCTTATTCTGTTATAGGGTCGAGGGGATCTGGAGCCTATCCCAGGAGATTTGACACAGACATGACATGGGGTACACCCTTGACAAGGTTCCAATTCATCGCACACCACATACACACACTACAGGCAATTTGAGAATGCCAGTTAACCTAATCTGCATGTCACTGGACCGTGGGAGGAAACCGGAGTACCCAGAGGAAATCCACAGCAAGAATATGCAAACTCCACGCACACAGACTTGAGGCGGGAATCGAACCCTCGACCCAAGAAAAGTGATGGTAAAGTTATAAAAAAGGTGATGGTAAAGTTATAATTAAATTAATTTATACAGCACTTTTAATACTAGCCCTCACAAAGACATTATATATTGTATGTTTACATTAGACGGTGCAAGTCTAAGAAAACATAAGGGTGAACACTTGAAGAGGAACCAGAAGGAACTCAGAAGAGAGCACGTCCTCTTTTGACCCCTTATAGTTGAAATTTTAAATCATTACTCTTCTACAGCTATATTTTATACTATTTTATTAAACAGTCTATTAATTTCAATCGAGTTTTGGGATAAGCACAGGACGGTCTTTCTGTTTATAACAGTAGTTCATAGGTGCAAATCTACATTATTAAGGTGATATTAAAACTGAAGGCATAATCTGTTTTTGGCATATGCAAATGTTAAGGGTATCCAAGTGGGACCATCCACAACATCAGAGTGTGAGTCATGAGTGCAGAAGCTCCACTAGTGAATTAGAGTATCAGGATGAATCAGACAGGTCTACAGGGAGGGCAGTAAACTGAGATAAAACTAATGCCAAATACTGCCTTAAAAAGATAAACTAAAGTAATGTAATCAATGAGATAGTAATTTAGTCAGTTTTAGCAAATTAAATCTTTCTTGTAAACTGTTTGGCCTTTTAGCGTTTGATTGAATTCTCCCAAAAAATACCGTCTTTAAAATTGCTTTATTGCTTTATTTATTTATTTATTTATTTATTCTGGACCATTTGCTTGTACACAATTCTGCACTTTAAAAGTATGGCCATGGTAAGGTGTCTCATGATCTTCTCAACACAAAGTGTCCTAATGAAGCTCATTTTAACTACAGTATTTGTTACCACAGTGTGTAATCAGGGAATGTTGCTTCACTTAATTGGGAGTAAAGCCAGAACAAAAACAAACTGTTATACCATAGCCCATAACAGAGACTTAAACCTGATTTACTTTCTTGGAATGTGGAAATTGAATTAAATGTACTTCAACCAATATCCAAATACTGTGCTGTGTCAGACCTGCTAGATGACTTTAAACAATTTAAAAGTCACACACTAATATTTCATTGGATTGCTTTTTTTGGCCTTATGAAATGTCAAAACATTTATTTGCATCAATTTCCCTCCAAGATCTTGTATTGATGGTGAGATAGTCGGGCCACTGCATAAAGCTTTCTTCAGGACATCCCAAAGCCAATCCACGTGTGAAAATTATTTCTTACTCTCCCTAAACCACTTTTTAACAGTTTGAGCCTGTTGAATTCTGGCATTGTCATCGTATAATATGCCCATGCCATCAGGGGGAAAAAATTCATTGATAGGAAAACGCTTGTCATTTAGTAGATACAGGTTGTCAGCTGATCTCATTTTATTGCCACATAATGTTGCTGAATCTAGATTTGACCAACTGAAGCAACCCCATATCATAACACTGCTCTCACAGGCCTGTATGGTTAGCACTAGGCATGAGGGATGCATCAATTCATCTACCACTCCACTTACCATGATGCGTCCATCACTCTAGAACAGGATAAATCAGTCCACAAGACCTTTTTTCCCCAATGGTCCACATTGAATTCTTTATACACCCTAGCAAACTGAAGCCTTTTTTTTATTAGTCTCAGTGATAATTGTTTTTCTTAAGGCTACACAGCTGTTTAGTCCCAATCCCTTGAGTTCTTTTTGCATTGTGCATGTCAAGCTCATTCAGGTTGTTTTTCTGACCACATTTTTTTCTTCAAGGATGATGGTCCACCACTATCCTTCCAGAGTTTAATAATGCATTTTACAGTTAAGAACTCTAAAACACATTATTAAAAGAATAAGATGATTTCTTGATGGAAGACAATAATTTGATCCTTCTGAAACAGAGTAAAATCTTTACCATGACCACTATGGCCAGATATGCCAGATATGATTTCTGACATACACTACCGCTCAAAAGTTTGGGATCACTCGCAAATTTCTTTGTTTTGGTTTAGTGATTTAGTTTCTACACTTTCTACAACAGTACTGGAGATTACAAAACTATAAAATAGTTTTGAAATATAAATAAAAATCATATAAATGATCCCAAACGTCTGAGCGGCAGTGCAGTTTTTTAAGAAATGAGAAGATACAGTTGAATGCATCAATTAGAGCTAAATAACTTATTGCCAGAAGAAAAAACAAACAAACAAATAAATAAAACAACCAAAAAATCTCATACCTTGGATATCTAGGACCAAAAACACAACTTTGGGGGAAAAAAAGATTAAATTATAAGTGAAATTTGTGGGCAGTGGCTGAAGAAGGATGAACATAGATGACTATGAAGAATGAATCAAAATTTGGAGAATCAAAAATAGATTTAATTGAAAGGGAAGGAAAATGGACAAATAAAGCCCCCAAAACCACGATTCCCCACTGGCTAGAGGGTTACCTCTGTCTTACTTCAACAATAGTCTCTCAGGAGGCCTCAGTGTTTCAGGAGATGCATAAACCTGTACCAGAGTCCAAAACTGCCTTGAAATAAACTATAATTTAAAATTTGAATTGTACCCTTGATTTTTGGATTCATGGATCTTGGATCATGAATACATGGATATCTACTGCAGGACCATAAACACACATTTTTGGAAAAAAAGATAAAAATTATAAGTGACATTTGTGGGCAGCATCTGAAGAAGGGAGTCTTCAATGACTGCTTCTTACCACATCTGTAAGAGCCTTGAGATATTTTTTTTCTTCACTAACTAATAATCTGAAAGTGCTGTTTATGGAAAGTCCTATCATCAAGGACAGAGTGTTGTTTTTTTTTTGTCATGTTTTGACAAGGACAAATTTGGCACAGCTTTATAGAATCTGTCCACTGCTATGGACAGTTGTTTTCTCCCAAGAACATAATAACGTGCTAAGACCTTTGACCTATCCATCAAGGGGCATGTCAGCAGTGGATCATAACAACAATGCCTGTACAAAACATCTGAACTTCACAGCACTTGGGCAGTTTTTTTCCTCCTGGACTCAAGACCTGAATAGGTCTGAGATCATTTTGGTCATTTTGACCATCACACACATACAGCTTCTGATAAAAGATGTAACCTTTACTCTGCTCCACAGAGACATTAACCTGTTTAGGTGTAGCCTAAGTGAAGTGTCAAACCCTTCCATCACAGAGGGATCAAAGTCTGCAGATTGGAATTTAGCAAATTAGCTAACATGGTACCAGAATGTGCTGCACAAACTGGAATATTCTGCCCTCCCCTGCGGGGTCATCAGTGCACCTACACTTTGTACTTTAGCAACAGACATGTGGATTTAGGGCTTCGTCTTCATGAAGCATCTGTGGCAGGTATTTCTTATCTGCAGAGAGGGTCTGGACTAAGAAAAATCAAGGGTGCAATTAAAAATTTAAATGATAGTTTCTTTCAAGGCAGGTGGTGACAGTTTGGGACTGTGGTACAGGTTTATGCATCTCCTGAGACACTGAGGCACTTTTGTTTGTAGTAAGACAAAGGTAACCCTCTAGCCAGTAAGGAATCGTGGTTTGGGGGACTTTCTTTGTCCATTTTCCTTCCCTAATCTATTTATTCTATGCTTCTCCACATTGATTTCATTCCTCATACTGTAGTCATTTATGTTCGGTTATTAAAGCTGTGACTAATAATTAAACTGCTAATTTGTTTACATTTTTTATGTTGATTTACCTGATAAGGTTCTATTCTAACTCTAACCCGTTTCAATGCCAAAGTTTCTGTCTTATTTATTTTAAGGAGTTATATGTCTTACTAATTTTTGTAAGTATTATTCTGTACATATTTGAAGTATTATAAGTAGCTATAAATATATAAACTTGAAAAGGTATTTAATAGACTTCGAAATGTTGTATAATTGTTATTTGTTTAAATGAAATATCTGTCATAGGAACCGCTTTTTTCCTGTCAATCTTGTGCTCCAGACTCCAGTCCAGTTACTGTATTGGCAGTATTGTACGAACCACCAGTAAACTCACAAGAAGAAATGATACTCTTGGAAAATGTATTTGTGAGTTTTTTTTTTTCTGCAAATGCTGTGGCAATCCTAATTTTCAGATCATTATCACCATTTTGCACTTGTAAGTTTACATTAATTAATTAAAAATATGTGAATCAATTCTACATCAAAAACTGAACTAGATTTGATTAATTGAATTGACCAAAAAAAAAAGGACTGATGAAATATCACAGCTCTAATGTGTATCTGTGAAAACTATTCTTGATAGACTTACTTATCTAATCCTGAAATGTTAAATCTGATGACAACAACTTTGGTGTTGTTGGATATTTCAAGAATTTATACACAACGCAAGTGGATCCAGGTTCTGCTCCTTTTGCATTAAAGCTAAGAAAGATCAGTCTCTTATTTAATTTGGGGCAATAAGGTGGAAATTTGCTTGAAATTGATGCAATTCACGAAAAAATGTATGTAGGTTGTATATGTGCAAAATCATCTATTAATAATTTTGTTAAGCTGAACAAATATATGTAGACTGACTAGTTGGTCAGTCTCTAATATACAGTATTTACTGTCAGAACTGCCTGCTGTTGATTCAGGGAAATCCACAAGTGAAAACATCCCACAGATGACTGGCTCCATCCAGAGTGTGACCTAGAACTTAGTTGTCATTTTATTAGTTGCCGGTTGCCCAGGCACTGCCAGTTGAGCTGTGACCCCCAGAATAGTCTGAGTAAAAAAATACAGCATCTTCTTTTGACCTGCTCTGTGTTAAATGCCCCAGTGGGTGCTAACTTTAGGAGTTTCCAGGGAAAGTGTACTATAGTTCATAAAGCTGAAAAAGCCAGATGTTTGTAGAGTTGCAATACTGGGCATACATCTGAAGAAACTAAATGGATCTCAGACCACCAACAGGAGATGAAGACATACTGTAGCTCTCAAGATAACACTAGATCAGTCTGTGGAAGTGGTAGCTCAAGGCTCTACCTTGTTGGTTTGGGGACCCTTCCAAGTTGTTGTGCGGCTTGATGGTTCGCTGGCAACCCCTCGATGGGACCAACTGAAAGAGAAACAAGAGTCTGTGGGTGGCTTGGTACTTTATTGTCCCTCAGAAATACCAGAATTTGATTAAGCATTGATACCCGAGATGTTTCAAGAATATTTGACAATCATCCTGTCATGAGACAAAGCAAAATATATTTAAGTGTATGCTATTTATTACTGATATAAACTGTAACATAAATCACCACCCAGCAGGCAGAGGCCAATTGTCAGGTCAACAACGCAATTTAGATGAGATGCAGGGTGACTGGAGTGAATGCAATGATATTTGTGAATGATGTTAAGGTTCGGTATGTTTCTAGCTTCTCTCCTCAGGGCTGTACCCCTCATCAAGTATTGAGATTGCCTTTCCACTGCGGTGAGTCCAATAATAAGCATACAATGAAGGCAGATGTCCTATCAATGTCAAAGGAAGTGGTAGATTTTCGGGAATTACCCTCACCAACACTCCAGGAACCACTGGACATGAAAGAATGGTGTGATTTTATATTTTTTTAGGCAACTGCAATCAATAGATAACTATGTTAGGTCTAAAAATGACCTTGCACTTACTTTTCATTTGACAGGTAATGAAGGATGAAAGTCCTTCAGTAGGTTGGCATACAGGGATCTCTTTTCTGTGAAGTCTGTCCTGTCATGCTGTAAGATTCCATGCAGGCATGTGAGTGGGCCATCAGTTGTGGTGTTCCATACACGATATGCAAACATGATTGCTATGCATATACAGAACCAGTAGGTGTTTGTAAGGCATACACCTTTCCACCTGTGGATTTGATAGAGTTTGAATCTCATCATTAAAATTCTTAAACCTTGTTTGGTAAGATATTTTAAAAGTAAATTGGGAAAATAAATATCTCTTAGCCATTTAAATATACTCATCATTATGATGGTCTGTTAAAAAAAAAAGACCTTGCACTTGTACCAAGAAATGGTACAGGGCTCCTTCCATTCAAAGTTTCTACTGCCCTTTTTTTAGCTAGAATCTTCCAGAAGACAAGATCTTCTGTGCATAAAAAGTAGAGGTATATGTCACCTAGAAGGAATGTGCATTAAAACCTTTAGCGTTATGTATGTAATTGCTTAATGTGTGGAGACTTTCGGTACGCCATATACTGTATAGCAGGAAATATACAGAACAAAATGGAGAATTTATAGAACAGACACTATTATACACAACTATAATTGTTCAAAAATCATTTACAGTACCATGAGCTGATCAACTGTTCTGTGGTTAATGACACTAAAGAGAAGTAGGAAAGCATGACTATGATTTTATTAAACCTTTTGGGATTTAACAGAATATCAATTCACAATAGCAGCGCTAGGTCTTAAGTGGTTCATGCTATGGTGAGGTGCTTTTATGCCTAGATTGGTGATGGCTCCAGTTGGGACATGCCCCTAATCATAACCACTGCTATATACAATATATGGACAAAAGTATTTGACCAAACCTGCAATAACATTGTTTCCAAATACATATACTTCAATATGGAGTTGGTCCCCCTTTTTTCAGCAATAAAGGCATCCACTCTTCTTGGAAGGCTGTCGACAAGATTATGGAGTGTTTCTGTGGGAATTTGTGTCCATTCATTCTGTAGAGCATTTATGAGGTCAGGCACTGATGTTAGAAGAGAAGGACTGTCTCGCAATCTCTGTTCCAGTTCATCCCACAGGTGCTTGATAGGGTTGAGGTCAGGGCTCTGTGTGGGCCAGTCAAGTTCTTCCACACCGAACTCATTAAACCATGTCTTTATAGTCCTTGTTTTGTGCATTGGGGCACAGTCATCTTGGAATAGAAAAGGGACTTTCCCAAACTGCTGCCACAAAGTTGGAAACATAGCACTGTCTTGGTAAGCTGAAGCATTGAGATTGCCCTTCACTGGGAATAAGGTACCTGATTGAAATACTGTACATAAGTAACAAGATTGGCCAAATACTTTTGTCCATATATATATATATATATTGCCAAAAGTTTGTTGATACCTGATAATTTACTTAGTGATCATGTACTTGTTGAATATTTCAAGTAACTCATTTCAGAGTTGGACCCCTACAGGTTGCTACCGTAAAGCCTCCAATCATCTGGGAAAGGCTTTTCATTAGATTTTAAAATCCGTATTCATTCAGCTATAACATCATCAGGTTAGGCACAAATGTAAGGTGAGAAGGCCCGGGTGAAGTTCATATTCCAATTTATCCCAACGGTGTTCATTTGGGATGAGATCAGAGCCCTTTGCAGGGGACTCAAGTTCTCTCACGCTAACCTTGGCAACCTATGTCTCTATGGACACTGTGGTGTACACAATTGCATTGATAGCCGGAGCAAGTTTAGGAACCTTTCATTTCAGTACAGCAAAATGTTAAATATATAGCATACAAAGAAATTCTAGACAATTGTTTGTTTCCAGTTGCGTGTGGCAACCGTTTGGGAAGATCCCCATATGTGCGTTATGATCAGATCATTTGTTCACATACTTTTGGTGCGTAGTGTAGATCCCCCAGACCTCAACATGCTGAAACTCCCAGACCAGATCCAAACGAGACTAATGAGCATTAAGGCTCCAAATATGTGCTAAAGATGCATTGAATGATTTATTTCAGCTTTGATCTCAGACAGTACTTCTGCATCAAAGGAAAGGGAATCTGACTGCTTATTTAAGAATCAGGATCAAACTTAACATCTCTCAAACAAAACTAATACTGACACATTTAGTATGTGTTTTCCCTGAAAACCAAAGTGCTCATGATACATATTTCATAATAAATCTGTTTCAGTCAAAGTCAGGACAAGCTTGATACTTCTTTTCATTTCTTTCATGTGGATAAATTTGCTCTGCAGGTACTTTCACAGTTCTGCTGCCAAATTACAAAAGAAGCCTGCCTCCAACAATTTATTCCTTAATCTTTGTGGAAAGAAAAATAACAATATCTCAAATGGAAATATTTCTGTTGTCTGCAAAAAAGAAAGGAGCATTCTTTTCTGTCTTCTCTATAAGGAAGACAGCTTATAACGATAAGCCCCAAAGGGAAAAAAACAGAAATCAAATTTAACACAATCAGTATAGTTCCAGAATTCACTTCAACAGTTCCATATAATGAAAGCTATATTCTGAATTGAATATATTTAAGTGTCTCAATTCCCACAAAAACGTAACAGTTTTACTAAATACAGTATATAAATGTAATTTATCACTTATTACATAGGTATAATTCCTATTAAATAACTGCTATTAACCAGTAATTGATGGTGATGTGTTTATTCCTCTTTGAGGAACTACAGATAACCTTTCTCAGCCTGAAACATGTCTAGGGAAAGAAAGGGAAGAATTACTGAGATGGTAACCTACTACCATATGAAATACAGAGCATGTCTGATGTATGACAGCTGCTGTAATTTCTGCTGCTTTGGAGAAAGGAGCCTGTTTCCAGGAGATAGTCTAATTTAGGCTCTATTTCCTGAGATTTGATTTTTTAATAGAATCAGTGATTAATCACCACATACTTAAATGACAACATTCTCTACTGCAAGCCAAGAAGCCTCTCTAGGAGGGAAAAAACACCCAGAGACAGCTGTTAATAAAGCTCTAGTCTAAAAAGAAACTACCACAACAGCATTTATGTTATGTTTACTGTCTTTTCCCAGCTGACTCTGCATTAATCTATCACACTCCATAACCCTCAATACATGAACTAAAGAACTCTCCTTCTGTGGGCTGGGAATAAGAAAACAGTGTGGGACATTGGGACGTGTTGGACTTCCTCAGATCTAATAATTCCAGATTTAAATCTAGCTAATTCCACTCTTCTTTTTATCTCAAACCGCTGACTGTCTCTTTTAGAAAATAAAAGGTGAGATACTTAATGGTGAGAGCCTTAATGTTTTCCCCAATTAGGGAAAGGACTGATCTTTTTGCCACTAAGTGCGATGCCCCAATTCTTAATCACACAATTATTGTCTGAATATGAAAATATTTTCATAGCTTTCAGCAGTACAAAAACTTAATTATCTTAACCATGCATTCTTACATGCAAACTAGAGATCCCTTATTTCCTTAAATTGCTATTACAGTTTAAGGCATGATGTTATGCAGTTAAAATATTAAAAGTTATACACACAGCTGAATAAAATCTCAATAGAGGATAAGAAATATTAAAAATGAAATATAATTAGCATCTACAATATATATAAACCTTGTGAAAAGCATTCCCAGAAAAGTTCATGCTGTTATAGCTGCTAAGGGTGGGCCAACATCATATTAATCCCTATGGATTAAGAATCGGATGTTACTCAAGTTGACAGTATATGCTTAATTTCGCAATATAGTGTGTATGTATATATGTGAAAATGTACAGGGGTTGGACAATGAAACTGAAACGCCTGGTTTTAGACCACAAGAATTCATTAGTATGGTGTAGGGCTTACTTTAGGGAGTGACAGATACCAGTCCTGCACAGAACCATCGGATGCACATGGTACTCCAGGATGGTTCGGTAGTCCTTGGCAGTGACGCGCCCATCTAGTACAAGTATTGGGCCTAGGGAATGCCATGATATTGCAGCCCAAACCATCACTGATCCACCCCATGCTTCCTCTGGGCATGCAAGAGTCTGGGTGGTACACTTCTTTGGGGCTTCTCCATACCATAACTCTCAGGAAGAGACAGTGAAGGTGGACTCATCAGAAAACAATACATGTTTCACATTGTCCACACCCCTAGATTTTCGATGCTGGCACCATTGAAACTGACGTTTGGCATTGGCACGAGTGACCAAAGGTTTGGCCATGTACATTGACCCTGTGGAACGCCTGATGAACAGTTTTGGTGGAAACAGGAGAGTTGAGGTGCACATTTAATTCTGCAGTGAGTTGGGCCGCTGTTATTTTATGTTTTTTGGATACAATCTGGGTTAGCACCCGTACATCCCTTTCAGACAGCTTCCTCTTGTGTCCACAGTTACTCCTGTTGGATGTGGTTCGTCCTTCTTGGTGTGTGTATATATATATATGTATATATATATATATATATATATATATATATATATATATATATATATATATGTGTGTGTGTGTGTGTGTGTGAACCTAAATATCAATAAAGCAATCTTGGAAATTGGTTTATCATGCAAGAATGATGTAAATTTGATTCACGTTTTTTTCTATTTGTTTTTATATTGTAAAAGGTTGCAGTCCGCATTGTGTCCTTGCACCTCCAAGGTTAAGGGTTCGTGTCTGACTTGGGTAAAGGCATTCCCAAATTGCCTTTAGTGTGTACAGTAAATGAGTCTGGGTCCCTGGGATGGGCTCCAGGCCTCCCTGAAGGATAGAGAATGAGTAAGAGAATTTGTGTAATAGTATTTTTTCTTTTTAAAGTGTATTCATGTCTCCATTTAAGAGGACACCTTACATTTAAAAATTCATTTGTGTCTAATAGACTAATGATAAACAGAAAGTTAAAAGTAGATTACTTGCTGTAAAACATTTTAGCACTATACTTTACTACCAAAAAAAAACAAAACAAAAAACAGCAGAAACTATATGCCACTACCCTGAGGACATATTGTACAGGTATATATGTAACCAAACCCCCAACCAGTGTCCCACCTACACTAAAAATTGCCATTTTTGCCAGAATATGCACTTATGCATTATGT
This sequence comes from Clarias fuscus, assembly GCA_030347435.1. NCBI lineage: Eukaryota > Metazoa > Chordata > Actinopteri > Siluriformes > Clariidae > Clarias > Clarias fuscus. The sequence goes on along the minus strand of CM059216.1, from coordinate 14,805,446 downwards.
CCAGTTAAGTGGACACGTGATTAATTGCAATTGCTGCTTACACAAAAGCAATATTGAGAAAACCTTTACAAGTTTGCAGTTCCTTTATAATTACTTTTGTGATTTTATTATGCCTCCAAGGGCCATTTTCGTGTAGAAGACTTTAACAGAAATGCAACTAATTATTTATTTCAAAACTGGAATCTGCCATCTTTGTTTATGATTTCTTCTGTTGGATGGATTAATTATGCTAATTATACTGAGAGGAGATATACCATTTTCTTTAGTATCCCCAAATGGAACATTCCCAAAATAAACAGGAACATTGTTCTTGCAATGATGTATGACTCATACGGTATTGGCTTGTAAGATTATTTAAAAAAATATTTTTTGCATTATAAAACAACTAAAATGACAGTTTTATTTGAGATTTACACAACAATTACTCACTCTACCCTTTATAGGTCCACTGTTATGTCTGGCACCAGGACGTTGGCAGCGGATCCTTTGGGTGCTGTGGGTTGTGGTGTGGGCCTCCATGGTTTTGAAATTAATTGTTCGGCACATCCCAGGGCTGTTCAGTCATATTGGGATCTTTGTGTATCAGTGAGTCTCAAGAACCCAGTGACATTTTAGATTTCCAATACTAGATGGGCACACTAATCAATCATAACACTAAAAGCATTAACATGAAAAAAAAATGTTTACCTCGTGCCATCCAGTCAGCCCTGGCCCCTCAGTGCATGGCTCTGCAGGGCCTGTCGGGTGCGCTGTATTGTCTGACACCAGGGTGCTGTGGGTTGTTGTGGGTCTTCCATGGATCGGATTTATTTGTCTGGCACATCCCAGGGGTCCTCAGTTAGAACTCCTCAAATAGGAGTTTAGATGCTGGGTCAGCAATCTTGAACTCTTTCTCTGCTGGACCCCATGTGTGGCATGCTGAGGGGCACTGCCTGTTTTGGTGTCTTTCTTTTTTAGCCAGTATTGACTTTTTTAGTGATTTATGCTGCATTGGTTTTCTAATGAATTGGACCGGATGAGTTGGCCTTTGGAGAACTTTGGCTGCCCATGACCTTATCACCAGTTTGCTGGTATATAATTGATAATCACTATTAATGGGTTAATGTGTTTGTCGTGTTAATTATGATCAATTTATGTAGGAAAAGTGTGAGGTTAAGCATACTATTACAGTATAAACAGATTCACATAGTGTCAGTAACAGAGTTACCTCTGTTTATGTTGTGATGTGGCCACATAATCATACTATTTAATTTTAATTTGTTTATGGGGTTACCTGACATCACATGCTTCCAATATATTGTAGGTCTGCCGAAATCAGCTTGAATCAAACTTGAATCAGCCTTCTTTTCCAGTCAGCAGTAAATTATACACAGAAGCTATAGCCGAATGCTTGAGGATTGGTAGAGGATATAACTGTAACAATGTTTGATGCTTTGTAGTCAGTAAATGACATAGCTGATCTTATATTCAGTGTAGAATGTATTTACGGCTGACTTTAGTTACAGTGTAGCTAAATTTAATGGTGTAGTAAAAGGTGAATTTGTATGGGGGTGTTATAGCATAGTATGTTGAATTCTGTGTTAGATCTGCAAAATCTAATTAAGATGCTATTTATAGTTATGGTTGTAATTTATTTGAGGAGTGTCTCAGAAGTTAAAGACAGGCTACATCTTATAGCAGCACATAATTATCACGTCTGTGTCTGTAAATCCTGAAGTTGCAGAGTACAACTCCCATAATCCGCAGCCCACGACCTCAACACATGACCTCCAGTCAAGCATCTATCCCTTCACAATTACCTACCTGCCACTTGCAGTCATACAGTACCATTTAAATAACTCAGACTGAAAAAAGACAGTTGTCTAAGTCTCACTCCAGCATTGTGTTTGTAACAATTTCAAGCCTTTTGTTCTGATGAGTGTTTGAGCATAGCCTGATTTGCCTTGTCTAGTTTAGGCCTGTTTCCATGCTTCATGAACCTTGCCGGTTTGTCTGCCATATTTATTTAAATGAAATCAGAAATCTTGCACTTATACAGTATGTGGCTAGTTAGCTCTTAAGCATAATTCTCATCATGCTTTATACTTTTCTGAAACAACCAGCCCAAGTTCACATTTTAAGATGATATTTCACATTTAGTTTCACATTTAATGACATTTTGCAATCTATGTTATTCCCTTAATTTGTGTCTCTGATGGTACTTTTAACATTGAACTAATGCATAAAGCCTTCAGGCAGGATTTTAACAGTGGTCCTTTGATAGCGTAATGTGTGTTTATATAAATATATATATATACAGGGGGGCCATTTATATGGATACACCTTAATAAAATGGGAATGGTTGGTGATATTAACGTCCTGTTTGTGGCACATTAGTATATGTGAGGGTGCAAACTTTTCAAGATGCGTGGTGACCATGGTGGCCATTTAGAAGTCGGCCATCTTGGATCCAATTTTTGTTTTTTCAATAGGAAGAGGGTCATGTGACACATCAAACTTATTGGGAATTTCACAAGAAAAACAATGGTGTGCTTGGTTTTAACGTAACTTTATTATTTCATGAGTTATTTACAAGTTTCTCTTTGTTCACAGCCATTGACATGTCGAAGAGGTTAACACGTGATGAGCGGATCGAAATTGTGTTGATATCTGGTGAACGCAGTAACCGGGTCATTGCAGCAGATTTCAATGCAAGACACCCTACGAGACCACCCATCTCCCATGCTACATTTAGCAAACTGCTTGCTAAGTTTCGTGAAACTGGTTCAGTGTTGGATTTGCCAAAATATGGACGCATGAAAACTGTCACTAATGAACAAACATCAGTGTTTGTTAGCTGTCCTAGCTTCATTCAGCAAGAGCCCACAGCGTAGCACTCTCCGCATGTCACTGGAAAGTGGCATTAATCGAATATCCCTTCGGCGGATATTAGCTACTCACAAATGGCACCCTTACAAACTCCAGCTACTGCAGCATCTCAACGAGGATGACCCAGATTGGTGCACACAATTTGCAGAATGGGCAAAACAAAAATTGGAACAGGACCCTCAGTTCACGCAGAAGATTTTGTTCAGTGATGAGGCAAACTTTTATGTGAATGGTGAAGTTAACAAACAAAACCGCCGCTATTGGTCTGACACTAACCCACATTGAATAGATCCCTCCAAGACTGTTGGAACAAAAAAAGTGATGGTATGGTGTGGTATATGCGGTACAAAGATAGGGGGCCATTCTTCATCAATGGAAACCTCAAGGCCACTGGATATTTGAAATTGCTACATGATGATGTGTTTCCCTCTTTATGCACTGAAGCTGGCATGTTCCCTGAGTTTTTCCAGTAAGATGGTGCACCACCACATTATGGGTGTCAGGTCCGAGCATTCCTAGATGAACAGTTTCCTGAAAAGTGGATTGGTCATCGTGGGCCAGTTGAATGGCCCCCAAGGTCTCCCGATCTGACCCCCTTGACGCTGAATAATTGACCCCTCTGACCCCTGAAGATACGAGATGTGCAGCACCTGAAACTACGGATACTGGAAGCCTGTGCTGGCATTTCTCCTGTGGTGTTGCTATCAGTGTGTGAAGAGTGGGAGAAGAGGGTTGCATTGACAATCCATCACAATGGGCAGCACATTGAACACATTTTATAAGTGGTCAGAAACTTGTAAATAACTCATGAAAGAATAAAGTTATGTTAAAACCATTGTTTTTCTTGTGAAATTCCCAATAAGTTTGATGTGTCACATGACCCTCTCCCTATTGAAAAAACAAAAATTGGATCCAAGATGGCCGACTTCCAAATGGCCACCATGGTCACCACCCATCTTGAAAAGTTTGCCCCCTCACATATACTAATGTGCCACAAACAGGACGTTAATATCACCAACCATTCCCATTTTATTAAGGTGTATCCATATAAATGGCCCACCCTGTATATATATATATATATATATATATATATACTGTATATATAACACAAACACACATTATATATTGTGTGTATACTAGCATCCAACAAAAACAGAAATTTCTAATAAAATAAAGATATTTCTAACATTAAAAAAAACTTCATGGACTCTGTTGCAAAGATTCACATGGACCTTTCACATGGACACTACAGAGGGAATTAGCTGGCCTTTGACAGGAGGTTTCTTGTAATCTTTGTGTGTGTGTGTGTGATTTATACCAATATGCCAGTGTCAGCATGTTTCTCCCTGTGGAAAACCTCTCAGGTTTTAGACATGCTGACCTCATTTAGATTGAAATCCTGGTAGCAATGACTCTTCACTGAAGCCATATTTCACACCCCCAACACATACAGAAAAAAGAGGACGAGAATGTGCTTCTTGTAGATTTCTGCCTTGTATATCATGTACTTTGGCTGATTGCATATGTTTGGTTGAAATAGTTTAGTGCTCTGTGCCTTCAAGTGTGTGGCTTAGTTGGGAAATTGAATGGGGGTCGGTTTCTCTCTAAAAAGCCAGGAGTCAAGAAGAGCTTCTTTCCACTGTTGAAAAAATTCAGTCGGTTTTATATCAAGCTAAAACTGTCTGTAATACACTGTGTACTTTGAGGAAATTTAGTTATACAATATAAGATAATGTATTGTATAATTACTATTATACAATATAAAATGTAGTTATATAATATGATATAATTTGGTGTTTTCAGACCTGATGAAGCTTAAATGTTCTTTGGATGTGTACTGAAACCACTCACAACTGTCAGATTAACCTGATTTAGGAAGATAAAGAGCAATTTTTGTTCAGCGATTTGCATTTCTCATGCTGACTCATGCAATTCAAAGTCATTAAAGTATGTTCACCCTGTGGCCATCTTGTGAGCCCTCCCATGCAGTGTTTTTCCCATTTTTACAAGCCCAGCCTCATACAGTATATACTTGAATAAGGAGTGCCTCATAAAACCAACAAGATCACATTTCAAACACAGATTTAAAATGACTGTTATAGGGTGTAAATAAATTGTGGTCCAGGCCACATAGCACCAAAAAGCTTACTTTAGCTATTTCTCATACAATAACATGCCAAGAAAACGTTAAATAATGACAACATTATTTAGATATTTCTGTAGTAACGAGGGTCATAAGCACAGAAAGTAGGCGCCAAAATATACAGTACTAAACTGAAAAGATGAACGGTGTTACCTTGTTGTCATTTATTTCTCCTGAAAGAAACTAACACACACTATTGGCATGTTGATTTACCACGTTATGTGATTTACATACACACTGTGACAGGACTGTAACTAAACATCTTTGTGGCCATAAGAAAAACTCTTGGTTGTGAGACTAATCTGAAAAAAGGCTTGAGTGTGGCACATTTTTCATGACACAGAAAGTCTGGACCGACCTTATTTCATAGCATCGTGCATGTGAGGATAAGAGGTGTTCAGGAAGCGATGCACCCATCATGCATACTGCCCACTGTACAAGCGGCTGAAGGCAGTGTTATGATCTGGGGTTGCTTAACTTGGTCAGGTCTACTTTCAGCAACACTACGTTACAATAAAATGAATTCAGCTGACTACTTGAATGTACTGGATGACCAGGTTATGTCATTATATTTTTCTTCCTTGATGGCACAGGCATATTCCTGGACCTAATTTGTGAAAGTGGTTCTGGGCATGATGAATCATTTTTACACATGAACAGGCCACCATATTGCATGCTGTAATCAAAGCTAAATGCGGTCCAAAGAAATGCGTGTGTGACTTTTTTGAGGGAACAGACAGAGTATGTTACTTACAGATATTTTGTTGTTGAAGTAGAAATAAATAAAAAACTGGTCTCTATACCACATCCTGTATAGAGTCGTGGGAAGCCAGGAGCTTATTGCAGGAGACTTCTGGTACAACACACAAGTGCACACACTTAGGCACACACTATCGGCACGTTTGAAAATGGCAATTAGCCTAATTTGCATGCCTGCGGACTGTGGGAGGAAACTGGAATACCCATCCAGTATTCCTGCATGCATGTTCCCTGCACGCAGACCCAAGGCAGGACATGAAGCTTCGACCTTGGAAGTGCAAGGCCACAGTGGTAACCTCTGTGCCAAATGCCAGCAAAAATAATCAGCAAAAATAGCATGTTTTTGGACTCTGGGAGGAACACACAGTACTTTGAGCAATCTCACTGTGTACAGGGAGAACATGCAAGCTCCATACACAGACTGGAGGAGAAATTCAAACCCTCAACCCTGGAGGTCCAAGGAAACAGTTCTAACCACTAAGCCAACATGTCATGTTATAATCATATAAATAAATGTATAAATACATAAACAAACATCATAATTTCATGAGTCCCCTGGCACCACTTTTGGGGAACCCTGGGGATCCTGAGGTTTTAGTGTGACTATTTTAGAAAGTTCCTATTTACAGTAGTTTATTTTCTAATCTTACTCATCATCTATACCACTTTAACCTGTATTCAGGGTCGAGGGGGTCCTGGGCCCTATCCCAGGACACTTATGGTATGAGGCGCGGTACACCCTTGATGGACTTGGGCCATACACACTTCTGGCAATCTGGCAATTAACCTAATCTACATGTCTTTGGACTGTGAGAGGAAACCGGAGTACCCAAAGAAAACACACTAAGAACATGTGGAGAACATGCAAACTCATTGCACACACAGATCTGAGGCATAAATTAATCTTTTTACACATATAGCCATAGCATACATTTAGTTACAAATTCTACTATTTTGTATTTTTTCCCCTTTAACTTGTTTTATTATATTTTAACTAGGACCATAGTGTATATGAATGCCTTTAGAGGCTTTAGGGCATAGTTTGTGTAACAGCTTTGAAGAGCTGTAAAGCTTAATCTTACCGGTTGAGCACATTTTTGCAAAAATAGTAGATCACAGTTAGTTGGGTGTTGGCTTAAAGAATGCGATATAAGAATAATTGCCATGTTCACATTTGTGTTTGAATTCTTCCACAATCAATTTATTTCAATTGTCTTGATTACGTCATTTCTGTTATGACACACGTTGACCTTTGATGATGACCTTTTGAACATCTGCCAAAATGCCTAGGATGTTGATGATGCCCAGTATGCTGTGGGGAATCATAAAGGTGTCAAAAAGGTAAAACTTTAATTCAAAAGTTAGTAACCTCTCTTTTAATTTCATGTGTTTTGTGCAAAATAATAATAAAATTCCTCTGATAATAGTTCGTCTTAGTGATAGGCAAATACAGCTTTATTTGCAAACAACATACATGTATATAACTTTTTTTTCATTATGTAATTATGTGTTTAACAAAAGTGAAAGCAAAAAGAAAAAATATTTGGCCAACACTAAGTACCCCGTTATTGCTTCCACAGGATGTAGCCAGGACGGCACAGTGGATTAGTGCTCTCCCCGTGCTTGGTGGATTTCTGCCGGGTGCTCCGGTTACTCCCACAGTCCAAAGACATGCAGGTTCGGTTAACTGACATAGCCAAAGAACATGTGGGTGTGGGTATGTGTGCCCTGCAATAGATTGGCACCCCGTCCAGGCTGTACCCAGCCCTATGCCCTAAGTCTCCTATGATATGCTCCTCACGAGATGATGAGTGAGTGAGCGTGAGTTACAACCAGGTGCTACAATTGCCAATCTTACCAGGAATGGGCGAACCACACATTCAATGCAAGGTCAGACCGTGCAATGCTCAGAAATCTGTTTCAACCTAACAGCTACATCCCCTAAAGGCCTCACTGAACGTTAAAGTCCATGACAGCTCAATTAGAAGAAGACTGAACAAGTACAGTTTTTTTGGAAGGGTTTACAGGAAAAAGCTTCTTCTGTCTAAATAGAACATGGAAGCACAACTTTTTTCCCGCAAACATGCATCTGAACAGAGTACAAGGCCTCTGGAACAATTGCCTATGGACTCATGAGAAAAAAGGTAGAGTTGCTTGGCCTTGGTGCCTAGTGCCATGCATTTGAGCAGAAACACCTCATAACCACTGTCAAGCACAGCAGTGGAGGGTTGATGTTTTAGACTTGTTTTGCAGCCACAGCAACTGGGCACCTTGCAGTCAATAAGTCAACCACAAACTCCTCTTGCCTCCAGAATACTCTGTGTATACTAAAATATTCTAGACACAAATGTGAGGCTAGCTGACTGAAAGCTAAGGCTTGGTTGAAATTGAGTCATGCAACAGGAAAATGATCCGAAGCACACCAGTAAATAAAGGAAAAATAATAGAGTCAAGGTTTTGGAATAGAAAGTCCAAACCTCAACCCAAATAAAGTGCTGTAGCAGGAAACCTAAAAACCTTAATGAACTGAAGCAATGTTGTAAAGAGAATGGCCAAAATTCCTCCACAATGATGTGAGAGACTGATAAAGTCATACAGGAAATGATTACTTCATGTTATTACTGCTAAGATGCGGGTACTTAGTATGTTTTTTTTTCTTTTTGGCTTCAGTTTTGTTAAATAAATAATGGCATGGTGAAAAACATTATATGTGGTTTGGCTGATGTTGTATTTGCCTAATACCAAGACTTGCTACAATCCGGTGATTTTAATGATGTTTTTACACAAAAACACATAGAATTAAAAGAAGGGGTACTAATATTTTAACATGAATGTAAATGCTCTTGAAATTAATGAAATTTGATTCTTGAAATTAAATATATGGTATCTCATGACTTATTTTTGCCATGTTGAACAAAAAGTAAAAATAAAAAGAGCTGTCCTAAAATTGCTCTGAATGACAGGCTATATATCTGACTTCACAATCTGAGTGTAGCCATGGAAACGAGATGTCTTGCCTTGGCAATCCAATAGCTCATTGCTCAATTTCTGAAGACTGCACAAAAATTACAAGCCTGATAACTATTCACATAATCACTTAGCTGCCTGTGTTTGGTAAAATTGACCACTTCTCTTTTAAGGTGGATTTAATGTTGCAAGCAAAATAAAAATATAAAAATATAAATACAAATAATAATAATAAAAAAACAAATCAATCAATGCATTTTAAAACATATAATTTGAGTATTATTTTACTGAATTCCACCTGTTACATTATTTACTCAGCAAAGTCTAATCTTCATGCACCCTAATAAATTGAAGCCTTTTATCTGATTAACCTCACTAAGAAGGTCCATTGTTACTGTATGTCCACACACTGTTAAGTCGTTCTTTTCACTTTGTGTTTGTATGGAAAATGTTACTTTTGATTTTTTTACTGTTGATTTTTTTTACCGTGCAACTTAAGTGTTTTAATGATCTCCATTTATGATTTTTTTTCCGACCACATTTTCTTCACAAAGTTGAAGGTTCAGCAAAATCCTTCCAGATTTTGATAAATTATTGAAGGATTTACAACTCAGTTCCAGTCCTTTCAAATCTCCTTAGTTGTGTTCTTTGCTTGATGCAGCCCAATAATTTGACCCGGCAGAAATGGTGACTTTTTTTGGCAGTGTATTTTGTCCTCCTTTGTACCTTTTATGCTGTCCTCCTGTTATACCAGTGTTAGGTTGCTCCTTGTTTTATTGTGTATTGGCTGAATTGTTTACCTGTAGTATGGTTCTGCTATTGTCTTCAAATAGACCTGTGTAAAATGTCAGCCCTAACTTTGACTATTTGTTGGACTTGGTTGCACTGGAACCTTTCCACTGTAGGTGCTTGCACATTAAGTTTGTAAATTTAAAGTGGATATTCTGTATGCACTGGAAGAATGTTAATAACCAAAAATCAAAAGTGTCTGAATACTTATTTCCCTTTAGTATATAGATTTTTCCATGAGTCTTCATTGTGATGCAACATATAGTTTAATTTTGTCACTTCATTGCTCTCTGCTTTGCTCTAGCTGAGTGACTTCACAATGAAAAGGCTTATGAGATTATTCTGTAAAGCAGGAATACAATATCAAACAAAGACATCATTATGAAGTTCACTTTTTTTAAAATTGTTTTGAGAAACACTTGGATTCTTGGCCGAATCGATTTGAAGGAAAAAACAATTTCAATGTTTAACACATGTTCAAATAATATCATAAATCAATTATTGTTTTTCAGTAAATGATACACCAAGAAGCCAAATCAGTTATCTTAAGTGCTTATAGATAGAAATTTCCTTTAGTGCGACAATGGCTTTTATTACTGTTAAAGAAGCTGTTCTTAATGCCACAAGCGTGATGCTCGTTCAGAGGATTAGCCCGCAAAGCCAGCATGTCCTCAAGAGGTGAATGTGATGGCTCTGATTTGTAACGGCTCACTGCAGGTTCTCCTGATCACTATGTAGTTCTCAACATTTTCAAATTGAAAGTGGACGCTATTTACACTCCTTTCCTGCTATGCACCCTGAGACCTGAACCTCTTTGCACTTTAGTAGCAGATTGCTTTGCTGGAATGTTTGCATGGTGTTCTCCTGCAGGTTTTCAGCCTTACCTTGGAGGAGAGGGAAAAAAGCCTTCACTTTACCAATCATTACATGACTTTTGCATTGACAAGAATTTTAAAAGAATTTCATCTTTGCTTTTGAATTATATATCAGAGCACATGGATTTGGTATTTTCAGGCTGTTATAAATATTGGACATGTTGAAGCAGCAAAGCATTTAATAATTGTAGGAATTCACACTGACCATGTGTGATGGCCTTATGATGGCATAACATTTGCAAAAAGATAAAAATGAAAAATAAAATCTTTCTGCATGAAACTTTGAGAATTAAACTATAAAGAACTGCCATGAGGATAACATATTCCTGTACTTAAATAATGGCAGCTGATATTTGTGTTTTTTGTTTTATTTTAGGAAAGTGATATAATTATCATTACCATTTTAAATTTAAGAGAACTGATAAATATGCTCTTTCCATGCAAAGATCTCCCATGCAAGCATTGCCATTACTAAGCTACATTATATAAAAGCTTGTTTATTCCATCAGATCACAAATGTTCCTTTCCTCTGCTTTTCATTTTTGTGCTTATGGTGTTCTGACAGAATTTCATTTAATTTAGATTTCATTCCCAATATAGAAAAAGGCTAAATTTGCTAAGGGCTTTCTAAGATCCAGTCTCCAAAGCCTCGTTTATCTTGATTGAGGAGTGGATGGGAGATGACAGCTATACTAATACCATAATGTACAAATGGATTTAAGATAATGAAAGCAAAAGAATTCCATCGCTGTCTGACTGGAGCCTCTAAATCAAGTGGTGAACGCTGGGAGTACAGCTGTCCGTGGTATGATTAAGAAAGTTTCGGATACATTATTCTGTTTAAGTTAAATGCTTTGAGAATGATGGAAAAAATAATGGGACAGACAGCTCAAAATTACCTAAAGCTCTTCACATTCTCTCAGTGAAAAATAACATGTAAATTTACAGCAATTACTTTCAGCCACTTAAGATTTCTGCCAGTGTCATGAAGGAGAAACTGGAGTAGTAGTGCATTTTAGGCAGATTTTTAATAAAGAGGCAAAAAGACTCATCCAAAACAGTGTTCAAAATTCAAGGTCAGGTTTGGTGAACAAACATCAGTTCAAAGGGAAAAAACTATTCTGCAAACATATAGAGAAGGTAACGTAAAAAAAAACAGAATAATCAATCACACTAATAAAAGACTCGGAACAAGTGAACTAGGCGGCATGGGGGTAGCACTCACCCCTTTCACCACCAGGGTCCAGGTTTGATTCCCGCCTCGGGTCTGCATGGAGTTTGCATGTTCTCCCCATGCTTGTTGGGTTTCCAAAGGGGATTTTCAAAAATGATTCGTGATTGGGTTCAACGATGTCACAAATGAATCATTTGTAATGGAGAGTAATTTGAGCAGTATGTTTATATAGAGGAAGAGTTAGTTGTATGTTTTCATAGTGAATGTAGAATTCATGTTAATAGCATCTGTTTTGTTTTCTTAACAGTACAAAAAATCTCTGTTTAATCTGTTCCACTGAGGTCAAATTAGTTTTATATATATTTTATTATATATATAAATATATATAAATATATATTATTTATTTATCCACTTTACACCCAAATGCATCTAGAATCTGATTATGATTCTCATGACCTAAGTGACTAAAAGAGAACCCTAGTAACTGCTATGACAAGAATGAACGTAGACAGGGCTTTTAGAGCTTTCATTTTTTCCCCCTTGCTTTCTTGCTGGTGCTGAGATATCAGATAATTAGAAAATATTTTCTAGGCGAAATACAAAAGAGAGGCCATGTGAAATATCTAGTGTAGCTTAGAAGCAAATATAACAAGATATATACCATTAGAGTTTTGTAATGCATCTTAATTAGTCGCTCTTGTCCTTTGCTCCTACTTTATTTTGAACAGACATTCAGATAGGAGAAAACATAATTTATTATACAGCTTTAAGAAACACTTGCATCATTGTTAACATCTAAATTTGTCTGCTTTGTTATAAAACTACATCCTATAAAGAAAAGAATCTGTGAGTAGCAACTTTATTTGCCCCCTTACAGTATGTTATGTGTGACAAAATATACTGCCTTGTCAAAAAAAAAAAAAAAAAGTCACACTCTATGTTGTTCGACCACCTTTTGCTTTGATTATGGCACACATTCACCATGGCATTGTTTTAATAAGCTTATGCAATTTCATCACATTTATTTCCATCCAGAGTCGCCTTAATGTCCCTCCAAAATCTTTTATTGATGATGAGGGGAGTCGAACCGCTGTGTAAAGCGTTCTCCCAAAGAATCTCAATAGAGTTAAGGTCTGCACTCTGTGGTGGCCAATCCATGTGTGAAAATGATGTCTCATGCTCCCTTAACTACTCTTTCTCAATTTGAGCCTGATGACATTGCACATAACATTGCTGATCTTAGACCTGACCAGCAGAAGCAACCCCAGATCATAACACTTCCCCCACTTGTACAGTTGGCACTAGGCATGACGGGTGCATCATTTCATCCACTTCTCAGGGTAAATCTGAACTCATCAGACCACATGACTTTTTCCAATGCTGCACAGTGCATTCTTTATGCTTCCTAGTAAGTTGAAACCTTTTTTTTCCCCGATTAACCTTGCTGATAAGTGGTTTTCTTAAGGCTACACAGTTGTTTAGTTCCAATGCCTTGAGTTCTCTTTACATTCTGAATGTGGAAATGTTACTTTCACTATTAAGTTAAAGTCCATGACAGCTTTTGTTATTTCACTATTGTTCTATGGAAGATTTTTATAATTTGATTTCACTAAATGTTTAAGTGATCATCGATCACGATCATTAAAAAATACTTTCGACCATATTCCATCCTTGAAAATGATGGTTCACCACTATCCTTCATACAACATAAGGGAGGAGATCCTTCCAGACACATACAGTACAACAATATAAGTTGCCACTCACTTGTTTTAGGATGTAGTTTTATCACAAAGCAGACATATTCAAATGTTGATTTCGACAATAATGACAACAAGTGTTCTCAAAAAAAAATCTCAAAGCTGTATAATAAATGATGTTTTCACCTCTCTGAATGTCTGTTAAAAATGTATGAGGGGCAAAGGACAAGAGCATCGAATTAGGATGTATGACAAAACACTGCACAATTATTGTTATACTGTAGGTGCTTCTAAGATATTTCACATGGCCTCTCTTTGGTTATTCCCCCAGAACATATTTTCTAATAATCTGATATCTGCGTTCTTAACCCAATTCTAGTAGTTTCAGCAAACACCTTAGTTGCTTTCTTTGCTTGATGCTATAATTTTACCCTGCTTAACTAAAGTAACACATTTGCCTAAACCACAGGACATGTCTTGGATGTTTAAGAAAGTTGTTTACTCAGTTACGGTTAAATAACTTGTCCCCAGCTTAAATATATTATATTATTATTATATTACATATTATATTTCTGCAGTAATTACCCAAATGGAGGGCTCTTAACAATTTGCTATTAATCCATGTGGTGACATTTTATTGGTCAGGCACTGTACATTTAGAACCCTGGCAGACGAACAGATGTATATCACTTACTTACAATAATAACATCATAACCTAGAGAGAATCACGAGGGATGAAAACACCACACCCCATCATTCAAACCATGACACAGAGTTCTAATATCTCCTTTCATTTGCTCAGAGTAACCCATTTTGCAAAACTGTGAAACAACTAATTTTAAGTTAAAAAAAAAAAAAAAGCTTATAAAATATTGTGAAATGATTGAAAGGAAAATGATTTCTACGTGTCTTGCAACCCCATGGCCCCAATTGATGCGAAGGAAAAGTGCTTGCCCTTTTGTCAGAAAACTGAATATCCCAACGATGCAACAGCCATCCATGGCTGGCAGTCTAGAGAGCAATATTTGGCAGGCTCTCGGTGTGGGTGGAATAGCATTACTCTCTCTTCTCTGTCAATCACAGCAATAGCAGCCAATCTTCGGCATCTGGGAGCTCATGTGTGGAAGATGGCAGATACCGCTTTCCAGTGGAATGTGGTATGATGCCCCATGATGCAGCACGAGCAGCTGTTTGGAAAGATCCGGTTGGCTGGTTTAACGTGTCTCGGAGGAATTATATGTTAGGAAATACTCTCCCAGGTTGGAAGCTTTTTTATGACAGCAGAGAGCTGTCTGGTGAGTGGGAAATTACTAATCTTGTAATCACACTGCAAGATATGTCATCAATAATGTAATTTGTAGTATAACTAGCTAGAAACCACAACTGTGCCACAGAAAAATATGCTTAAAATAAGTTCAATAATTTTTATGCTGCACTGAGAGCATGTTGAAAATGATGCCGTTGTGGTCTTGTGTAAAATTGTTTTAAGAGGAGCTCCAAATGGAATGAAGGCTAATGAAATTTTAATAGTAATCTGTTTGTTTTTAATTATTATGAAATGGAATATAAATCAATATGTGCAGTATATGCATAGAATTAAATTATAAATAAAACCTTCTGTTATCCAAACTAGATCTCAGGCCTGCCCAATAGGATTCGCACCCCCAAGGTTTAGAAAGTATGCCATTTAAGCAATATCACACGGGAAGAAGTGCTGTTGTACTGAATATCAGCACAGCCATGATGCACTCATTCACATGAAGCCGCAGTCAGATGTGGATATTCAGTACAACAGCATGACCTTGAGTGTGTTCTTGCTTTTATACAGTTTTACACATGCCATTTTTGCTCCACCGACACAAATCCTTCAATGACTGGCGAAAATAGTGTTGAGCTGGTGACCGACACTTAGTGACTGACAGTACGTGTCATTAACAGAGGTGAAGGTACAGTAGTTTTAAAGATTTACAGGTACTATTTAGCCAAACCATGAGGATAATAAACCATGGAGGTCTTGTAAATCTTGTAAGTTTCTCTTTTATTTCAACTTATTCTGCTCTAGAATAGCCTCAGCTAATTGAATGTTCCGAGGTTGAATCCCAACAAGTGTAAAATAGAAAGCTAGCGTGCTATGTTGGGGCAGTGGTAGCCCATGGGTTAAGGCTCTGGGTTACTGATCATAAGGTTGGTTTCTCAAGCCCCAGCTCCATCAAGCTGCCACTCACTGTTGGGCCCTTGAACCAGGCCTTTAACCGTGTCTGCTCCAGGAGCGCTGTATCATAGCTCAACCTGTGCTCTGACCCAGCTTCCTAACTGGGATATGCAATGAAAGAATTTCACTGTGCAGTAACTTACTCACTCGTCATCTATACCGCTTAATCCTGTATTCAGGCTCATGGGGGGTCTGGAGCCTATCCCAGTAGACTTAGGGCACAAGGCAGCATACACCCTGGACAGGGTACCAATTCATCGCAGGGCACAGACACGCACACATACACTCACTCATTCACACACTACAGGCAATTTGGAAAAGCCAATTATCCTAACCTACAGTCGTGGCCAAAAGTTTTGAGAATTACATAAATATTGGAAATTGGAAAAGTTGCTGCTTAGGATTTTATAATAGCAATTTGCATATACTCCAGAATGTTATGAAGAGTGATCAGATGAATTGCATAGTCTTTCTTTGCCATGAAAATTAACTTAATCCCGAAAAAAACTTTCCACTGCATTTCATTGCTGTCATTAAAGGACCTGCTGAGATCATTTCAGTAATCGTCTTGTTAACTCAGGTGAGAATGTTGACGAGCACAAGGCTGGAGATCATTATGTCAGGCTGATTGGGTTAGAATGGCAGACTTGACATGCTAAAAGGAGGGTGATGCTTGAAATCATTGTTCTTTCATTGTTAACCATGGTGACCTGCAAAGAAACGCGTGCAGCCATCATTGCATTGCATAAAAATGGCTTCACAGGCAAGGATATTGTGGCTACTAAGATTGCACTTAAATCAACAATTTATAGGATCATCAAGAACTTCAAGGAAAGAGGTGCAATTCTTGTTAAGAAGGCTTCAGGGCGTCCAAGAAAGTCCAGCAAGCGCCAGGATCGTCTCCTAAAGAGGATTCAGCTGCGGGATCGGAGTGCCACCAGTGCAGAGCTTGCTCAGGAATGGCAGCAGGCAGGTGTGAGCGCATCTGCACGCACAGTGAGGCGATGGCCTGGTGTCAAGAAGTGCAGCAAAGAAGCCACTTCTCTCCAAAAAAACATCAGGGACAGATTGATCTTCTGCAAAAAGTATGGCGAATGGACTGCTGAGGACTGGGGCAAAGTCATATTCTTGGATGAAGCCTCTTTCCGATTGTTTGGGGCATCTGGAAAAAGGCTTGTCCGGAGAAGAAAAGGTGAGCGCTACCATCAGTCCTGTGTCATACCAACAGTAAAGCATCACCATTATAGACCATTAATGTGTGGGGTTGCTGCTCATCCAAAGGAGTGGGCTCACTCACAATTTTGCCCAAAAACACAGCCATGAATAAAGAATGGTACCAAAACACCCTCCAACAGCAACTTCTTCCAACAATCCAACAACAGTTTGGTGAAGAACAATGCATTTTCCAGCACGATGGAGCACCGTGCCATAAGGCAAAAGTGATAACTAAGTTGCTCGGGGACCAAAACATTGAAATTTTGGGTCCATGGCCTGGAAACTCCCCAGATCTTAACCCATGGAGAACTTGTGGTCAATCCTCAAGAGGCGGGTGGACAAACAAAAACCCACTAATTCTGACAAACTCCAAGAAGTGATTATGAAAGAATGGGTTGCTATCAGTCAGGATTTGGCCCAGAAGTTGATTGAGAGCAGCCCAGTCGAATTGCAGAGGTCCTGAAAAAGAAGGGCCAACATTGCAAATACTGACTCTTTGCATAAATGTCATGTAATTGTCGATAAAAGCCTTTGAAACGTATTTCAGTACATCACAGAAACAACTGAAACAAAGATATAAAAGCAGTTTAGCAGCAAACTTTGTGAAAACTAATATTTGTGTCATTCTCAAAACTTTTGGCCACGACTGTACATGTCTTTGGACTGTGGGAGGAAACCGGAGCACCCGGAGGAAACCCACCAAGCACAGGGAGAACATGCAAACTCCAAGCACACAGAGACAGGAATCGAACCTGGACCCTGGAGGTGCAAGGCGACAGTGCTAACCAATACATCACCATGCCGCCTGCAGTAATGTATACACACGTGGACAAAATTGTTGGTACCCTTCGGTCAATGAAAGAAAAACTCACAATGGTCACAGAAATAACTTTAATCTGACAAAAGTAATAATAAAAAAAATTCTATGAATGTTAACCAATGAAAGTCAGACATTGCTTTTCAACCATGCTTCAACAGAATTATTTAAAAAAATCAACTCATGAGGAGTGGGCCAAACAGGCCTGGACAAAAATGATGGTACCCCTAGAAAATACTGAAAATAATGTGACCAAAGGGACATGTTAATTCACGGTGTGTCCACTAATTAGCATCACAGGTGTCTACAATCTTGTAATCAGTCAGTGGGCCTATATATAGGGCTCCAGGTAGTCACTGTGTTGTTTGGTGACATGGTATGTACCACACTCAACATGGACCAGAGGAAGTGAAGGAAAGAGTTGTCTCAGGAGATTCGAAAGAAAATTATAGACAAGCATGTTAAAGGTAAAGGCTATAAGACCATTTCCAAGCAGCTAGATGTTCCTGTGACTACAGTTGCACATATTATTCAGAAATTTAAGATCCATGGGACTGTAGACAACCTCCCTGGACGTGGCCGCAGGAGGAAAATTGATGACAAATCAAACAGACGGATAATCCGAATGGTAACAAAAGAGCCCAGAAAGACTTCTAAAGAGATCCAAGGTGAACTTCATGCTCAAGGAACATCAGTGTCAGATCGCACCATCCGTCGTTGTTTGAGCCAAAGTGGACTACATGGGAGACGACCAAGGAGGACACCATTGTTGAAAAATCATAAAAAATCCCGACTGGAATATGCCAAACTACATGTTGACAAGCCACAAAGCTTCTGGGAGAATGTCCTATGGACAGATGAGACAAAAATTGAACTTTTTGCCAAGGAACATCAGCTCCATGTTCACAGACGGAAAAATGAAGCATATCAAGAAAAGAACACTGTCCCTACTGTGAAACATGGAGGAGGCTCTGTTATGTTCTGGGGCTGCTTTGCTGCATCTGGCACAGGGTGTCTTGAAACTGTGCAGGGTACAATGAAATCTCAAGACTATCAAGGGATTCTAGAGAGAAATGTGCTGGCCAGTGTCAGAAAGCTGGGTCTCAGTCGCAGGTCATGGGTCTTGGAACAGGACAAAGACCCAAAACACACAGCTAAAAACACCCAAGAATGGCTAAGAGGAAAACATTGGACTATTCTAAAGTGGCCTTCTATGAGCCCTGACCTCAATCCTATTGAGCATCTTTGGAAGGAGCTGAAACATGCTGTCTGGAAAAGGCACCCTTCAAACCGGAAACAACTGGAGCAGCTTGCTCATGAGGAGTGGGCCAAAATACCTGCAGAGAGGTGCAGAAGTCTCATTGACAGTTACAGGAATCATTTGATTGCAGTGATTGCCTCAAAAGGTTGTGCAACAAACTATTAAGTTTGGGGTACCATCATTTTTGTCCAGGCCTGTTCCATGAGTTCATCTTTTTTTTTTATAATTCCGTTGAAGCATGGTTAAAAAGCAATGTCTGACTTTCATTGGTTAACATTCATAAAATTCTTATTTATTATTACTTTTGTCAGATTAAAGTTATTTCTGTGACCATTGTGAGTTTTTCTTTCATTGACCGAAGGGTACCAACAATTTTGTCCACGTGTGTATGTGACAAATAAAGATTTAACTTGGCTATGTAGGGTGTAGAATCAGTTGTTCCACACACCAAGTATTGTCCTTCTTCAGGGGTTAATGATTATTAGAACACATAAAATGGAAATGGAGTGGTACATAAAGTTGAACATTCCTGTGGTGTTATACTCTATTATCAGCACTTATGGAATGGCTTTTGTCCAACTAAGCGTTGTATAAAATTAATTGAGAGCAGGTTGGCTTCCAAGAATTTTAGCAATGTATTGTTTTAGTATTTGACCTAATCTGATCAGGTCTGTTTTCTTCTACCCACATTACACTTAAGTAGAACATTCACACCCTGTTAGAAAAATCAAATATAAACAATGAAGTGCTCTAGGTTGTACAGATGAAATATTAATATGAAGGTGATATTTACACTTCGTAAAGCATTATTACATCCTCTTGTTAAGGTCAACCTGTACCCATTTCAGGCACTCAGACAGTGATTAAAAAAAAAAAAATCTTAGTGCAAATATTAAAAAGTAGGAATGAATTCAAAGTAGCTGCAAGTAATCTGTAAAAGAATAATGTTTATGTAAGCATAATCTTTCCCATCTTTAGGGAACAATTTACCTTGAACATTGCCGCATATCTAAGGAAACAGTTTCTATTTATATGTGTGCAGATAATAGGAGTTGTAAAATGCATGAGAGCCGATCATTTGATGTGAATAATCCTGGTTTATATACAGTCCACCCCTACCTTTGCACACCTACTCAATGTTATATTACAGTCTCCTAGGAAATATTGCAGTTTCATCTTTTTAACTATTGCTTTGACAGCAAATTCTCCAAAGTCGAATCTTAATGTGATAGAACACATTCCGTAGGTATTAACATAAGTCGATTCTTCACTCATTGAGGTTAGGGCTTTAAAGCAATAGTAAAAAAAAATCTGTGCTTCATTGCATCTTGTAGGACTGAAGAACAGCATGACTGAATTCAGACCAGAATACTCAGGTTCAAGGGCAGTCCAGTGGGTGATTTCCTTAAGACCAGGACTCCCATATATCATAACACATTGCTTGGGAACAAGTGGTTTTAATGGAATTTCAGCAAGCCGGCTGGCAGGACCGGTCCACCATCTGTCTTCATCAAATGACTTTGTCAAAGAGCACTGAAGCCTGATGTACTTCATCAACCCAACAATTGTACTTAACAAGAGGTAGAGCACAACTGCTTTAGCATAGTTTTGCCAGAGTTAGCAAATTTATCATGGAAGGAAAAAAAAAAAGGAATCTGTTTGTTTTAAGCATTAAGGATATTATAACAAACTAAGGCATGTCCTAGATGTGGAATATGTGGAATTGATGTTGGCTAGAATGTTGCAAATGTTTTTATTTTCATGCAGTGATTTTCCCTTGTGAGTCTATTGCAGTGACCGTGTTCATTTCCTCCTGGGTTCCTTGTCTTCTGATTAGAAATGATGCTATTTGGATGCTATTAACTGCCTGATAAATACCAGTCATACTCTGCAGCACCAGGCAGATTATAAATGAGATGCAAAACATGGCAGAATCAAGAGAGAAATAATAGCATTTTAAAAACTATTAAGCTCTTATTGATTTTGCTAAGTAAACTTACCAACGCGTTGAACAAATGTCTCGTGAAGTTTAATACTGAATGTGTTTTCAAGGTATCGTGTCCCACCTGCTGCATTTGAGTGATATTGAGAATTTTATATTCTGTCTCAGAATACTGACAAATGCTGATGCTGGCTCTTGTGCTTCACTGATAAAGGTACAGATTTGTAGCATGAGCAGCTTGCTAATGTGAAACTCATGTAGAGCCCTTGTCATTCTTGACTTAAAAATATTTAGCAATAAAAAAGAGAAAGTTGATTTCTTTTCTGCACAGTGGCCCTAATTTGGGCGAGACTACAATAAGAGGGATACACTGCATATAAATGAGCACGTAGAACAGAAATTACCTTCAAACATCCACATTTAGAAAATGTATCATGCACAACATTAGCCTTTTTCATTATCAGGGTGACGTTATTTTATACAGTGAGTATTTTTTTACTCAATTTTTTTCATTATCTGCTCCTCTGGCTAATGCTGAAGGCTGAAATAATTGGATAACGGCAATAGCTTCAAACCTGAGCTTGTTCTTAGGAGATCAGAGAGAGGTATAGACAAACTTATGAAATTCATCCCTCCCACACTATCCTGCCTTCTATTGGAACAAAGCTGAGATTAATTGGCCTGGGGTTGCAAGGACAGCAGATTCCACGGACCAGTGCACTGACTGCAGCTGAGCTCTGATATAATGTTCATCTTTTCTCTCTCCCTTTCTCCACCCATCACAGGAAGGCCTGCATCAGATGCACAGGACAGAAGCGGTTTGCTTGAAGCACTGACAGCAATTTTAGCACAGCTATCAAACGACACATCCACAGCATGAGCAATCATCTCTCACTGAAATCAGGGAAATCTTCTTGCACAAACCCGAGCATTTGTATGCTGTGCAGCAGGAAGACAGATTGCACATTGATCAGATGGAGTTGAAAGATTTTGGCAGCGAGGACGAAAAATTCAAACGCACATTATAGAGACTGATGAGCTTCCGTTTTGTGTGCTCATGAACGCAGCAGGTTGAGATGTCCTCAAAAGCCTGAGTGGAATAACCGAGACACCGTCTGCCAGAGAGTAGCACAGCCAGGTGTCACACAGTCATATGTGACCAATTGAAAAAGGAGACAACAGAATTATAATATGCAAAACAGGGGCTATCTAATTCCTTTGGGTGAATCCATGTCTGAAATTGATTAACATGGTGAAATGGTTATCCACTGCAGAGTTCATTACAGAATGCATATGCTCTAGCTGTACTGGAGAAATGTTTCCTTGAGCGCACCACTGTTTCATTCGAAGCCTCTGCTGGTTACAGATGGCTTTCTGCTCATGACAGAAGATATATTTTATAGAGACTTTTTTTCTCAGCACATTCAATGTGAATCAGAGATGATTTTCTAGCCAAGGCATTACACTTTCTTATTTCACACTAGAGTGATGGCAAAAAAACTACTCTTTGCCCTGAGGAGCTTGACATCTCATAAAAGATTAAGATTAAAGCTTGCCTATTTGTAGAAGGTTATTCGCAAGCTCTAATACTCCATATCGAATGTGATGAGACTGTTTATTAGAATGCAGGCTCTATTTTTCCCCACAGCGATTCTCTTTCTCAATCCGACAGACATGGATGCACCACCAAAATATCTTATGCCAATCCTTAGTCATACAACCTTTGATATAATTGTGCTGATTTCCTAGAAATCGCAGAAATCTGAGATTATATTTTGCACTAATCATTACAAGTTTGTGACCTGTTCCAACACACCTGACCCAGCTGATTAAGAAATCAAGCTAAACCGTTAAATCACATACCGTGTAATTGTGCAGTGATAAGGATAACTCAGGAATATTAAAAACATCTGCTGCTAACAATACGCCCTGGTCTTGTATGAAATTATGCAGGTGAAATGGACATTTGCAGTGTTGTGTGTAGGGAGGTTGAATGGTCATTAGTGCTGGTAGAGTGATTAAGGTTCAGTGTTTAAAGCTATAGCCTACTAATCAGAAGGTCACGAGTTCATATTCCAGCATTGCCAAGCTTCAGTGGGCAAGGCTCTTAACCCTCTCTGCTCCAGGACTGCTGTATCATGGATGACTTATTACTGCTTAAAAAACTAGGGGATGGAAAAAATATCACAGTTTAAACTTAGTGAGTGCACTAAGCACTTGTAATATCTCTTACAGCCTACCAAACTCAGTACGTTAAAAAAAAAAATTTTTTTAAAGATGTGTTAAAAAAAGTTTAATATCTCTATTGTTTAGATATTTGTTTCTTTTTTCTCATAATGACATTTAGTACATTTAGTACATTATGGCATACTTAATTCCAGCAAGTCTGTTCTCATTACATCTGCTTATGTCAAATGTAAGTGATGATATTGTGGACATGGACATGAGTAGGTGCAACAAAACAACTCAGTAGTAAAGTGCCAAGCCACACAAACTGACAGAATGGGGCCATCGAGTCCCTAAGCACGCTGTGCTTAAAAATAATCTGGATTCAATGGAAACTATTCACTACCATGTGCTAAAATACCTCTGGAAGCAAAGTTAGTGCTAAAACCTGTTAATTCTAAGCTGAACAACCTGTGTGTGTCGGAGCACCACAATGATCTAATATCACCACAACAAGTGTTGTCTAGTGAGGTGTAAAGCCCACTGGCACTGAAACATGAATCAGTGAAAACAAATTCTGTGGAGAAATGAGTCATGCTTTACTGACTAGCAGTGTAATAAATGAATCCTGAAGAACACTAACTGGTTCAAATGCATAATAACATCTATAGAAAGTGTTTTGGAGATGAGTGGTTTTGGGTTGCGCATATATCGGCCATTTTGAATGATAAGTGTTCAATGGAAATCGGGAACATATTGTATGTTTTACTTTCTGGAAATAGTTAAGAGAGTGAGTAGGGAGCAGGATGAGAATATATGTCTGACTTACGGAGATTCCTGACATTAGCATTATCAAACAGTTTTTGGATAAATTTTAACCATTTGCCATTTTATTTCCTGACCCCGCTAATGCCACCGGTACTGAATTTTCCAGAAGATGCTTAGAGAAAGCCTGTTGAAGCGCTGTTCGTGGGAAAGAGGTTAGTAAGGGGCAACTTTATAAAACTGGTTTATGGTGTCTGGAAACTTTTGTGCATATAATTTATATAAAAAGCTTTAGAACACACATCCATGGAAACATGACCAATCTCAAATGGATTTTCTGCTCGGTATCACTTGGTTTAAATACTAAAGGCCTTGACAACTAACGATTTGCATGCGGGGGGGGGGGGGGGGGGGGGGATTAAAAAATATATATTTAATAGATATATACTGTATATTCTGTATATATGTCTATATACAGTATATAATTTTTTAAAAAGCTATTACACATTATTTTATTAACTACAGCTTCTGTGAAAAATAGAATCTTTAAAAGATTTACACAAATTTCTTACTGGTACTTTGTAATAACAAGCTGTGGAGGTGGTGTACAGTCCTGTCAATCTAGTCTTTCCTTACTGTATGTCTCCACTTATTCCACCCTAGAATAGCCTTAGCTAACTAACTGTTTTGGGGTTGAATCGCAGATAGTGCAAAAATAAAAAATAAGTGTAAATTATGTTGTTCCACACACAATGCAAAGGGTTAGAGAGGAATTTGGAATTTAGTCTTGTGTAAGAAGTTAGCTTTGTAGCTCCTGTTAGTCAGTGGTGAGCTGAGTCATTAATCTGCTAGCATTTTGGGAAAGCTCATGCGCTTAACTAGCAGTAATGAAATGATTGAAACAGATAGTTGAGAAGCAATTCAGAATGACTTAGAAGCAATTACTAAGAAGATAAAGCATTGTTTAAGATGACATAACGTGCTTCTGTGACTAGTTTTGAATGTGGATTTTGGCTCTCCTCTTTTTCCGCTACTGAGGACTGCCACTGAATCTTGTTACTTGAGCTGACACGGACTTCACAAGTTTGGGCAAATCCTAATGATCTGTATTAGATCAATCCATCAGATTTTCATCTAAAAAATGCTTCAGTAAAAATCAGGTCTGAGGAAAACCTGATCTTTTATGCAAATGAAATGGTCAATATCACAGTCCACTTTTCTCACAAACCACCTTGTTTCATTTTTGTTCTCTGCATGTCAGATTTGTTTTTCTGTGTGATTTTTTTTTACTGGCAGACAGAATTACAAAACATCCACCACCCTCAGCCAGGCTCCAGCTTGCCCTTTGTTATTCACATCAGTAGGTTACATATAATATAAGGCCATGCTTCTACGAAACTGGCCAACAGCTGAGAGAAGTAGTTCTTCAGTCAGAAATGAGTTTGGGGAAAGTAATATATCTGTGAGGATTTAAGGAGAGCATTTAATGCAAATGAAATACAGTACAGACCAAAGGTTTGGACACACCTTCTCATTCAAAGAGGTTGAATTTGTATTATGGCAAGAAAAAAGCAGCTAAGTAAAGAAAAATGAGTGGCCATCATTACTTATAAGAAATGAAGGTCAGTCAGTCCGAAAAATTGGGAAAACTTTGAAAGTGTCCCCAAGTGCAGTCACAAAAACCATCAAGCGCTACAAAGAAACTGGCTCACATGCGGACTGCCCCAGGAAAGGAAGACCAAGAGTCACCTCTGCTGCGGAGGATAAGTTCATCCGAGTCACCAGCCTCAGAAATCGCAGGTTAACAGCAGCTCAGATCAGAGAGCAGGTCAATGCCACACAGAGTTCTAGCAGCAGACACATCTCTAGAACAACTGTTAAGAGGAGACTCTGTGAATCAGGCCTTCATGGTAGAATATCTGCTAGGAAACCTAGAGACTTGTTTGGGCTAAAGAACACAATAAAGAACACAATAAAGAAAACTCTTTGAATGAGAAGGTGTGTTCAAAAATTTTGGTCTATATATATATATATATATATATATATATATATATATATATATACACTTGACAACACCAGTTTCTATCCAGACCTCTTTTTTATTCTGATTGAATATGATATATACTGAATGACAAATTGCCACATTCACAAGATTACGAGCTCTACTGTATATGCCAGACCTCCATCCACAGCCCTTTCACTGAGATTACAATGATAAGACTTCATCAGTGTTCTACTCTATTAGGCAACAGCAGCTGTTAATTATTAACTTGAGTTAATTAAAGCACAATTACAAATCGGATCCTTACAGACAATTAAGTATGGATGTGCAAAGAAATATTAATAATGTGTTTAGACTTTAAACAAATGAGGGCTTGGTCAATGAAATTTCATTTGACCCAATCATCTAAATGATTACTGTGGCTGGCTTCAGTCATCTTTGAAGATTGAGATTACATGAATCGTTAAAGAGATTAGGTTAATTCCCGTACAACACTGAAGCCGACTCTTTGATAAGCCAGAAGCTGATATCAGGAATGTTTAGTGCAGATTGTCACAAAGAGGAAGGTTTTTGTGTTTAGATGTCAGTGTAACAAACACATTTTTGCTAAATGTGGCTTTAGATTAAATGCTTCCCTGCAGCTAGTAATGCTGCGTACATGTCTATAACATGACATTGTTATCATTATGCTATTAATGTTATTTTTGTTAAAATTTATTCTGTATTTACACCAATTTATTAGCAGTTTACTTGCAAATACAGTAGTAACACAAAAAATCCCAACCAATAAACAATAAGTTTTGGCTTCTCAAATTGATTCGATTCAACACAATAAGGGAAAGAGGATGACTATCTCACTCTGTTAAAGCGGTGAAATACAGATTATTATAGCATTATAGCTTAGGCAATAAACCCCTGGCTGTTTTCATATCAGGCTAGTCTTGTATGATGGAAATCAAAAGGTTTAGGTGTCACACCCACTGGGATCTGCTGATTATATTGCACCGACAGGCTTAAATGGCTCAGATGATATGAAGGAAGACATAATACAATCTAACTTTTATTAGATCATTTTCAGTGTAATTGCTGAGTTTGTAGTGATTATTTTTTCCCCATACCCCTAGGAAAGATGTGAATATGACATTAAAATGGATAATTGGTAATTGGGGACATAATTGAGCTTTTGTTCAATTGTCATTACGGATTAACTGGAAGATCGAGCACGCATTGATTAAGCCATTTATGCTGATATTAGAATGATGAAATTTCCTTCATTTACAACAGTTCCTAGCATTAAACATACATCTAGAAACAAAATCTAAACTATTCAAACAGAGTGGTGACACCCATAATTATTGTTTTCTACAGTTTCTTGGTTTATTTTGTACTTTCTAAGTACATAAAACTTCATTTTTAACTTCGTTGGTTTAAATGTATCAGAAGAATAAAGCAATATTTAACACAATATTGAAGGCATCTAACATATACAATAATCTCCTATGAACACTTTGATATTAAGATGTTTCTACCGCTTATCATCTGTTAAGCCGTCATAACCCCTCAAGCCTAGTACTGTTAATTGGTGATTTTTGAGGCTGGTAACTCCAAATTAACTTCTCCTCTGGTAAGTTTTGGTCTTGCTTTCTTGGGATGTTCTTCATGAGAGCCATTTTTATTGCAGTGTTTGATGAGTTTTAATATGTTGCACTATATATACCTGGCTGTTGCAAACAATAGTTCTCTGGCCTGACTCTTTCCACAACGGTGAGGGATTCTTGCTACTGGACCAGGAACTTATATGTAGCACTGGAACGGAGCAGCAATACATGGTTATCCATCTTGAACTTGCGTTGCTGAGCCAGCCGGTCATTGGCGCTCTTCTGGTCACCTTGCACTTTTTCCATGTGCTGTTGTACCAGGGGGTGAATTTTGTTAACGTTTGACTGCAACTCTTCGACTGTAATTTATGAATCACCTAAATGAAGAGTGCTGCTCCTCATAATTCCCACCCACCAGAGCATCGGTTTAAGCGTTTGGTTGAAGCGTTCCACGAGACCGTTGGTACACTGACGTGCGGTTCAACTTGATCTGCAACAGCCTGCACTTATCACACTTCAGCGGAACCACTTCGGGATAGCTTTTGGCATAGTCAACGGTAACAAGGATGTACCAATGACCTTTTGCAGTGGCCCAACCAGATCCATGCCAATTCTCTCGAAGAGTATGTTAATGATCAGCAGTGGGATTAGCGGAGCAGGGGTGGGCTTAGCAGGTTCCGTTCGCTGACAGATGAGACAGCGTTGACAACATTTTTAATGAAGAAGTAGGAGGCTGGCCATCTAGTTGTGACAAGGGAGATAAGGGTTAGAGGTTTAAGTTTCAGCATCGCTGCCATCAATAGGCTGCACCAATAACGCCGGCTGTGTGATGGAGGCCTTTTTACAGCTCAAGTATCGCATACTGTGATTCTTCAGCGCTGTGTTAGCTTTTTCGGATCGCAGGCAGGGCCAGTCTCTACCTAAAAGTAGAGGGACAGGCATCTCAGGAATTATGCCAGCTTTGAGTTGTATTTACCCAGGTGATCTTTGACCTTGATGTTCATTGGCGGCACTTCCCACTGATCGCCATTAGCATAGGTGATATGTGGTTCTGATGGCACTCAGGGATTCCGGCCTTGGTGGCGGGGCGGGAACCTGTTCTTTGCATAATGGGAATTAATTCCTGGAGCAAACTTGCCACTCACTTGTTTCTTTTCTTGTACCAGGTAAAAGTGTTTAGTGCATATCCCAGCGCACTGAACATCTCTTGCATGTTCGCTGGATGTCTCATACCCACAGCTTTCTACTACTCTTGCGGCTGGGTTCTAAGCACGCAGTCCATCATCACTCACTTTGCCACTTCGAATGGCATAAGACTTTCTTGTTGGAGCCACCTGATTGCGATTTAGCTGAGCTGATCAAGCTGCACTTGGGTGCGGTTTGAGCATCATGAGTCCACTTGTGAAACTCCATAGCAGCTTGTGCACTCGAAAGCGCACAGCAGTTTTCAACAACTCATCTCAGTTTTCAACAACTCATAATTGTCTGCATCGTCCTTAGATAAGTAAAAATATGCACGCTGTGCCTCACCTGATAGCAGTAGGATAAGAATGCCACTCCATTCATGGACGTAGCTAGCCTTCCTGCTAAGCGGTCCTCTTGAACGTGTGATCATGAGGTGTCATCGATGTCATCATGAGGTGCCCCGAAGCACCAGTTGTTGGATGCTTGTTTCAAGCAGGTGCCCCTAGCATTAATCAGGCAGACGGTTGTGAGCTTGTTTTGGTTCCATGTGCTCGCATTCTCCACTTGTGTAACGGGTCTGGCACACGGACAAAACACATGGCAAGCAGGTGTCAGTGTCTTAACAATAGGTCTTTACTCACTCACTCACTCATCATCTATACCGCTTAATCCTGTATTCAGGGTCACGGGGGCCTGGAGCCTATCCCAGGAGACTTAGGGCACATGGCAGAGTACACCCTGGACAGGGTGCCAATCCATCGCAGGGCACACAGACATACACACACTCACACACTCATTCACACACTACGGGCAATTTGGGAACGCCAATTAGCCTAACCTACATGTCTTTGGACTGTGGGAGGAAACCGGAGTAACCGGAGGAAACCCACCAAGCACGGGGAGAACATGCAAACTCCATGCACACAGAGACGGGAATCGAGCCTGGCCGGGGATCGAACCCGGACTCTGGCGGTGCAAGGCGACAGTGCTAACACAATAGGTCTTTAATGAAAGCTTAATTTAAGCAGCAAAGTATGTAAGTATTCTCACAGTTTTTTTCTCTTAATAAAACACTACATGCAACGAAAGAACTGTCAGAGCCGTGGAGGCTCTTTTAAAAGCCGTGTGGACGCTGAGAGGTGCGATTGAGGATTTTCGTACAGTTCAAGTAAGTTCTGATGGCCCACCCCCTTGTTAGGTACACTCTACCATTGGCACACCCTATGCATGGTTTGCAGTGTGTGTGTGAAAAGCGCCTACACTGGGGAGCCCGCCGTCACAATAAACATTTATATATACTGTATACATATACTGTACAGTATATATATACCTGTATATAATCTAATTCTTATACTGTATAGTAGTTATATAATTCTGGTTCCAGGACATAGGTAAAGCGTGAAAAAACACTTCGGAAGATGGCAATTATTCTTTGGTGCAACTGGTCACAGTCACCGCGCTCTAACCAAATGTTTTGTTGCCTGAAATAGTACTTCAGAGGCCTGTTGTATATCCTCTGAGTACTTATTGTTTTATACTGCAGGTGGCCTGGGTGACATTATTTCTCCAGACACATGTAGAAGTGAAATGTACTTAGGGAACAGCAGTGGGTAACTAAGCCAAATATGAAGAAGAGAAGGGTTACATGGAAGAAGTTAGAACAAAGAATTGTACATTACTAAATGTAAGGGGATACTGATGTGCAGGTAGTGGGGCATAAAATGGCCTGGAAGTGGATTGTAGCAGTAATAAAAAGACAACTGGAGAGCACTGTAACAAATAAATACACATGATGGGATTGTAAGAGAACTTAATGATATGTCATATGTCAGAATTGCGTTTTAAGAGTACTGTGGGTAACTCAAGGATGTCTGTTGGCTTGATGAGAACATGCAACCTTTTCTGAGATAAACAGCAGAAGCCTACTGTGTGACATTTTAAGGTAGCTGAATATGGCTCTCTATAGGGGAGGTAGAGGTTTAGGATCATTGTCCGATTTTATGATCCGTGACAATCTACCCCATTTTAGTAGAAACACTCCTATACAGAAGAACGCGCTCTTTCTGTTTTCATGTATATGCAGCTGGATGTAAAGTGCAGAAACATAATTCAAAGCAGAAACAGCAAATAGGTTGTTCTGACAGGAAACAAGAGGAGTGTCATAGATTCTCAAGTATGCTGCAATGAGCAAGCAGGCCTAAAAAATAGATTGTGCTCTTTTATACACCACCCCAATTAATGATGACTATGGATTCTCAAAAGTCTCAGCTCTTTCAATTATAAACAGCTATAACAAAGCTTCTCTGTGGTAAATGAAACCTAGTGAAGCATGCACAGGGTATAATTGTTACAATGTTGAAAGTCACAGTTAATTAAAGGTCACCTAAGCAATTCTGAATATTATTGAATGGTGACGAATAGATCTGAAAGGAGTTGGAGCTGCAGGACAGGTTGTGAACCTAAGCAGTTAATTCACTCTTTCTGCATGTGTCACTAGAGCTATGTTAATAAAGGGTTTACCGTGGACTGAGTGCCACAGGACTGAATTTTGGGACATTTGGGTAAAGTTACATTAATGTGTAAAGCCATACAAATTGCTGAGCTGTGTTTTCAGCATGGATTGCTTTTGCTCGATCATTACCATTTCCTGTTTACACAGATTTAATGGCCATAGCAAACATATACAGTAGCATCCAGCCCAGGTGAGTTCTGATGGTCCTCCCCCTTGTTGTGTACACTCCACCGTTGGCGCATTATAACTATGCCATTATTACAAACTAGAACAACATAACACCTGATCAGGTTCCCAGCAAGGGTAAAAGGTTTTGTTTGTATGGCTTTCCATTTAAAAAATCTCTAAAAGGAGTCATAATTAAAACAACACGTGAATATGCATGCTTAAGGTTTATTACATTTTCGTCTTAATGGCACAAATGTCCATTATTTAAATGTGGCTAGTTGTGATGGATGTATGCTCCTTAACTAATTCATGCATTTCAACATATAGAGAAAGAAAACAAGGAAAAGGAAATAAGGATTAGGCAGAAAGCCACGATCTTTTGTGTTACACCCCACAAACCTCGTGTTAAATGCTAATGTTTGTCCTGCACACAAATGTCTAAAATATTTAAGAAGCTTTTACACTTGTTTGCACGAGATTTAATTTCCAGATAATTTGCTGCCATCTAAGACATAGTCCTGACCTGCTAATCCTCTAAATCAAACAAAGCTGTGCATATCTAGACCAATTAAAAAACCTCGTCTTTCATTTATCACATACAAAAGATTCTGATTTCTACAAACCTTTTCTGTTGCAAAGTCTATATCTTTAGGACCCAGGTGAGCAATGTGAAACTCAGAGGCCATTTTAAATCTATATTTCCTACCATGTAGAAGAATAAAGAATGTTAGTGACAGTATTCAAGTACTTGACTAGTATTCGACTAGCTGAGATGCTTTTTTTGTCCAGTTTATTCCATCAAAAAAAGCATCTCGATTGGGTTATTTCAATATTACTATCAATTGTGCGTGCGTGTGTGTGTGTGTGTGTTTGTACTGGTGTTAGTAAGCTACATTTGCTGTGACACTTTTCCTTGCCAGCTTGCTAAAAGTGAATAAGGGAAATCTGTTTATCTTTTTTTTTCTTCTTGATTTTCTGAATTAGACAGCTGTGAATGAGATTTTCAACAGTTTCTAAGATAAAAGGACATGCTGCTGGTTCTAATAAAGCCACTGGTCACCTGTATGATCAGGTCATTTCAGCAGGAAAAAATGGGTTTTGCTTGTTACTTTAGTAACTCACAGTTTAGTGTTTTTCGCTGTCCTCTGATTGTGTTTTTTCCCCCCCCCTTATTTGTTCAGATATACGTTGTGATATAATCAGAGCTATGGTGCTCTTTCTAGTACCGGAGAACATCTACTGTATGATGGATACATGTGTGCACGATTATAGCAGGACTTATAACACCTACACTATTGTTAAATGCTGTTAGCTATTACATAAGTGAAACATGTTTTTGCTGCCTTCTTATTTTTATTAGCTAACACTAGCTAGCAACGCAGCTACATTATCTGAGAGACCATGTCAGCTTTTAAGTTGGAATGTTTTCTTCCATGTTACTTAATTCACACCTTAAATGTTAGCACAGAATATTGTTTTTTATTGTTTCTCTAGCATAACATATGGTGTACTGGCGGTTCATTTGCATGGTGTTTAATTTTTTTGAATGGAGCTCAGTGTTTTGAAGCTCACTAAAGGCTCAATTCTGAAAGGCACAGTTTGCTATTGATTGTATTGATTACACATTACCAGAAGCTCCTGCCACATACCCAGCATACATTTAAAAAAAGAAAAACCCTAATAAGTGCTTATATAATGTAGCTTGGTGTCAGATAGAGATGTTTTATACACAAGCTAAACTCTTGCAAGCTCTTGAGGTCATTTGTTACACTACTGAAGCATTAGAGCACACGGCACACGGCCTTAGCTGGGGGCATCTCTGTCACAATACAATATTTTCAAACTAATGGTTTTTACGTCCTGGGAGTTCCAAACCTCTTACTTACAGCCATCATTAAAAGTTTTCTTTGAGCTTTTGGGGGCTCGCGCTGCTAGCGGTGCCCTCATAAGTATTCTACTAACTCTTTTGGTGAGGCCAGACTGGGTAAAACGCTCTCTCTTTTTTGTGCATGCTAAAATGGATGATGGTCCTCTTGCCACTATGGCTGTGGGCTGCCGAATGTCATCAGTGGCTGTTTGAAACCATCTGCCTGCGGTGCCCCCTTAGCCTGGCTAATGGTTTACGGAAAACACATCTCCTAAAGGCAGAGCATGGCCAAGCAACTGTGGCCTGTTTGCTTTGATCTCATGCAAAAAACAAAACCTAGGCTGTACCCCAGAGGTCTTTCAAAATCCAAGCATTCAGAATCATCATGCATTTAACAATTTATTTTATTATAGTCGTAAACACACTCTATAAAATATACAGACAATGGGTCGTTCACAAGTCTTGGTGTCTATTAAACCCAGATCCTTGTGGCATGTGCTGCATCATTATAAGATCTAATGTGTATACCACACATTAATGTGTCTGGAGGCAGAGGATTGTAATATATTAGAAATATCCTAAAATAATGAAAGTAGAACTATGTCCTAAAGGAAAACAGAAAGTGCTGAAAAAGACAAAGACCTGGACTAGATGGTAAAGACATCTAAAATATTTTGAGGTGGAATTTAGTGCTTTACTTGAAAATGTGTCCAGTAGCTAAGATGAAGCCACCAATTAAAACCACAGCCATGTGTTAAGCGAGACACCATTGTGAATAAAGTGTGCACAAATTTAATGTAATGGATGAAGGTACAGAAAAGTTCTATAGTAGAAATATACAACTGGATATGGAACTTTTGTGCTAAATTTGTTCAGGAAAACAAAAAAGGCTGAAATAAA
Source organism: Clarias fuscus (assembly GCA_030347435.1). Taxonomy (NCBI): domain Eukaryota; kingdom Metazoa; phylum Chordata; class Actinopteri; order Siluriformes; family Clariidae; genus Clarias; species Clarias fuscus. The sequence goes on along the minus strand of CM059216.1, from coordinate 14,771,564 downwards.
CAAAAAGATCTGAGAAAAATGGTTGCTAAGGCAACTAGCTAAAAGTGTGATCATTCTTCAAAGAAAGCTGAAGATGGAATTAAGTACTTGTGAGTAGGTTGCTTTAAATAGAAAAGGTAATGTTAAGATTTTTATAAAATAAATCAGTTAATTAATAGATAACTTAATCTAATAAATCACCTAATAAATATTTGATCACAGGTCTTCTTCACAGCGTTGTGCATGTTTTTTAGTACTGAGAGCTCACTGGCTGAAGAGTGCTTCCAACTGTTGTTATAAATGTAATGTAATGTATAATGTATAAATGTAAATTCCAACTGTTTTAAAAGTAAAGATCAAATACTAAAGTTTTTTTTCCCTCTTAAACAAACTGTGTGTGCTAAACCTTACTACTAAGCTAATACATTACATATTAGCATTTTCCACCTTTTTGGCTTTAGTTAATTCCTATGCTGCCAGATAGTTCTTCGTCAGATATCTTTTAGGCCTACAAAAGTTCCGATTGTCAGTTTGATTGATTGAGGTCTGAACCAAGCCTAATTTTATTGTTTGGTTGTCAAATGACCTATTTTCAGAGCCCATACGATGCAACGTGACAGATTAGCCATGGCACTCTCTGTTACACTGCATGTTAAAATGTCAAATATTTTTTCCACTGGCTCCAAAACATTTATACATTTTTGAATGTCACAGAGACTTGATCCAAATTTTTTGTTTTTCGCATCGGAAATAACAAAGTTTTCACACAGTAAGATGCTAAGAATATAGAGAGCCATTCCACTAGCTAATAGGTTTCTGTTTTTAGGCAGACACTTTGATTGGCAGGTCAATAACATACTGCAACAAGATTATGAGCTCCATCTGTTAAGCTGGCTTTGCTCATTGCTTTTCTTACACAAAGCTTTCTGAGTTAGAAGGAAAGGAAAACAGTAGCTGCTTTTAAGACAGTTATTAGCTGCCTGTCACATTCATCCTTAGAGAGTGTATTCGAAATGATTTTCCTTCAACAAAAATTCGATTGAAATTGTATTACTTTTCTTCATTACATGTTTCTGAAGGAAGATCTTGGAAAATTACAGTGGACAAGACAATTCTGAAACCCCTGCTTTCGAGAGGAGATTGATTCATTCTCCATTAGATGATCTTAGATCTGAAGGACCAGCTACACATTCCTGAGGACTATGCCGCAAGTATCATATTTCCAGGTTCTGTGCTCAGTCAGCTGCAAAAAGACATGCCATTTTCCTGCTGTAGAAGGCTGCACATGCTAAGTGAAACTCACCACATGCTGCTGCCCCAAGCACCTGCTAAGAAGCTGCGATACTCACTGCAATGAGTTAGAACATCAGCCCATGGCCACACAGGGGGATAACTCAGTGGCATTGCTATAACTAGGTCACTTTATACTGATCCGAAGCAGCCCTGTCAGGTGCTCCCAGGGCATCCAAGAAGGATATCGCATATTGCAGCTCTCCACATTTTCTGCTTGAGGAGCCCTCAGGGCAGCTTACATCCAAAGTCTTAAAAGTGCCTCCACACCCCTGTCCCACTTGCTGTAAAACATATAATACTGGCATTTTAGTGAGGGTCTATTTTCGTTGTTTACTAACCTTTTATTTTTTTTAATTTCTTTAAATGCCTTTTCATATTAATTATTTATGGAACACTCACTTAATCTAAGTTTTAATAGATGTATTAGATATAGTCAAACACAATATAAGGAAAAGATAAAAATATGAGGAGAACGTTAAGAAGTTATTTAGGAAGATTGGTATAAGGGTGTGAGATGAAAGATAATTGCTTTTTTTTTTTTTTTAAGTTTTAAAAACCATAAACATGTTGCAGCCTATATCCATTTCCTTTTTTTTTCCACTGTCAACTGTGTAAAGGACTAAAGTCCTAAAATCACAGCCCCAGTCCTCCTTTTATGACCTGCTTGTTCAGTGCAGATGAATCATTTTTTGTACATCAGCACATTTCTGGGATATGACCGATAGCAGGACTTTCAGAAAAGAAAACATGTGCATAAACAAGGATTGCTGGCATCCTTTTCATCTTCTCCCACTAGTGCCTCCCCTGAGTGCAACACATTTAAATAATATCATCTCAGTTTTCACATTGTTCAAATATGTTTTCACAGAATAGCATCAACCTATAAGCCAAGTAAACATAGAGAAGTTTGGATGAACTAATCAGTGAATTAATGAATGAATAAGGGAGAGCATTGTCATGTCTTCAGTAAAGTGGATTGCTAACTTTAGTGATGTTGTATAGTAGAGTTGGTGAAAGTCAAGTGACAGGACCATCGTTCCTGTAGCAGCTGGATTCAGAGCATATTAAATTTGGCTCTAAGACAATAAACTACCACTGCTGACATGAGAAATCTTGTTAAAATTCTAAGAGAGTGCCATAATGGACGGCAGTGCAGCTTTGTCGTGAGGAAATTCTTTTTCATGTTCCCACACTGAGAAGCAGGCCCCCAGCACTCTTTGATGTTCATCTAAAGCACTTTAATCCCTGCTCCTCTGAAGACCCCCTGTCCCAAATCTGTGGCTCATGTCTCTGTAACCCATAGTTTTTCATGGAAATTGGTATAAATCATAATATCTCATTTTTCCAAATAGTATTAGCTACAAATGTAGCTTTCCAATGTACATGATGAACTTAAAATTCATTAGTGGAGCCTTCTGGCTTATGATGATTTATTAAAAGTACACACATTGTAGAATTGTAGAAAGCCAAACCTTAAAGAATGTGAAATAAATCTCCCTTTTTTATCTACAGAAACAAAAACTATAATCAATAGATATAATAATCTATCCATTATCTACACAGATTATACTGTGGGAGATTGCAGTGGGCCTGGAGCCAAGCTATCCATTACCTACACAGATTATCCTGTGGGTGTTCATAGTGGGCCTAAAGCCGATTCCAGGGAATTTAGGGCAGAATGCAGGGTACACCATGGATGGGTTGCCAACTCATCACAGGTCACACATTCACACACCCATCATACACTTCAGTCAATTTTAAAACACCACTAAGCTGCTGTGCCGCCAGTCTCCCTTTCACACGAGATCACATTGCTGTCATAAGACAAAGTCATACAAAACATGCTGCTCTCTGCAACTAAATAGATGACTATCACACAGCAACAGTTTGCTAAGGATCCCTTTCCCTTTAAAGTTATTATGTTCAGAGTTTTGAAACCACCCCTATTGCGAGAACAGAAGCGTCCTAAGGTCAGAGTCTGATTATTCAGTGGGCCCTACATAGGTTTCTGTCTGCTAGCCTAAAATGTGGAAAAGTGATTTTTTTTTTTAAGAAGTCTTGAGTTTGTAGATGTTCGTATTGGGATAAACTGAAAGGTGTCTGTTTTCATGCATTCATTCACATTCAGTAACTGCTTAACTCTGTTCAGGTTTGCTATTCACCTGGAGCCAGTAACACTGAATACGTTTTGTTAACCACAATAATGGAATACTGTACATTGTCACCTTTTATTGTCATAATCATCCATCCATCCATCCATCCATCCATCCATTCATTCATTCATTCATTTGTTCATTCATCTTCAGTAACTGCTTTATTTTGGTCAGGGCCACATATGCCCACATGCACATATGCGCTAATGCTTTTGCATGCAGGGGAATTCAACCCAGATGGGATAACAGTCCATTGCAAAACATGAACACATGCTTTCACACATTCATTCACACTTAGAGGACATTTACTTTAACCGACCACTAACTTGTATGTCAGGTTCAGGAAGTAGGATGTAACAGGAGAACCGAGAGGAAACACATGCAAATGCAGGATGAACATGCAAAACTCTGCAGAGGTTAAGGATTGAACAATGGGACCTTGTAGCTACTGTGGGAGATGGCAGTGCTACTTGCTGACTCACCTAGGTTTTTCTGTTCATGGTGTAGGCTATCAAAGGGGAAAAGACATGGAAATGCATTTACTGCAGCATTTGCAAGTGTCAGCTGAAGGTACAATTACCCTTAAGGTCAAATTCACCTACAAAAGCATATCTTTTGTCCAGCAGTGACACTTGTGCCTAGTTACCACTGTGTCCTTATTTGGCACAGCAACAAACCTATTGCTCTGCCTTTGATTGCTTTTTACCTGCACGAACAGAACAGATCAAAGTCCTCTTAGGCATAGGTGCAAAATAATATAGAGATGCTTATATATTATATTACATATTACTGGTGCTATATATACAGTATATATATATATATATATATATATATATATATATATATATATATATATATATATATATATATATATATATATATATATATATATATATATATATCACCAGTAAGGGCAAAATAGTACTTTGCTCTGGGCTTGAACTGAGAATTAATCAGTTAATTTAAGGTTCTGCAGACCTCTTCTTCAGCCCAACTGCAATATAAAACAAAACAAAAACAAACCACCAAACATATTTAATGACAAAATGGTGCCTCTGGTGAAAACCTGTGTCACTCATAATTCATCCTCTGCAGCCATAATCAAAGGTTCTGGCTCATGTGTCCCTTCCCAATTCTTTCCCAGGGTGTATATACCTCAATGTTATATTGTAAAAGAAAATACAAGGCAGACGGAAGCAATTTCATGCACCACGACACATGATGTATAAACAAAATGGCTCCTGATATCCGTATGAAAAGCATAAAGCCTTCACAAGATGCTCAGTTTAACTTAATTCTTTAAGGCTGATGTAGAAGAAATGTACAGATTGCTGCTGAGCAGTGGCCTGTGCAAGTGTACCATTCTCGCTATGCTTTCGCAACTCTAAATTTGAAAATCAAAATGCAAAATGCACAAAGAGTGTAATGCATACAGTAGGCACAGATTTCATTAGACCCCGACCTACAAGCCTGATGAGCAAATACCTGTATATAGGGCCCAATATTGTGATGCATCCAAACCACACTGGTTGTATGTCAGTGATCTGCATGATCATAGTTGAATAGATGTGATATTCACATCAGAAGCTCTAAGAGACCATCACAGCATTAATGGGGACAATGGTTAATAGCCTAACATGGGCTGGAATAATTATAAGAACAATAATAGCAATAATACTAGTACACCTGAAATTTTCCCTTTATGTCCATAGTAGCAAAGAGGTGTCCTGTCATGTCAATGCCAAAATTGGCATCAAACTCAAAACCTTGGACTACAGCACCCCCACATCATGTTCAAATTTGGCAGTTTACTGATCACACACCTGGACCCAGTTACTACCTCACCTTCTGTATATAAGCAGACTCCAGAAACACACTGCAAAGTTTCTGCTCAGCTCTTTTTTCATACCTGATGTACTTTATTTTAAGTGCTCATGGTCATGTTTTTTTTTTTTGCTTCTGGATCGTTTACATTGATTGTGATTTTTTGCATTTGCCAGTCCTTATAATAAGGTATTTACTGCTTTGGTTGCTGTAGACTTGCATGCTCCCAGAAAGTATACTTTTCTTAAACATGAAGGCAGCAGGAATGCTTAAATGGTACTAGTCAGTAGCTACTGATGACTACTTAGTAGAGGAGTAACCACAACAGATAGCCATGCTCAACTTCAAAACATCCCAGCGATCCATCATGCCAGCACCACCAGTATACAGGGTTTCTGCTGCTTCCTGTAGTTTTTTGAGCAAGAGAGGGTATCCGAATAACGTAAGCTGACGTGGAGCTGACAGTGGTGTGATCCCAAGGAGAGGACAATCCATCATATGATTAATTCATTGCATTATTTTGCTGCATATTTGATCATGCACCTGAATGTAAATAGATTAGTAAAGGCAGCTTTAGGGTAGAGAGAGTTGAGTACACCTAATCTGAGTATGGCTGAGTATGCATGAGTATGCCACAGGCAGTGGCCAGAATAAAGCTGTACCCAAGGCAGCATATCAACAAAGCTTAAACCCAACAGTGCTTAGAGTTTGCATTGAAACAGCATGCCTTTGCTGTGCCATGCCAGACCATCATAAAAAAATCTCAAGCTCTTCCCTCAACTTCTCCTGAAACCACTCCTCATTCAGGCTCCAGGTGGAGACCCAATAGAAGAAGGATTGGTAACATATCGCACTAAACCTCCTTACTTTCAAGGCAGTGCATCAATCATGAGCCCATCTGCCTTCTATTGCCAGTCACATCCAAATACATCATACTTAGCTTTGCCTGGATGCAAACACAATCATCTTAAATTGGTCATCAATGTCTTAAATCTTGTCTCCATGTATCCACAACAATATCCATCTCAGTGTTCAGTGAAATGTTCAGCAAAGAAGAACCCTGAAAGGTGGTTTGCCTTGTCACTGTTCATACGACCATGGTGATTATGCTCTGCGGAACATCAAGAAAGAATTCTCCATAGCACACCTACTGTATTTTTTCCATGCACTAATCTAGGGTCTGGATCAAGAAATCTGCCAAGCCAACTCTCTTCTGTCCTAAATCCTGTTTTAAGGGAAACGGGTATGTTCCCCAGAGTTTGTGGATAAAACTGTACACTGCAAATATGCTCACTAACATACAACAATTCATATTATCATAAACCATTATACCCAGACCAAGGTTCCAGATACTTTAACTGCAGGCAAATTAGAACCTATGCCATTTTTGCAATGCACCTGGTCACACCTTGCTCTAAACGTTATGACTGACCCACTGGTCTCCAAAGGTAAGACTGGTGATCATATATTGATTTTCTAATTCCTTGCTATCCACAGCCTTTAAAACTGCTGAGCTATTATTTCACCATGTCTTCAGATAATTTTATAATTATAATTAATTCTTTATAATTAAATATTAAAAATAATAATAATAATTCAGATAAAATAATACAAGGATTGGGCTCTTGGCATGAGGGTATTTGTGCAGAACTGGCTCAATACCATCTTGTAAATTCTCAGCCACCAACCAACCTTGTTTCCATGGAATGCTAACAATGCCACAATCTCAGCATTTACTCAAGTACTGTAACTACAATCTAAGAGAGACTTACAATCTCATTAAACAGTATGCAAACTACATCCTAAAATTGGCTGAACTCTTTTAAAGCTTCCAAAATATTTTAACTTTAAGAACCACTTACATTACACTAGTGTGGCAATTAATGCAATGCACAATGAACCTTGACAGACAATGAAAGTGTGAAGCAATCAAACCCATGATTAGCCATGAATAGAGTCTTCAAATCAAAATGACTTTTTTTCTGTAATTCACCAGTTATTATAATGAAATTTCAGCACAACGATAGCTTACAGGATTTGATTGGAGACACAGTAGCTTCTTGAATAAGAATGAGTTTCTGAATAAAATAAATAAATAATGAATATGTATTAGTAGCAGGCAAACTGTGTTGCATTACATTAAACACCTAATGAGATTTAATTAAATGTAATCTATCTGTGTTAAATAAACACTGCGATCCTGACTCGTTTCATAGACACATTTAACATTTTGTACTGGTGGCAGTACTCACTGACTGATTGGTCAAATTTGCATAAATTACCAAAAATGCCCCCTCCCTCCAGAAAAAAAAAGAGAGATCTTTATGGGATTATGAATTAGACATTGAGCATTAGTAATAAATCCTGTTATGTTTTGGCAATCAGAAACACTTGATGATGCCTAAAGCGCCTACGCTAGCTTGGTTAATTAACAAACAATGTTACAAGTCAGTTATCAGTGTATAATGGAGGAGTTTATGGTAGATTCACATGGTAGTTGTGCTGTAAATCGGGAATATGATGGCTCTGTGGTTAAATCTGTGGCCTAAAGCCTGGAACTGGTCAAATACCAGGGTTGCCACATTTGAGTCTGTGAGCTTAACCCTCAATTTGGTCAATATCCTGGATAATAGCAGATAAAATATTTTTGGATACATTTAAAAGCAATACATTTAAAGCATAAGTCTTTGCATTTAATTTGAAATGCTATCTGATATGTGATTAACGGCATGTTGTGACCCCTAAAGTTAATATTAAGATGCCTTATCTTTTATCCAGCTCGCTGCCACTCTTTTATTATATATAAAATATTACATTAAGTGCCAGATGCATGTATTAAATGGAGATGTGATCTTTTTGGGGGGAGAGAATATGGGAAACATGAAGTAAGTACTTCTTCTAATCTTTTAAAGTGTTTTGGCAATAAACTCTGTCTAAAGCCAACAAAATAAACCCCAGATAATACCAAATATTACACTACACTACCATTTCATGTTGCATTTCATTGGGAACTCTTGGGTTCTTATTGCTCAGTTCTATTTTTATTGGTCAGTTTTGATACAATAAAGCCACATGCAGCACAGGAAAGAACCTGATGTTCATTCTTCGGTGCTGGTGTGTATTGATCTTGGTGGTAATAAGGGGAGTCTATTGAAAAATAATGATTTTTCTATGCTAACAAACCCATATTGTTTGGAGAGTTTGTATGAGAGCCATTAGTAGCTGCTTATATTTCTCATTATGGGAGATGTCAGTATCATCTTCCCCTGGGCACCAAGGGCAGAGGAGCAGTCTCCTGTAACACAGAATGTATTTTCAAAATAATTGAAGTTTGAGAGAAACTTCTCTTCTGTCCCCCGTGACCGAATTTATATGCTAACTACATTATAGAAGTAGGCTAAAACGTGGGATAATGTGTCATCTCAATCATCAATCTTCATCAATTTTGCCATCTCTTTATGGAAAGTGACATCATGGTACTGGGTTACAAGCCCTTCCCCAGTTGGCACCATTCTTCTGATTCTTCTTGCCCATGCTGATGTCTGTTTGACATTCCCAACTACTCCATCTACTGTAGTCTGGGCTCATCAGAATCTGATACCTGATGCATGTACTAACCAAGGTCCTTCTGAAAGTGTTCATTGATGTCACCACCTCCAGGAACTTCTACAGTTCTGGTGATTTGTGTGCTTTCACACAAACCCTTGCCAAGATCCATAAAGTTTCAAAGAACAAGGAAATCAATTTTTTTTTGTTCCCTAAACCCCCTAAATTTTTTATCTTGTGATTACTCATTCCAATCCCTTTCCTGTCAGTCCTTGTTTAATCCTGAGCCCTACAATCCCCTGTCCTATCTATATTCTATTTTGTCAAACCTGCTCAGTTTGCCTTGATTCAGAGGTAATTGCTGTACTATGAACAACTTGTCTCCTCACCTATGGTATAACGATCCTCGCCAAGTCTTGATGGCTTTCTTCTTTCTTATCCATAAAAAAAGTCATTCTTTAATGCCACTATTATCCTTTTTCACTGAAAAGGACAGTAAGATACTGCTGTTGCCTGAAGAATATGGTTCAAGACACTTCATACTGTTTTTATTTATACTGGGAAATTTTTTTAACATTCCAAATAAATATTCGGAACCTTCTCCACCTCAGACAGCAGCCACAAATGGCCATGGAATTGTATAAATATAACTTTTGAATATATTTTGTCTCTTTATGTAAGCTGTTTCATGTAAGCTGTTTCATTGCTTCATTATTCTTAAAATTCTAAGAGGAATTATCCTTTTGACATGTTACCTTTAGTCTGGTGTCAGTTGGCTGCCCGAATCCCAGTCCGACATGGTTAATGTTTTTACATTAACTTTGGATCTTTTCTACCACCCTAACTAATCATTTATTTTCTTTCTGTTTCCCATCATACTCTCTCCAATACATTTTGAAATCCGTTTGTGACTAACATGGTCCAACATGGTCTCCACAATTTTTTCTTAGGCTTTCTCCCTTTCTTAGGATTGCCACATTGGATGTTTTGATCTGCAAATTATTGCCTTAGGTTTTATGCTAGCTGCCTGCCCATTTCTCTAGGCTTGTGACCATGCATATCCAGTGGCTCAGTATTATATATGGGCATGGGCAGGTGGCAACCTGGTAGTTGCAGGCCTCAAGCCCCTATGCCTTCAATCAGTAACCCAGAGCCTCAACTGCTTATGCCATCATTCCCCAGAATTGACTCCTTGAAACCATTTCCTTTTTTATTCTAATAACCAATTTTCATCTCTTCCTTTCACCTCCATCCTTTCTAAAATCTTTTCTTGTTTCTTTAATGAATTCCTGTCCAAGTTTACCTTCCGGATACCAAGGTATGTTGCACTGCCCTGCCCTCTAACTCTGTTACTACACTGCAACCTCTTCCCATCCTGAATTACTTCAGCCTTCTCAGTCTCAGTCCCCAGCCAAAAGACCTATGAATTTTTTACACCTAGCTCTGAATTTCTGTGGGTTTCAATGGTATCTGCAGTGTGTGTCATTATCTGCTTTTTGCGTCTGGTGAGTTTCTGACCCTGTGGGAGCTGTCATCATCACTTGCCATTCTTTGGGTGCATTAATGGACCCGCAGCATCAAACTAAATTAGCAGTTGCTTATGTCAACAATAAAGTACACTCCAATCAGTATGTCTCAGACAATTGCTCTGACAATTCAAGCAGTAGAACACCATTACTTCCTCAAGGCTTCACATGTTACAGGGTAATTTAGAGTGACAACTGACTCTCACATTTACAAATTTGGAAATTCAGAGGCTTTAACTTCTCAAGCAATGCCACCACCTACATCAATTACTCTTAAATACAACTCAGTTCATCACCTCACCAACAGCTAAAGGAACAATAATACATAGCGGCTTTTTATGTGTACGCCACTTACTAAACATACATTCCTTTAATTGTCTTTTGTGATGTTGTTTCTAATGTGTTCATTCCTGGTCAGAGTATTCCAGCATCAACACCCCACAAACTACTGAAAATACAGTCACACTAAATCCCAAATTAAATTACTTTTTGGGATTGTTTGGCCCAGTCTCAGTGGTATGCTTGTGATATGATCTTGATAATTTTTTTTAAGATAATGATCTGGTGAGATAAAATGATAAAATCTTTTTGTACACACCTACACCTAAACAAGGTCTGCTGATGTTAATTACTTCATTCAAGGAGGTGTTATCTTATTCCTGCCTCAACATTGTTAAGCACAGTGGTGTGAAAAAGTGTTTGCCCCCTTACTGATTTTTTTGTTGTTGTTGCATGTTTGTCATGCTTTAATGTTTCAGAACATCAGACTAATTTAAATATTAGTCAAAGATAATACAAGTAAACACATCATGAAGTTTTTAAATGAAGGTTATTTTGGAAAAACTAAATCCAAAACTACATAGCCCTGTGTGAAAAACACAGTGTTTGCCCCCTAAACTTAATAACTGGTTGGGCCAAACTTAGCAGCAACAACTGCAACCAAGCGTTTTTGATTATTTGCAATAAGTCTGTTACAGTGCTGTGGTCCACTCATCTTGTTTAATTCAGCCACATTGAACGGGTTTTCGAGCAAGAACCGCCTTTTTAAGGTCATGCCACAGCATCTCAATTGGGTTCAGGTCAGGACTTTGACTAGGCCACTCCAAAGTCTTCATTTTGTTTTTCTTCAGCCATTCAGAAGTGGACTTGCTGGTGGGCTTTGGATCATTGTCCGGCTGCAGACCCAAGTTCACTTCAGCTTGAGGTCACAAACAGATGGCCGGATATTCTCCTTCAGGATATTTTGGTATATTGTTTGCTCTTGGGGTAATTTTGGTTGACCGGCCACTCTTGGGAAAGTTCTCCACTGTTCCATGGCTTTGCCATTTGTAGATAATGGCTCTCACTGTGGTTCGCTGCAGTCCCAAAGCTTTAGAAATAGCTTTATAACCTTTTCCAGACAGACAGATCTCAATTATATTCTTTCTCATTTGTTTTTGAATTTCTACGGATCTCGGCATGATGTCTAGCTTTTGAGGATCTTTTGGTCTACTTCACTTTGTCAGGCAGGTCCTATTTAAGTGCTTTATTGATTGCGAACAGGTGTGGCAGTAAAGTAGGGGGATGGGGCAAACACTTTCTCACACAGGGCTATGTAATTTTGGATTTTGTTTCCTTAATAATAAAAACCTTAATTTAAAAACTGCATGATGTGTTTACTTGTTTTACCTTTGACAAATATGTAAATTTGTTTGATGATCGGAAACATCAAAGTGTGACAATTAGTAAGGGGGCAAACACTTTTTCACACCACTGTACTGTATATAGTGTACTCTATAAATAGCAGTCTGTTTTAACAAACACAAAAAGCCTTCAGCCCAATTAATAGAGCCGGTGATTTCAACATAGCTTGGCCCATGATTAAATACAATCTCCCTAATTAGAGACCAATTTCAGGCCCTGGCTCTAGAGGTGAAGGAAAACATTGAGGATGGTCCCTTTGCTCTAGCTGTGGAATGGCTTTACGGGGAGAACAGTTAAAGCCGCAATTCTCAATTACCTTGCCTTGATATGCCATTGACCTTTGAGTATACTTATTACATTATGGTCGTTATTATGGCTTGGGCTCTTTATACACTCCATTAAATTGCACTGCTCCAAAGGATATCTACTAAGTACTCCACATGGTTTTACACTGGTAACTTTTCAACCATGGATTAATGTTCTATGATTTTATGCCATTAGAGGCCTTGAGTACACGCTAATTGTACATGACTGAATGGAAAATTTCTGTTGTTTGTTTAGTTTTATTAAAAGCATCTCAGGTGTATGTATATCAATGTATATACACAGATATTTCTGGAAATAGGCGGGCCACTATTGTACATATGTTGTAATATTGCAGCTAAATATTCAGTTACTGAAGTTCCTGTAGGGAGGAGAATTTGTGGTGGATTTAATAGATCTTCAGTGCATCATAAAATAGAAGTCTGTAAAGGATGACATAGAGAGAGATTCTCAGTCTTGCAGCATCAGGCAAGGCTGTGTGGTTGGCATTTCGCTTATCCACCTGTAAGAATGAGGAGACACAGAAAGAGAGAGAGAGTGAGAGAAAGGTCACTTATTAAGACTAACAGAAAGAAACGGAGGTAGAAGAGTGAGAAATACTGAGATCCAGACAGCAAAATATCAATAATTCACACCATTAATGAATTAATTCACAGCATCATTCTTCGCTGACAACTTTGTTCTCATCAGGGTGGCAGTGGATCTAAACCCATTCCGTACAAATAAAATGTACCCTGTCTGTAAACATTCATTTTTCCATTAAATGTAATGTAATGTAAATTAATTTCACAGTTTTTTTTCCTGGTTTATAAAACATAAGCAGAAGCTTGCTGTGAAATGCATTCTTTCTTTCTTTTTTTTTTTTTTTCCAAATATTCAGTATTGTCTGACTACTTTATATGATTATACAGTACTATAACACTCTATCACACCATCCAAAGGATAACTCCTTGAAGTTTCTTCCTTGTGTCGTTCCTTCAAGTTGTTCCTGGCCACTATCACCTCTGGGATGCTCATTAGTGAACTAAATCTGAATCAGATTTTTTTAAAGATGCATTGTGACATTTTCAAAACCGCGCTTCTTCAATCTCTAGCCTAAGGCTACAATAAAACTACGTCTTCTGTGGGGTGAAAAAAAGTTTCATTTTCAAGTTTCATTTTTAACACTTTTTTAATATTGCCTAAAAATGCCATTAGTTGTGCTCGCTGTAATATTAACACTTTAAATAATTCACACGGGGGTCAGAGGGCAAGGTAAATAGCAACTACATTCAGCGCATGTTTATTTGGCTGTGTGTTATGGCGTCAACTGCTAGCTTTCTATCTGCAAGCTATCCTAGTAGCCTATATCACATTGCAGTCCATGTGTGTATTAGTTTCTCACTTCATTATAGCAAAGAGAACTTTGAGCTAATTGCCCTAAAAGTCTGTTGGTCATCGGGAGTGAAGAGCACAAAAAAGGTGGTTAGGAATATCTAAGTATTACTGTAGCTAGCATACAAGCAAGGGCATATTGGTGGTTGATATTCATGCATCATTGAGAAGTGTTACATTGGCCACCCACCATGAGAGAAAGATGAATTAACAATGCAACGTTTACTGTAGGATGACATCTTATTAAAACATTGCGATATGTGATTAATTGTCATTTTCAGGGGTTTTAAGTGGGCTCCATTTCTGGTAACTAATTGTTGTTGGCAGATAATATGCAGGCGTGCCACTGCTTTCTGTCTGGGTGCATTCAGGTTTGTCAGCCAGCAAGGTGGGCTTTCATTTCCACTCTTAATGAGAGACTACACATGCGGAACAATATCAGGCATCACTGCTAATATTCCATTACTGTTGTTCTTTCCCCACAGACACAGCTATGGCCTAAGTAAGCCTTAATTTCAAAATCATGGGAAGCAGCTCATCTTTAATTGCTGCTCCACAGCAGACTGCACACAGCCACACACAGAGAGAGACCCTATGAGAGATGAGACTTCAGCTTTTATTTAACAAAATATTATGATGGCTGGGGATTATGTTTGTTTCCCTAACTGGTCTGGCTCTGTTTGACAATTTTTTTGTTGTTGTTGTGTTTGTTTTGCATAACAAACCTATAACTCATAACCTGTGCTATATATATGCAATATATATACACATATATACACACACTCACCTAAAGGATTATTAGGAACACCATACTAATACGGTGTTTGATCCCCTTTCACCTTCAGAACTGCCTTAATTCTACGTGGCATTGATTCAACAAGGTGCTGAAAGCATTCTTTAGAAACGTTGGCCCATATTGATAGGATAGCATCTTGATTTGTGGGATTCGTGCAACTTCGTTCCAGGGCACGAAGCTCCCGTTCCACCACATCCCAAAGATGCTCTATTGGGTTGAGATCTGGTGACTGTGGGGGCCATTTTAGTACAGTGAACTCATTGTCATGTTCAAGAAACCAATTTGAAATTGAGCTTTGTGACATGGTGCATTATCCTGCTTTAAGTAGCCATCAGAAGATGGGTACATGGTGGTCATAAAGTGATGGACATGGTCAGAAACAATGCTCAGGTAGGCCGTGACACCATTACACCACCACCAGCAGCCTGCACAGTGGTAACAAGGCATGATGGATCCATGTTCTCATTCTGTTTACGCCAAATTCTGACTCTACCATTTGAATGTCGCAACAGAAATCAAGACTCAGGCAACATTTTTCCAGTCTTCAACTGTCCAATTTTGGTGAGCTCGTGCAAATTGTAGCCTCTTTTTCCTATTTGTAGTGGAGATGAGTGGTACCCGGTGGGGTCTTCTGCTGTTGTAGCCCATCCGCCTCAAGGTTGTGCGTGTTGTGGCTTCACAAATGCTTTGCTGCATACCTCGGATGTAACGAGTGGTTATTTCAGTCAAAGTTGCTCTTCTATCAGCTTGGGCCTTTGGGGAAATACTCAGACCGGCCCGTCTGGCACCAACAACCATGCCACGCTCAAAATTGCTTAAATCACCTTTCTTTCCCATTCTGACATTCAGTTTGGAGTTCAGGAGATTGTCTTGACCAGGACCACACCCCTAAATGCATTGAAGCAACTGCCATGTGATTGGTTGATTAGATAATTGCATTAATGAGAAATTGAACAGGTGTTCCTAATAATCCTTTAGGTGAATGTATATATATATATATATATATATATATATATATATATATATATATATATATATATATATTAAACAAAATGGAGTATTAGCTGTATGGAAGAGGATTAAGGCCACCACAAAAATATGTTTATGTTCTGACTTTTTTCCTCAGATTTCTGACTTTAATCTTAGAAGATTTTATCTGAGATTTATCTTTTATCAGTCTTCTGAGATTAAAGTCATTTATTTAGTTACTGTATACAGAGATGTCTGGTATTTTTAGATTGGGTGGGGGATGGGTAGTAAATAAGAATTATAGTAGTCATAAAATCCAGGCTCGATTGCCGTCTCTGTGTGCATGGAGTTTGCATGTTCTCCCCGTGCTTGGTGGATTTCCTCCGTGTACTCCGGTTTCCTCCCACAGTCCAAAGACATGTAGGTTAGGTTAATTGGCGTTCCCAAATTGCCCGTAATGTGTGAATGAGTGAGTGAATGTGTATGTGTCTGTGCTCTGCAATGGATTGGCACCCTGTCCAGGGTGTACCCTGCCATGTGCCCTAAGTCTCCTGGGATAGGCTCCAGGCCCCCCGTGACCCTGAATACAGGATTAATCGGTATAGATGATGAGTGAGTGAGTGAGTGAGTGAGTGAGTGAGTAATAAAATCCTTACACATCCAAAGGTTTAAATCAATGATTAATAATGTGTTTCTAACCCTAACCCTATTTTGCCATAACAATACAATTTTGCTACATAAATCTAATTCGCCTCTTTGGCTTCATGGATAGTGTGAACTGGAAAAAGATGTATTGTACAATAAATCAAGATTAATGCCACACTTCTGGATGGATTTACAGTTTGTACTTAATGACTGGATTATATTTTAAACAAAATGTTAAAAAGTTAAGGATTTATTATTAGAGCTTGTCGACTCATAATACAGAGTAGTCTCCCTAGAAACTGTCGTCATTTTTTTGCAGCAAGTGTTAGAGATGTATGTTTACATTTATGGCATTTTGGCAGATGCCCTTATCCAGAGCGACTTACATTTTACCTCATTATACATCTGAACGGATTTTTGGCCCGATGCCACGTTTAAGTACCTACCATGCAGTACCACCTAATACAAGGTCTGCTGAATATGTATGCACCCTCACTAACAGTGCTCCTGTTTTTGTCTTATTATGCAAATTTGGTATGTACAAGTCTCCTACACACCTATATATTTCCTCATTGCTGGTGCAGTTCGAGTGTGCAATTAAAATGTTTAACACCTAACACAGCCTCCAGTGTTAAGCATATTTAATCTCAACTTGATAAAGAGTTCTACATTCTGCATTCTAACTACGATATACTGCTCACGTCTTTTGCCAATTTCGAGGAGAGTGGTCGAGTCGTACAACGCAGCTCACAAATTATGGCTGTGATTTTGTGTATCACACTCAGACACTATACTGTATGTTCATTTTTCAGTGAACCAGCTGTCACTCATATTTATGGTGCACCCATAGAAACCAGTTTTGTAAATCTGTCCATCTAAGTACTGTACTCTGCTCCAGGCTAAAGTCAATAATCTGCTTCTTCAGTTAAGAATAAAAAAAACAAATAAACAATTAAACAGAAGAAAAATATTGACCCGCTGGCATGTGTGTGTATGTGTGTGTATACAGTATGCATCTCTCCCTCTCTCTGTGGCTATAGTGCACTGGGTATTCTGGTGCCTTTCCATGTTGCATTGGCTTTTCTGTTGGATTAGACTGGACAGACCGGCCTTTCGTGGGCCTGGGTGAGCCTTAGGTGCCATAATTCTGACACCAGTTTACTTGTATATAATAAAAAATTAAGTCAAATATACTGTAAGCTAATCCGCTTTAATGTAATCAGCGATATTATTATTTCAGGTTGAAGCCCACATACTGTACATGTCTGCCTTGAACCCCTTCATTTTTTTAACTGTAATTTCACAAATTGGTTTGTTTGGTGTGACAACATTACATGGGATTGGTGGCTAAGTATTATGTTATTGTGCAAAATGTACCTAGTTCATGGAAAGATATTGAATCTACTGTCATTTTATCTTATTACAATCAATGGTAAAGAGAAGATATTGAAAAGTTTATGTTTACGCCTTGCTAGTGCTAAGTTGTACGTCTTTCATCATCTGCCAAATACGTAATCGAAGAGTGAATCACAGATGAGAACTCCAAAGAGTAGATAGAATAGAGATTACTTTTTGTCTTAAAACAACTCCAGCGCTCCATTTAAAATTCACTCATACATCTTCAATGCTGTTATTTATTTCAGCTCATCCCAGTAAAAATATTCAGTTTAGCTTTTATAATTAATATCTATTGGTGCAGGTGTTTGTTTACATTGAGCAAGTAGCTTATTAGTGAATTGTTTTGATGTAGATTATTAAATATCAGTTTTTACTCAATGTTTTTGTTTTCACTTATGGCACAGGTTTAACTTCAGGCAGATATTTAAGTACTGCAAAAGTCACAGCATGATGCAAAACTGTCTGGACAGAAACTAATGAAACTAACATAAAGACAAAAAAAATTCTAAGACTGGTTTCGGGTCAATGTATGAGACATTAAGACAACATCGAAAGAGCGAGTTTTGACCAGACAAAACCTGACTTTTATTTGTATTGATAATTATTGTTAATGTGTTAATATTAGGTGATGTTCATTTTATGCCTGATTATATATATATATATATATATATATATATATATATATATATATATACACGTGTGTGTGTGTGTGTGTGTGTGTGTGTGTGTGTGTGTGTGTGTGTGTGTGTGCTTGAAGTCTGTCTGTATAAAAGCTTTGCCCTACCAGTGGATTTAGTGTGTACTTAGCAGACCTAATCAATCTAGTGTCTGAGTCAATGCAAGAAGCTGAACAAATCTTCATTAGTTTGCATTTGTGACTATTCACTGGCATCTTATATGCAACTCAATCCTCTGTTCACTAAGTGCCATTTTATTCTTCCCTGCGCTTACAAGATGTGACATTGCTAAGCACAGTGAATAAAGGACATTCAGTTATTGGTAAGAACATGCTTTAAAGATTATTTTAACCTTGCATTATGACAAAACAGACTCTCACCTCTTACGTTACCCGACTCCTATGTGATGATCGATGTAAATCATTTCTAAGAGTTGCTGTAAAGTCTGACTTTCCAACAGAGCACAGATGCTTTCATAACAACATCATTTTACAGAATATTAATTTCATTGCTTTTACTATCTTCCTGCTCCCACAGACAACTACAGTAGTAAATTCATTCATGTATAAATGAAAATGGAAAAGACTCACATGGAGCTTTACAAACTAAAAAGTGATGGTCTGGACTGACAATAATTACTCTTATTCATATCGGGTGGCTCACTTGTGAATACAATTGCACGGTCGCAAATGTAATTGTGTAAAAATTACATGGAGGATGAAAGAAGAGCACAAGAAGGTAGTCTGATCCGATCTTAATGTTTGAGAGCAGAGGGTAGAGGTAATTATCGAGGATAATGAGCGTGAGGCTTTGATGGATGGATTAGGTCTGGTTTTAAGTGTGTATTCCTGAGACAATGTAAAGTCTGCTGTGCATTACCCACTCTAGCCTTTATACACCCCTGCTGACTTGGCCATCATTACTTCTCTCATTATCCCTCATGGTTTATCAATATTCTAGAGGGTCAGCGTTAGGAAGCCCCACATACCTTCTCTGGCACTGCATTTTTATGGCACAGATGCATACAAATATATGCACACCACATATACAGTACATGCGCATGCACAACCTGACTGAGTATATATTATATCATTGACATTGGAAGAGTATCTAAAAGTTCTGACAGTAATGTCTTCTAATGCCTTTTTCCATTATCATCATGTGGGCCTTTGGGGTTTTTAATACTCAGAACGGCATGATGACTTTAATGCGCTTCAAAAAATATACACTCCAGAAGGCTGAACTCAGTTAAAGGATGGATTGAAATAGGATTAAATGTGATAGGATAAAAGTGGTTTCTCTGCCATTCAAAAGAAAATATACAGTACTGATCGTTTACTATTCTAGTTAAATCATTCATGAGAAAACATCGGCATGTATGGGGTAGTGGTGGCCTCACACCTCCAAGGTCGAGGGTTTGAGGCCAACCTTAGGTCTGCCTGTGTGGGGTTTGCATGTTCTCTGCTCCCAATCCCACCACCACCACAGTGAGTGTGTGTGTGTGTGTGCGTGCGTGCGCCCCCGCGTGTGTGTGTGTGTGTGTGTGTGTGTGTGTGTGTGTGTGTGTGTGCGTGTGTGTGTGTGCGTGTGTGTGCAGCCGTGCCCTGCAACAAATTGGCACCATATTGAGGGTGTACCACCTAGTGCCCTGAGCTCCCTTTACATGGAAAAATAAGTGGTATACAGAAAGAGTCGAGAGAAAATATGTCGACATCTTAGTATTCTAATTAAAGCATTGATAAGAAAATGGCCTGACATCTCACTGTTCTAATTTTGCATCTGCATCTTAAAATCCTGTGTTGATTTAATACTTTCACAGATTATATGAGACGAAATGTACCAATGTAAATTCTGGGTGTTAATCCACTAAAACACTTGGAATTGGGCTGTGTGATTAAAATTTGACACCTGAAGATATTTACCTAAACAGGGGAAATTATAACTGTTATCAATTGATTTGCTACACTCAATTTCATCTAAAAATAAATAACACTACAGCAATGTAGAATATAAAAATGCAATTTTGCAAAATCAGATCTACCAAATATACCTACAATATTTTCACTCACTATAGCGCTTTATTCTGTATACAAGGTTGCAGGAGACGGCATGTTCTCCCCGTGCTTGGTGGGTATCCGGAGGAAACACTGTGCACACCGACCCGAGGCAGGAATCGAATCCGGACCCTGGATGTGCAAGGCGACTGTGCTAACCACTAAGCCCCTGTGCCACCCTGAATGGTTTTATATACACTAAATCTGGACTGTGAATGATTAATTGCACACCTGTTATTTCCCATGGTTTATTATAGGTTACGTGCGGCTGCAATTTAATTTATTGTCCTGTAATAGTAGCATGGAGTGCTGCAGATTCCATAGGATCTAACAGCCAGGCTGGATCAGCTCCATATCCAAGGAGCAGTCCATTAATGGTATAATTATAGGCAGAGTATGATAACCATGCCACACTTCAGTAACCACTGCACCAAGTCTTTAGTGTGCTAGTGCTTTACTTAATACCTTCATTACAAAAGAGAATTGTTTAATTATAGAGTCTACAGAACATCAAATGTGCGTCAAAATCAATTTAGACTGGTAATAGACAATGGAAGAACAGTTAATTATAATCCAGGCGCATATTGTATTCCAGTAAAGTTTCAGCAATCAAAGATGTTCTGGTAACTAAACAAATATTAATACATAAAATGATGGTGTGGAAATAATTAACATTTTTAGATTTTTTTTCTTTTTTTTCTTTTTTATAAGAAGAAGGCAGAACTGACTGTCTTGCTTGAAACAAGGAAAATCCATTTACGGTCTAATTACAGTTAAAGTACTGGTGACACATCCGTTCAGCATCACACAAAAGAAGGAGATGCTTCCTTAACACCATCCACATGTTCATTATTTATTGAGCTCAGAGTAAGTGTACTACTGTAGGACGTATCCAGAGTGAATTACATAAGTGTTTTGAGTTGTTTAATTATTTTTTTGATTAATCCAAGTGAGAAAAATGTGGGTCTTTAGACGTTGTTTGAAACCTGCCTGTGGCTCAGTTGTATGGATATCTACAGTATAGGAACTTGGAAGCCACCATGTACAGTAGGTGCCAGAACAGAAAAGTGTCTTAATACCTGCCTTTCTTGTACCCTGCTACCGGTTGAATAGTGCTAGAGAATCAAAGAGAGGGTGGTGCAGTGCAGCATGTGTTAAGTGCATATACAGTATACACAAAGCAGTCAGGGTAAAGTAAAAATTATATGGAAGACCCGGGTTCAATTCCCACCCAATGCCCAAACCCCAGCCACTGAATGAAGTGCCAGTTCCAAGCCTGGGTAAAATGATAAAATGAGATGAGACCAACTCTCACATGTTAATTTAAATAACTTTTGTTATACTGAACTTCCAGATGCATAACACACATGATGTCGTTATATAATTCCTGTTATCCTGTTATCTGTTATCAGCCAAATGAGGATGGGTTCTCTTTTGAATATGGTTCCTCTCAAGGTTTCTTCCTATTGCCATCTCAGGGAGTTTTTCTTTACCTCTGTCGCCATCACCCTTGGCTTGCTCATCAGGGACAATCTCATTTTATCTAGACACATTTTTCTCACGTATACACACTTCCATAATTTTTCTTTTCATTCTGTGAAGCTGCTTTGAGACAATAACCATTGTTAAAGGCGCTATATAAATACAATTGAATTGAATTGATATCCGCTTTGTCACAGATGATGCTCTCCCACTGTGCTACAGAATGTTTATAGAGATGACATCATTGACAAGAGCTATGTGTACTGATGAATGAAGAAGTTTAAAGAAGTTGAAACCAGCACTGAAGTCAAATCATGCGGAGGGAGAGCATCAACGGTGACAAAAGGAATGTTTAAAGAAGATGTGAGAGTTGGGTTCAATGATGTGGCAAATGTATCACTTCTGATTGAGCAGTACTTTTATATAGAGGAAGAGTTTCTCAACCAACATGTCCAATTCGAACAACCTATGTCAATTAATAAAAAAAAGTTTGTGCCTACTTTTGAAATACAGGGTGGGCCATTTATATGGATACACCTTAATAAAATGGGAATGGTTGGTGATATTAACGTCCTAGATGGGTGGTGACCATGGTGGCCATTTAGAAGTCGGCCATCTTGGATCCAACTTTTGTTTTTTCAATAGGAAGTCGGTCATGTGACACATCAAACTTATTGGGAATTTCACAAGAAAAACAATGGTGTTGTATAACTTTATTCTTTCATGAGTTATTTACAAGTTTCTGACCACTTATAAAATGTCTTCAATGTGCTGTCCATTGTGATGGATTATCAATGCAACCCTCTTCTCCCACTCTTCACACACTGATAGCAACGCCGCAGGAGAAATGCCAGCACAGGCTTCCAGTATCCGTAGTTTCAGGTGCTGCACATCTCGTATCTTCACACCATAGACAATTGCCTTCAGATGACCCCAAAGATAAAAGTCTAAGGGGGTCAGATCGGGAGACCTTGGGGGCCATTCAACTGGCCCACGACGACCAATCCACTTTTCAGAAAACTGTTCATCTAGAAATGCTCGGACCTGACACCCATAATGTGGTGGTGCACCATCTTGCTGGAAAAACTCAGGGAACTTGCCAGCTTCAGTGCATAAAGAGGGAAACACATCATCATGTAGCAATTTCAAATATCCAGTGGCCTTGAGGTTTCCATTGATGAAGAATGGCCCCACTATCTTTGTATCCCATATACCACACCATACCATCACTTTTTTTGTTCCAACAGTCTTGGAGGGATCTATCCAATGTGGGTTAGTGTCAGACCAATAGCGGTGGTTTTGTTTGTTAACTTCACCATTCACATAAAAGTTTGCCTCATCACTGAACAAAATCTTCTGCGTGAACTGAGGATCCTGTTCCAATTTTTGTTTTGCCCATTCTGCAAATTGTGTGCGCCAATCTGGGTCATCCTCGTTGAGATGCTGCAGTAGCTGGAGTTTGTAAGGGTGCCATTTGTGAGTAGCTAATATCCGCCGAAGGGATGTTCGACTAATGCCACTCTCCAGTGACATGCGGCGAGTGCTACGCTGTGGGCTCTTGCTGAATGAAGCTAGGACAGCCACTGATGTTTGTTCATTAGTGACAGTTTTCATGCGTTCACATTTTGGCAAATCCAACACTGAACCAGTTTCACGAAACTTAGCAAGCACTTTGCTAACTGTAGCATGGGAGATGGGTGGTCTCATAGGGTGTCTTGCATTGAAATCTGCTGCAATGACCCGGTTACTGTGTTCACCAGATATCAACACAATTTCGATCCGCTAATCACGTGTTAACCTCTTCGACATGTCAATGGCTGTGAACAAAGAGAAACTTGTAAATAACTCATGGAAGAATAAAGTTACGTTAAAACCAAGCACACCATTGTTTTTGTTGTGAACTTCCCAATAAGTTTGATGTGTCACATGACCCTCTTCCTATTGAAAAAACAAAAGTTGGATCCAAGATGGCCGACTTCTCAATGGCCACCACCCATATTGAAAAGTTTGCCCCCTCACATATACTACTAATGTGCCACAAACAGGACGTTAATATCACCAACTATTCCCATTAATGGCCCACCCTGTATTTTCGATACTACTGAGCCACTACCAAAAGAAATTAATATAATGCTGTTATTAAAAGAACCTACAAAAAGATTATTTGATTTAATCCCTGACTGAGTGGTCTAGACATTTTTAATCATGATTCTTTTATTATCTATCATTTGTCTCTTGTTTATAAGGTTGATAACTGAAGTTATATACAAGAGAAAGATCAATATGTAATTCTGCCTTGTCCTTATAGCTCAGCAATGAGTAACATAATGGTGCCTCACATTTAACGGTAGCAGAATGCAACGGATTTATCATGCTGTTTATCATCACCTTCATTTGATGTGACCATACTAAGGGATCATGTAGGTAAATATTGTATGAACGTATGGGCCTGTGTTCAGTGCCATGCACAATAAGTTAATAAAATACAACAATCAGTCATAACATTATGATCAAACATCTAATATCAAGTTCCCCCTTTTTCTACCGAAACAATGATGCACTGCGTGTTCTGACACCTTTCTACTGGAACCAGCATGAACCTTTTCATCAATTTGAGATATAATAGCTCTTCTATTGGATTGGCCTACATACAGTAGGCCAGCCTTCTGTCTCTGTGTGCATCAGTGAGCCTTGTCCACCCATGAGCTTGTCACTTGTTGACTGGTTTTCCTTCCCTTGACCAATTCTTTAGGTCCTGCCCACTGAAGCCTGGGAACATCCCACATGACCCGTTGTTTTGGAGTTGCTCTGACCCTGTTTATCTAGCCATTACAATTGGGCCTTGTCACACTAGCTACAGTTAATATAATATCTCGTAAAAATATAATGACTGGGTCAGAGCAACGGCAAAAGTGTTTTTTCCGGTCTGCAGTGCTCAGGACCTACCAAAGTTGGTCCAAGGAAGGAAAACTGGTAGATCGGTGACAAGCTCAATGACAAGGTTCATTTATGCCCAGGGGAAGTGAAGGCTGGCCTGTGTAGTCCCATCCAAAAGAAGAGCTCATGCAGGTCAAATTACTGAAAAGGTTAATGCTGTTTCTCACAGAAAGGTGCCAGAACACACAGTGGTGCGTTACGTGACAAAAGGGAGACATACTCAGTATTAGGCAGGGGCTCATAATGTTCTGGTTGTTCAATATGTAACACCCTTTTTCAGAATAATACTGTATGACAATATGTGACCATCAGTGTTTCAGAATGATAAGCAGCAAATAAAAGCAGTATAGACACAGGAGGTAAATAGACAAAAAAAATCTTGATTCTAAAGATTGCTTTTAATTACTTGCTATTAAGACAAAATGATGCTCATGTGCAACCCACATTTGAGCAAAATGAAATGAGCACATAGAAGTCTGCCTCAGTGCAATTACAGCACATTAAGAGGTGATTATATATACTTTATGAATATTGCACCGAGGCCATTTGCATGGATATTAGAAGAAAATTTGTGTGCGTTTGAGAGATATCTCATGGTGTTAGTTTTAAACTTTTCCATTGGAAAAAAATATATATAAATCTGGTTAAAACCCTGCTACGGTGGTTTGTGATGTAGTGCAATTATTTCGAATTCTCAGCGAGTGGCTACATTTATATGCGATAATTACAGTTTTGCCTCATTTGACAAGGGTTACCAGGGCTGCTGTGCATGTCAACAAACATTAAAAGCTTGTTTATGAGTCAGTTGCCATTGATGCCTCTTAATATAGCAAGCATCATTTACTGTCTGTATCATTCATAATGGCACTTACTGCATTAGGATGAAGACAATGATGGAAAAAGTAGCCATGATGATAAAGGGCATGCCAGGAAATGTAGGAAGGGTCAAAGGGTACAGGCCGTTGAATAGGATGCCAGCAATGAGGATGCAAGTGGCCTCCACTGAAGCCGAGAAGGAAAACATGGCACCTGTCGAGATAAGGTCAGGCCAGTGGCAGCATTATTTGAAGCTGTTGTCAGTAAACATTGTCAGTATTTGAGTGGCTCATGTAATTTTAACTGAAAAGAGTGCTTTGAACTTTTTCAAGGCTGGTAGTGATAAGCTCCTCAAATGTCAGCAGTAAGGTAAGATATTGCTATGAACATCATCATCATCATCATCATCATCATCATCATCTATCAACTTTGTGAATAATACTGTAGTATTGCAGTTATGTTTCTTATTTTTCTAATTTCCAACAAACTTATTCTGCTGGTTGACATATGGTAAGACCAAAACCATGTAATGGGAAGACCTGCACTGGGCCAGTCAAATATGAGCACTGTACACAGTTCATTCAAGGACTATAAACAGGCTTCTTTTTTGCTTCAGATCTGACATCTAAATCCTATTTTTATCCATAGTATGCTGGATGATGTTGTTGAATAACAATCATGCTCACTGGAGTCCATACACTAGTGTTTGGAGGACGCATAAGCATTGGTTTGATCCGCATTGATAAAACATTTACCCAGGCTGTAGTCAACTCTGGGGCAGTTCTGATTAACTGGAGCAGAATAAGCTGGTGTGCATGAGAGCAGCATTTAAGTGCCTCTAGCAGGGAATCCTTATTGATCTGAGCTGGAAAGTGCTTCTGAATGCAAAATCTGAAGTGTTGGTGATATGCAACCTCAGAGACAGAAGACATACTAAAACTAACTAAATAGTGAGTTGGAAGCTGGGGAAATCATGTCTATGTGAAAGAGAAAAGTCAGAGCATCACCATGAGTCTCCTAAACAAATCAAGGATGCTCACATTGATGCAGGATAATGATAATATTGTATACTGAGTCTGTGACAAAGACGATATCACAAGAGATGTTATGTTTCAAATGCATCGACTGTGAAGGGCTTAGAAAAGGCATCTACATTCTCTGTGTTTGAGCAAAGGCACACACACACATAGTACACACATAGGTTATAATGACAGAAATGCTGCCTCTCATTTTGACACTCGATCCATCCAAACGTTCGCTTCATTTAATGGAGCAAAATAAAGAAGCCCAGGTTGAATACCCTAATTCTTCCTCATGAAAAACTGATAGTTGCATAATTTAAGATCTGCTAATGTGAGATGTGCTAATTTGAGCATATCATTTGAAATCCTACCTTGTTCATCAGGTTCCACAATAGAGGACGACAATGAGCGAATCACTGCTTGTGTGATCCCACCTGGCATACCCAACACAGCCACTAAATAATAATAAAAAAAGAAGAAACCACAAGATTTGTGGCAAAACTGAACATGATTATTTGCATACTGTTTTAAATGTGCGGTGCAGCTATTTTTGCAGTAAGTGCAAATGTATCATACAACTTAATGTGCAAATTGGTCAGACGTAGAATGTTCAATAATTCATGAATGCATGTAATTCCAAAGACTTAACCCAGCACCCAATCCAATTAACCATTCAAGTATGCAGCAGAAAAGGTTCCCTTAAATGACATAGAGAATGCTCATTTATTACCATGAGCATTTGGAATAAGGCATGCTTGATTCCATCCTGTTACCCACACACACACACACACACACACACACACACACACACGAACACGTCTTTTGCATTGAAATCGAGGTGTTGATTTCTTCCATGATGCCACTATGTCCCTCATTATCCCAACATGGATAGAGCAGAATGCAGATGCCTCCTTGAGCTGCTGATTATTCACCATAGCTGCTTCTCATTTCCACCTCAAAGTACTCTAGTTTTCATGGTTGATTAACAGTCTCCATAACAATTTATGTAATTAAAGATAACAATATTGATCACCGCTTGTTATAACTCATTGGTTATCTGCAGTAAATGATGCAGTGCTGTAGGTGCTTTTAGTAGATCCTTTATGCAGAGGCGGTCATACTCCAAAGAAAACATAAAAAAAAAAATATATATATATATATATATATATATATATATACATATAATGTAAAATAGGCCTTTTTTACCAGCTTGTAATTTAAAGAAGGTGGTTTTGTGGAAAAGGTCAGCAAAAAGACAAGTAAAATTATGCAATTATGGACACTGACTCAGCCAGTTTCTTTTTTTTTTTTTTAACATTTTGCTAAGAAAAGTCTGACAAGTTTGCATCACAGAAGCTTCCAATGGAGTATAATAATAATAATACCAGTTGGTGCAGTTATAAAGTACTGTATATGA
Organism: Clarias fuscus; assembly: GCA_030347435.1. Classification (NCBI taxonomy): domain Eukaryota; kingdom Metazoa; phylum Chordata; class Actinopteri; order Siluriformes; family Clariidae; genus Clarias; species Clarias fuscus. The sequence continues at coordinate 14,743,649 of CM059216.1, read as the reverse complement.
TACACATGACATACACCTGACTGCTTAAATGCTTATGTCATAGGACACTTTTATGACATGTTGGCTGCACATGGACTTTGACACATTTTGATTTATTGACATTGGTAATATAAACTTTGTTGTCTATCATCTTTTAAAATGGTATGAGTGTGTATGTTTAGGGAAAAGACTTAGGTGATGGACACCTACCCAAGTAGACCATCCATGTGTTAGTGGAAAAAGCCAGCAGGACATAAGAGGCAGCTTTAAACACAGCACTGATTTTAGCCAATGTCATCTCCTTTAGGCAATGCATCAGCAGTGGGAACAGACCCAAGAGACCAGCTCCCTGAAAAAGAATATAAGAGCAATATCCAGATGTCCACACAATTTATAATGGCAGAATTTTGTAGACAGATAGGGGAACATAGGCACACTTGGCAACCTCTCTGTCTTTTTTAGACTTATTGTCTATAAAAGCATTATCCTGTATTTAGGGTAGCAGGGGCCTGGAGCTTTTCCCAGGAGACCTAAGGCACAAGGCGGGGTACAACCTGGAGAGAGTGCTAACTCATCGCAGGGCTCACACACACTCACACGCTCACTCCATTTGGCAATGCCAATTAGCCTAATCTGCATGTTTTTGGACTGTGGAAGAAAACCAGAGTACCCAGATAAAACCCACCAATTGCAGGGATTTTACTTTATTGTGGATAACATAACTCGAATCTTCTTAAGGGGCGCCATGCCATGTGACTCTGTCCAGTTGACATATCTCGGTATCGAAAGTAAGTAAAACGTTCTGATTGTTCATTTTGTCTTCACACTATCATGCCCTGTTTAGACAATTCTAGCAGATAGAGGGCCATCGGAAAGCTTTAGCTTGGGGCAAAGAAAACAGATGTCACTAGACGATTTGCTTGCCAGGAATAACATTTCCAGGCTATGGAAAAGATTCCGAACAACTGGTTTCACTGCTGATCACCCTAGGTGATAATGCCAAGACAAAATAGACTAATTTGGTGCCATAATTTGAGAAATTCAACAGAAAATGCTGCCACTACTATTACTGCTGTGTTCCAGGGTTACGACTTACAAGATAAGTCGTCAGACTATTTAAAGGCATCGAAGAAGGCTGCATCATGCGCCAATGTTGACTGAATTTTGAATTTCTGATGCTGAGGGACACACAGATTTTTGTATAAAAAAGTTTTATATAAAAACGTATTTGACAGAAATATATTTAGTAAAAAAAAAAAAAAGTATATTGTGTGTGCAACATTTATTTTGCCTACACATATATTTTGTATGTATTTTAGAGGAGCTGAGAGCTAACAAAAAATTATGCATGGACATTTAATGAACCATTTCAGAGTACAGTTTTGTTTTGCTGTAAATTGTGTTGTTTAGCCATTCATTAACAAGAATGCAATAAATATTTCAAGCTCTTTTGATTCATTATGGTTCAAATATGTGACTTGATTAACCTTCACAGGCTGCACTTGAAAAAATATCAGAAATAATCAAGATTATAAATGTTTTAATTAGCATGCTAGAGCACAACATATTTATAAGCAATTGCATGTGATTGATGGCACTACTGCATACACACTGTGGTTGTGTACATGTCACAGACAATGTCAGCACTATCATCCTTTTTTGGGGGAATATTTTCTGATTATGACCCAGCCATCATCTAATAGGTGGCTGATGTCAATAGATGGTTTTACTTATTTTTAAAGAGTAAAAAAAAAAAGACTAATCTTTTTTGTTTTGTTTTATTAAATAATAATTGTTAGAAATAATAATCTTTTTTTGCCCATAAGTAGATATTATGTGCTATATTTATGTATGTAATTATAAATAATAAGGGGCATTCCTATACACTTATGCTAGGTACTATAAAGCATTATGTTTATAAGTCAGTTTACATAATGCATTATACAGTATCTTCAGATACCTGAGGATACACTTTCTGCAGAAAAGGTTTAATGCGATTCATCACTTATTAGGATTTCTGGAGTGGAGTACTTTCTTAATGTCTCCATAGTGGAATCCTACAGATATTTATAAACTGTATGAACAAGCCTAAACTTGAAGGTCTAAAGTAGCTTTAGATCCTAAAAACTAATGTCTGAAATAACCTGAGCTTTTTGTGTCACGACTCTCAATTATACAGCAGCATCTTTACCTTGGAACAAAATTATTACCAAGGCCCTTCGTTCCTCTTCTCAAGCTGTTTTCCCCAAGAACTGTCTCGGTGGTGGTTGTTTAATCCTCCTACAAAATGTTTGTGTATTGGCCAGGATATCTCTAGCAGCTGTCTTTCAAGACACAGTGCATAATAGTATTTCTGGGAATCAATGGCTCTAACCGCTTCACAAAAGGCAGCTGAGCAACTGCTCCATGGTGCATTGCAGATCACTTGAGTCAACGTGCAGTAAATGGAGAGGTATCACCTGCCTACCTTTCCCGGTTTCTTAATGAGCAGCTTTTTTTAAGTGTCACTCTAGGACACGGCATCGATCTGTTCACATTGATGAAATCAGCGTGCAAGGCTCCTGTCACAGTGGGGAAAACAGAGCCCCCTACAGTTTCTTGTCACTGGACAAAGACAAACAGAAGCAAAGTCCTTGATATAGCAGAAACAGACATTGGTTTATTTCTGGAAGGCAAGGGAATCAATAAGATTTTTAGAAACTTATTAAGGTTTGTTAAATTGTAGATTAATTCCAAGGTTTATTATGGACTTTTTTTTTTTATTGATTAATATTATGTACAGTGAGTTTGAGTCTTGTTTTGCCTTACTTATTAATTATGGATTATATGTTTAGCATTTACACAAAGATATTCATTCATTCATTTTCATACACATTCTACACAACACCACACACACACATACACACACACACACACACACACACACACACACACACACACACACACACACACAAATATATCCAGAAAGATATGACACTATGGAGTGTTCTCCATGCTGTTTGGCAGGTAACTATTATGTGCAAGTCAGATAAAAATTAAATCACATGTACTGATTATGGCCTTTACTGACATACTGTACCTGCTATATCCTTGTGTTATATCTTTAGTGATGTACAGCTTAAATCTGTGACCAAAACTGAAAAGGAGACACTATCCAGATAAACACTGGTGGACACCTGACCATGACATCAGCATTACAATTAGCATTACAGTTGTAGCATTGAAATTCCCCTTCACTGGGACAAGTCCAAACATGTCCCAGCAAGTACACTGTAAAACTTCTTTTTTTATTAAACCTAATGTAAGATTCTTAAGCCTATTTCTAGACATATTTAGTAAGCTTTTAAACATACAATTCTTTGGGAAAAAATGCTTAAAAACTAGCAAAATGATCTTCCAGTAGACAAAGAAATATATTAATAATCTTACACTTGGTTTGTTGTAAACTTGATTCGAGATATTTTCACTTACTATCTTTTTTCTTTTTCTTTTTGATGTCCATGGTTTGCAAAGGTTAGTGTGGAAGAACTTGTGTTGCCTGCAGATAGACCTGAGCTCAACCCTGTTTATCACTTTTGGGATGAATTGGAACACCAACATCGATCAACCTCACTAATACTCTTGTGGCTGGAAGGGCAAATCCCCAGAGCAATACTGCACAATCTAGTAGAAAACCTTTCCAGAAGGTTGGAGGTTATTACTGTATAACAACAAAGGGGAGTACTATGTTTAAAATTGGATGTTTAAGAATACACACACACACACGCACACACACACAGATTTGAGAGTTATGATTATTATCCACAAGCTTTTGGCCACATAGCGTATTGTACAGAAGTGTTTGTTTTCTGAACTACAAATGGTAATTTTTTTTCGTGATTTGTCTGGGTAGCTGTATAGCGTCCCCAAAATCTTGAATTTAATTGTAATTATGTTTTAAACTAAGGTCTGCTATAGAGTAGTCACCCTACTAAATATTCAAAGCAAACTCCGTCCAGGTTGTGTCTCCACTGGAAAGACAGTAGTGCGCTGTTCCAGTCTACAAATTGCATGGTAAATTGAATTAAGGCCACTGTTCCCAAAATGCCCTTTGCTAATTTGTCAAAAGTTGAAAAAAAAGCAAACAAAGATAGAGTGGAAGGGAAATTTATTTTGGCATATGAATGGAACTCTGAATCATAGCATAGACCACTACAAGCATTTTAAAGATATGTTGAGATTCTTGTCTTGAGCTGGTTAAAAAAAAAGACATGATTCATCAAAGAGAACATGACTCTGTGGAAACAAAACCACTTACCAACAAGAACATTTTGGTAGAGTTAAACACTCCAAACATTGCAGTTGTGAACTCTCTGGGCTCATACATCAAATAGAGCAGTAAGACAGAACTATCCCCTGGGGAGAAATAAGCACATAAAGGCACATATCGTTACCTCTCTCTACATCTCTCTCTCTCTCTACCTCGCTCTCTCTCTGTCCACCCCCTCTGGCCATAAGAGTACTGATACCAAGAGAGCATTTATAACCCTTCTCAAAAGTGCTTAGAAGAAATATCAACAGAAACAGGCAGCCCAGCCAATGCACTCACATTAGCCTGACTGATAAATTGCCAGAATTAGAACTGTCTTAATGGCAAGAAATTAGAGGTTAATTATACGTTGCAAATATGTACTCTATATGTATGTGTATACTTATACAACAGTTAGTTCCAACCAAGTAATCTAATTGAAAGTGATAGTCTATGTGTTTTAACAAATGTTAGTTACAACTGTCGGTCGCAGATTGGGTGAAAGTAGATTGGTTTGGTCCACTGTACTGAGGAGAGAGCAGATCCCTGGCAAAACACACATCCGAACCAGGCACAGAAGCCTGACATCGAATCATATCATGTCATCGTAAACAACACTTTGTCTTCTTAAGAATTGCCTTGAAGTTATTCGAATTGTCCCTGAACCTTCTGTGTTGTTACAAAGCAAGCTACAAAGGTACAGTAGCTAGTTTCTAATAGAAGGCTACATCCCAAAATCATTTTGTAACCCCTAATAAGGGCACTAGCTGGTGTGTGGAACAAGTCATTTTACACTAGCACGTTCCATTTACCTTCTATTTGGCATTCAACACCAAAACCCAGAAGTTAATATAGCTGATATTCTTAAGCAGAATAAGTGGATATACACTCACCTAAAGGATTATTAGGAACACCATACTAATACAATGTTTAAACCCCCTTTCGCCTTCAGAACGTCCTTAATTCTACGTGGCATTGATTCAACAAGGTGCTAAAAGCATTCTTTAGAAACGTTGGCCCATATTGATAGGATAGCATCTTGCAGTTGATGGAGATTTGTGGGATGCACATCCAGGGCACGAAGCTCCCGTTCTACCACATCCCAAAGATGCTCTATTGGGTTGAGATCTGGTGACCGTGGGGGCCATTTTAGTACAGCGAACTCATTGTCATGTTCAAGAAACCAATTTGAAATTATTCGAGCTTTGTGACAGGGTGCATTATCCTGCTGTAAGTTGCCATCAGAGGATGTGTACATGGTGGTCATAAAGGGATGGACATGGTCAGAAACTATGCTCAGATAGGCCATGGCATTTAAACGATGCCCAATTGGCACTAAGGGGGCTAAAGTGTGCCAAGAAAAGATCCCCCACACCATTACACCACCAGCAGCAGCCTGCACAGTGGTAACAAGGCATGATGGATCCATGTTCTCATTCTGTTTACGCCAAATTCTGACTCTACCATTTGAATGTCTCAACAGAAATCGAGACTCATCAGACCAGGCAACATTTTTCCAGTCTTCAACTGTCCAATTATGGTGAGCTTGTGCGAATTGTAGCCTCTTTTGCCTATTTGCAGTAGAGATGAGTGGTACCCGGTGGGGTCTTCCGCTGTTGTAGCCCATCCGCCTCAAGGTTGTGCGTGTTGTGGCTTCACAAATGCTTTGCTGCAAACCTCAGTTGTAACGAGTGGTTATTTCTGTCAAAGTTGCTCTTCTATCAGTTTGAATCCGTCGGCCCATTCTTCTCTGACCTCTAGCATCAACAAGGCATTTTCACCCACAGGACTGCCGCATACTGGATGTTTTTCCCTTTTCACACCATTCTTTGTAAACCCTAGAAATGGTTGTGCGTGAAAATTCCAGTAACTGAGCAGATTGTGAAATACTCAGACCGGCCCGTCTGGCACCAACAACCATGCCACACTCAAAATTGCTTAAATCACCTTTCTTTCCCATTCTGACATTCAGTTTGGAGTTCAGGAGATTGTCACACCCCTAAATGCATTGAAGCAACTGCCATGTGATTGGTTGATTAGATAATTGCATTAATGAGAAATTGAACAGGTGTTCCTAATAATCATTTAGGTGAGTGTATAAAGAGAAACTTACGAGATTTACAGAACTGTCCACCACCTCCATGGTTTATTCTCCTCACCTTTTGGCTACATAGTACCAGAAAGAATTTAAAACTACATTCACCCCTGTTAATTAAAGTAACTGACTGTCATTCGCCAGCTCCGTCGCAGTTAGTTAATTTTACCAGTCGAAGCAGGATATGTGATGCTGGAGCCAAACAGCTGTTTAAATAAACAAACAAATTATAATCTGGTGATAGTAAATGGCATTTGTGGAACTGTTGCATAAAAGCAATATCACACTCAAGGTTGTACTGATATTCAATATTTGTGTGATTTTGCTTAAATATACAGCAAACATCTACTATATATTTGTGTGTATGTGTGTATATATATATATATATATACATATATATATATATATATATATATATATATATATATATACACACACACACACACACAAACATATAGTAGATGGCCCCATAAATATATATGCACACAGATATATAATGTCTGTGTATATATAATATACATACATACATACATGCATACAGTACACCAATCAACCATAGCATCAAAACCCAACACATTAAGCCCCATATTGTGCCTAATATTGTCCCTTTGAAATGTCAGATCGGCTCTCCACAAGACCTCTGTAGATGTGCTCTGGTGTCTGCATTGTTTGTCTGATCCATGAAGGCTGTTAGCAGCCTGTCTCAGTAAGACGTTTGTTTCCATTTCCTTAATTTAAACTATATCATTTAATTTAATTTAATATTAAGAAATATACATACATCTCTGTGCACATTATTTACACATTGTACATACATATGACAAATTTTTATTTGTACTCTAGCTCTTCATGGAATGAACGCATTTTAAATGACATCCCACTTTTAAATACAAGTTATCATTATTATTATTATTATTATTATTATTATTATTATTAGCAGTAGTAGTAGTAGTAGTATTTGGTTAATTAGTTTTTTAAATCTTTGCAATATTTTCCTTTGAAGCTGCCCCTTTACAATACATTTGTAGATACAGTAAAAGTTATTTTACAATGTGCCTTATTTAAAAATAAAATGAAATAACTTACTTAAATGTCAAGATCTGCGGAGCATTTGTAGTATTCTACTTTACAAAATCTGTGCATAAAGGCTGGAATTTTTCTTGTTCACTTTATCTGAAAGTGTATGTGGTGGCCAAATAATAACCATTTTCACAATGATGTGTGGAATGATGTGTATTTAGCTCTAAGCACTAAAAGTCCATTTGTAAATGACATATCTTACGAGTATTTGCCAAAGTTCTTTAGCAGATAAATGGCCAGGATTTCACATACTGAATACAAATGAATGAAATGAAGTGTAAATCACATCTGCGTTATTTACTGTAGTAAAGTCTTTGCAAACATAAAGACATTTGCTTTGAATATCCAACATATGATGGCATATAGAATTATTAGCAGCCTTCATAAAAATAAGCATTACATACTGTACATTTCAACTTTACATGCAAATCTTTAATCTTTGAAACTGTTTATACTGTATTTGTTCAAATAACAATAATCATTAGAATTTTCTTTCTGTATAGATGTGCCAAAAATGACTGACGCCATAAGCCATAATAAATGGTTACAGTTTCATATATTGTTGTGGCTGTCAAGTTTTAAAAGTAAGTGTTAAAAATAACTTTCACAAGAGCATACTATTTGGAATTGATTCAAGGAAGAAGCCTTACAAATTGCAGTATTTCAACTTCACCAAATGTCACTAGAACTACAACTCGCCATTGTGTGTTGTTGTCAGATTGTGCAATTGTTGTAAAAGAAACCTTTATTAATTCTGAAAATTTTCAAGGTATCTCAGCCCTGGCCATTATTAGAGCTTTCACCAAGATATAAAGCGTTCAAGATATAAATGTTCTGCAATGACCATTTCAATCTGTGATCAGAATTAAACCTGTTTGAAAACGTTTGGATTCACAAGATGCACAAATTAACTATATTTTAAAGTGTTCTATAACCACCTTAACCACTACAGGAAGTGACTTAGCACTCTCATTTTCTCTAAAGAATTCATTTCATGTTCTACAACATCTAATGTATACTGTGTAGAGTTGAAAGAGGCCTAATCATTTTCATGAGGACTGCCAATCATTTTGGAGGGCACTGTAGATTTGCTTATATAACATATCTTGTAGTAATTTGTTGAATCAAAAATTCACTGTACTCACCAATAGCTACCAGGTTGTTTATGAAGGTGCACAGGATGAGGAGATGCAATTTCAGTCTATCCTGGCCCGGCCTTCTCTTGAACACTGCTCTAAAGGACAGCCTGACATACTTAAGAATAAATCCTCTAGACTCCTGCTCTCCATTTTCAGTAGAATAGAAGCTTAAAGTGCTGATGTTTGGCCTGGGGTCTTGCAGCCACAGCAGGATGTAGAATATGGCTAATACATGGCAGGCAATGTAGGCTCCGAAAGCTGCCACCAAGCCAATCTCCTGTTCCAGGAAACCACCCAGGAGAAATCCCACCATGCCCCCTACGAAGACCATAGACTCACCAATGGCCATGCGCAGAGTGCGGCTAGAGCTGGATTCCATAGTAACGTCAGCTAGGAAGCTGAAACAGCTGAGGAAGATGGAAACATGGCCACCGGTTAAGCCAATGAAGGCAGCTGTGAGCAGACACCAGTAGACACTCAGGCTCTGCACCAGAGTCATAGCCAACAGGACTCCACCACTGAGCAGTGAGAGTAAAAACGGAAGAATCATCACTGACCTGCGGCCAGCATGGTCGGACCAGGAGCCCAACATTATGGCTGGGGGGATAGATACTAAACTGGTCATGGCTGTATAGAGCAGCAGGATGTAGGAGGACCGTGACTCAACTTCTTCACTCTCTCTATGCACAGAGTCACTGCATATGGATATGTCCGTATATAGATCTTGGCAAACCTACAGATATTGAGAAAAACAGAAGAGTTATTATTAATTTTGTACATTTTGTCTCCACTAAGGGTATAATATTCAATTCTTCTTGCTTGATAACCAGTAGTTTTCTTTTTGTAACATGTTGTGCTTGTCCTGAACCTTTACACAGCTCTGTGAATGTGTATGCATTTTATTATTTTTTTAATTCTTATTGTACTTCATACCATTTACATGTTTTATCCAAATCCTTTTTAAATATAAAACAGAACCATGTATATGCTTCACACACTGTTTTGATCAAACCATTGTGCTTATATTATTTGTGTATAATGAATTTTTACATATGTAAAGAATCAAGGCAAGAGTTCATAGGAAGGGTATGAGAACGGAAAAGGAATAGGAGTGTGCCTGTCAAACATACACCTTTGCAAAGAGGTGAAGGTTCTCTGGTGGCCAAAAACAAATGCATAAAAACATTTTGTTGGTTCATTTTATCGTCCGTTAACACAGGTAAAGTTGAAATGGGTGCCTCCTATTTCAAGCTTAATGCACTTGCTCAACAGCTAAACTCAGAAAATGACGGCCAGTATATCAAAGTAATTGAATCTAGAACACAAACAATTACAAAGTCTTCTGGTTTTGCTTTAAGATCGCTGTGAGTCATGGTCAACTCAGTTTGATTAATGTTTGCTGTTGTTTTGGGTTTTGAGTGCCACGTAGCACTGTTGAACCTCATGCATGCTCTGCCCTGGGTGCGAACTTCTCTAAAACGGCACCCAGCTGACCTGGTTTTTTTTTTTCTTCTTTCTTTCCTTTTTTTTTCAGTTGACAGCAAAACTTCCATAGAACCAACTTTGATTAATCTTTCACCCTCTCCCTCTTTGCTCTAAAGCCGTTTTAGGACAAGGACAGCTTAAAGGAGCAGACACAATACTTTGCTTTGCTTGCTTACCTTCTCCATGACCAGATGTTGATTAGCTGGCTGCATGATGAAGGTGCTGGTCATGTAAAAGAAAATCACAGGCTCCACAGTAACAGCTCTCCGGAGTTTCTCCAGACATCGTGACATATTATATTTTACAAGGATACCTGCTATGCAAGGTCACACAAGCAATGAATGCATTTCTCTTTAGTTCCCAATTTCTAAAATGAAACAGCGATCTTATAAGGAAAGTTGGCTGTTTGAGTGAAGTCACATGTGTATCAGCTGTAAAAACCAGGAAGTGCCTGTGTAGTGACGTGCTCTTATCACCACACCACTGTTTATCTTTATGGGCTGGGAACTGATTTCCTCGAGACTTTCCTAGCTTCAAACCCTTTTTATACTCTGTGAGAATAGTTAACTGGTAGGGTTTTGTGGCTAGCCTCTTTTAAAATAAGTTTAAAGTCCAGAAACTAATGGTTACTGTACAGTAAATCAATGATTTTGTGTTGGCCAAATATGTCTGAGTAAGAATTGCTCTTTGATGAATCAACAAAACACAATTCCCATAATCCCTTGCACAACAGCTAACTACAAACTGCATAATGTGACCTATCACATGACTTTTACCACCTGGCACAGTCACCTGATTTCTGATCAGCAATCACCTGTTTTCTGTAACATACACAGTGCCATAAATTGGATCTGGGCTGTTCTTTTACAATGATAAGTGAACATAGTGTTTTTCCAGGATGCAAATAATCATCTGCTCATTGAAATAACGAAACTGGAAGCTAGATTACATCGTCCAATACCTTCTTAATGCTCCTAAATTAAAACAGTAGTACCCCATCATGTTCACTAGAATCACACCACTTGAACCTATGCATCAGTGGCTACCGGCCATCAGCTGCTTGAGACAAAATACGTGTACAAACACCCTGATGGCCAATATTCAAATATACTGTACGTACATCAGGTTATTTTAAAGGGATCCACATACCAAAATTATCAGTACTCCCCTCAGTGCTGTGCATCTTATGGGATCGGCTAAGAAAATGTATTTCATTACCCCAGCATCAATCCTCTTTGGATTTCCTCATGGTGATGGTTTAAGATAGTAATTCTATATGTTCGTAACCCATATTTATATTTATATTGAAAGAGGAAATTGCCACAAAAGAGTTGCTGGAGACTGTGTTCAATTTAATACAATTTTTTCAACTATAACTATTGAAGCCCATTTATCATGCTGGGTTGGAATTGATTTATTCATAAATCATTGATACAAGCATTTACGCAAGAAATTTGGTATTAATGAAAATCCTGTCATTTCAGGAAAAAAAAAAAGTTTGCATCCTGCTTGTGCTCATAAATTTGTGTAAATTGACACATAAGAAGACTAATGTAAATTTTGATTGATTGCCTAAGTCATATAATTGTGATGAGTCACTGCTTTTTTTTTAACACAGAGTATATGTTAAAATGTTTTAATACCTGTTCATTTTTATTTACACACAAAAAGCTAATGAATATTTTGTGAATACAATTTTACAAGCTTTACCAGCACAGAATTGGGGATAGTACATTGGTTCGTAGAAATATCTGAACGTTGTCTAGAAAGGTTTTTTTTTATTTAAAAAATGTCGGCTTCCTGATGTGATGTTCATGGTGTACATGTCTATGTATATATGAACAGTTTTATAGCAAAATGCAATACAGTAAATGACATTTTCACACTTTTACTCAACCTGGTAAATTCTTTTTCTCTGGCACACAAGGCTTCTATAACAAAGCTTTAATTAGAAAAGCACTAAATACAGTAATCTTCTTTTAGAAACTGTGAAATTCCATAATTTAGGCAAACCACGACACGGACCAGGCACATTACATAGCAAAGCATGACAAGTGCTGAAAAGCTGAATTGCTTTTTCAGTCACAAAATCAGTGAAGCGGAACTACCTGCTGGGTAAATAGCAGTTGCTATTTACAGAACTTAATGTTTTCAGTCACACATTCTGAGAATGCTGAAGTCAAGAAAAAGGGTATTTATACTTTGTTCCTGCTATTGAAGTTACCAGTATGTGTCTTTTACAGTCCTTGACAGAGTCTGTAAAACAGGAAATTAGGCAATTTGGGGGATACTGAAGTATAAACCTTCTGTTTCACTTCCACGACGGTACTTCTCGTTTGCCTCTTGCTCCAGCTATCACTACACTGGGTTTGCTGCTTTTTGGAGTCACACTGCATGTCATGGCAAAAGAAAATTAAGCGCTGAGATAACTTTACAACACTAAAGAGACACATGAGCTTTGTGTACAAGAGACATGTGTTTGAAGCTGTTGGCTTGCGGTGCACGAATGGACGTATACCTGCACTATGATAAGGTGTTGTTATCAACTACTGAAATTAAATTGAAACTGGTAGAGGATAATGCATTATAAACTAAACTTTGGTGTTGTTTCTTTTATTTAAAAGGCTTTGAGTAAAACAATGTGCGGACAGTGACGCACAACACACAAACCCAACCAAAGTACCACTTTGCTTTTTTATTTTTGCTTTTTTTTATTTTTTTTTATCAAAACTCGACCAACAAATTATTGATACTCAATTGCATACCTAAATTACCAGAAACACATCTGCAGGCTGATTTATCCATTTTGACAAAACGGATAGTTTTGTGCTTGTGACGGCACAAAAGCACTCCTCCCGGCTGCATACTCCTACACCTGTTATGGAGTTTTGTAAGCATGATTAGATCTGCTATGCATGCACCTGGCAACTTATGGGTGACTGATATTCATCAATACGTACTGTATGTGCATGCAAGCATAAAGAAAATCCCCATTTCGAAAACTTCCATAAAGTCGACGGAACGTATTTTGATAATATTGTTTAGTTTAGTATATACAAATTTTTACAATTTTGCCATAGATTGATAAAGGTGACCCTTTGTCTGCAGTTATTTTAACTATTTCTAAGTCAAAATTAAGACAGTGCCGTGAAAAAGTATTTGCCCCCTCCTGATTTTTATCTTAAATTTCATTATTAAAAAATGAGCAAATCTGTCTAGCCCTATGTGCAAAAGTAATAGCCCCTAAACCTAATAACCGGTTGTACCACCCATGGTGGCAACAGCTGCAATCAAGCATTTGAGATAACTGCCAATGTGTCTTTCGCATTGTTGTGGAGGAATTTTGGCAAGCACTTCTTTGCATAATTGTTTTAATTCAGCCACATTGGAGAGTTTTTGAGCATGAATGGCCTGTTTAAGTCTGGACTTTGACCACTCCAAAACCTTCATTTTCTCTCCCCCCCCCCCCCTTTTTTTGTTTTGAGCCATTTACAGCTGGATCATCACATTATCACTACTATGTTTGACAGTTTTTTTTTTTTTATTATTATTAAATGCTGTGTTAGATTTATTCCAGATGAAATTAAATTTTTTCACCATGGATTAATGATGTTCCAAAGTCTTAGAAATGACTTGTTAACCTCTTCCTGGCTGATACTGTATGTGTCAATGACTTTGTTTATCTTTTGTTATTACATTTTTTTAGATTGAGTGGGTTTTTGAGATGCTTTAGCTGGCTTCGCTTAGTCAGACAAGTTCTATTTAAGTGATTTCTTGATTCAATATGTCTGGCAGTATCAGGCCTGGGTGTGGCAAGTGATATTTAAATAAAGCTTTCCATAAATCACAGATTATTTATTATTTAGCAGGGGGGGGGGGATTACTTTTTCACATTGGGTCAGGTAGATATGGACAACTTTTTTTTTTTTTTATCAAACCACTTTGATCAATCATTTAAGTGTGACAATTATGCAAAAAAGAAGAAGGGGGGTAAATACCTTTTCACAGCACTGTATTTGTTATTGCTCATGTTGTACAATCAATTTTGCTCATAACTATACACTGGCTGCCTAACAAAAATAAAAGGCAAAATTTTATACACGTATTCCATTGCTTGCTTTTAATCAGTGTCATATAAATCAATGTAATTGCCACTCTATAAGATTTTAGTGCATAATTCTCCCTTGTAAAGAAAATTATGTAGTATGCAAAAAGATCATGTGTCATTGTAGCACCACAGGGGTGCAGACTTACACTACCCATCAGCCTCAGCATGTCAGATATCACAATCACCATCAGCTGTGTCTTATTTTACCTTGATTAGCACTACTATTTCAGTCCACTGTCTGGTTGTCAAGCTTCTGTTGTTATTGTCCATGTATTGTCACATGTGCCACAGTATTGCCTAGAGTGTGCATGTTTCTGCCTCCACTCCACAGTCCATGTTTACGGTTCTTGTTTTCACACTTGTAGTCTTTCCTTGCATGTACATAATAAATAATCTGCATTTGCACTTGAGTCTGCCTCTTGCCTCTCACACCTGACACATCACTCATGCAGCCCATGTTTACAACAGTACCTGCAATGACTGAATAATAGATTAGTGAAATATCACATGAGGCAACTCAGAAATTCATTGCATTCCTCCTGCAATAGCTAAAATTGCAATAAGCACCATATTCAATATTTTCTGAGGATTTGTTTGAACGTAAATGCCACAGAGGAAAAATAGATCCACATGATTTTAAAACTAACACTGTGGGCAGTATGCGTTCTCCAGAGAACTGATACAGTAACTATTGCTTTATTTTAAATATGTACCTTGAACCTTAGGTTTCAAGGTACATATTTTAGAGGATTGATATGTCTATATATGAGGTACGGTAATATTTCAGCTTATCTGTCATGCATTTTATTTCTGATTGTAATTTAACAATGCACAGCCCTGATTCAGCTAGTGATTATGCCAAAGTTTGTTGGTGATGGTAGACTGGCCCTGAATCTGATAAACATGACTAAAAGGTGATGCAGTAATTTATAATGACGTCTGGCTAAAAGCTTCTCAATGCGTTGCTGAATGGCTTATGTAACTAATTGAGCTGAGGCAGTAGTTTTACAGCAGAGGGTCAGTCTGTCATGGGCTTTCTTTTAAATACACTGAATAGTAGTCAGTGAGTCAGCCTCGGCAAAGTGTGACGCACAAACACCTCTCCAGAGAGCTGAACTAAGTAAATAAGACTTGAAGTCAGTCAAAAAGGCATTAGAAGCGCGCTGACCTAGCTATTTTTTATTAGTCAAATTTAATCTCATAATAGAACATAAGAGTCCTTAGCATTTAATAGTGAGGACTGTTAATGTGTCATTGGTAGGTTTTAAAGAATAACTTATTAGTGTTAAAGAGAATAGAGTAAAGAGAAAAAATGTGCTTTATTATTTCTTTCCTACTCAAATGAATAATAAGAGTATTAATCAATGGAAATAAAGCTTATTAAAATAAGGTCAAATTAAGGCTTGGTGTAGGCCGTAATTCATAATTATCTCACTTTATTGGTAAGACTAACTATAAATACCATAGCAGAATGTGTTTGTCTTGTTTAAAAAAAAAAGTAAGAGACGTCATGGTGACTTAGTGCTTATCACTGTTGCCTCGCACCTCCAAAGTCCAGGTTCGATTTCTGCCTTGGGGTCTGTGTGCATGGAGTTTGCATTTTCTCCTGGTACTCTGGTTTCTTCCTACAGTCCCAAGAAATGAAGATTATGCTAATTGTCGTTCCCAAATCACCTGTAGTGTGAGTGAAAATGGGAATAAATACAACAGTCTCCAGTGTCCCTAGTTAGACTACAGAGCTTTCTAGATACTTAGATGGATGACAAAGTAACAAGGACAGCCAGAATAGAAAACCACAATGACCAGAACAGGGAAGATGTCATACAGAAATAACAAACATTCTCCACATTAAATGTATTGTTTCGAATTCAAGTACAAGCACAAGATTCACACAACAAAAAAAGACCAGGTTAAATGTTGCTATAAAGGCCTATGCTTGTAAAAATGTCAGTGCTTTTGGAGTGATGTGTTGATTACTTCCATCATTTCACTATTATTTTTACTTGCTGCAGTTGACTGTCAAAGTAACCTTTAAGAGCAAACACAGTGGTGATGGATAACTGATTTCATATTCTTTTCTTTCTTTTTTTTTATTTCCACCTTGTCTAAGCTTCCTTTTCAATAATAAAATAAATACCTGATGCATTTCTAAAACACTTGACCATCCCCATGCAAAGGGGCAAAAATCTTATTTTAAAGAATAATGGATTAAAAACAACTTAATTATATTTTTTAAATTGATTTATTTTGCATATTATTTTTCTATGCTCTTGTCATATCTTGCACAAGTGGTGAACTATTGTCCTGGAGGGAAAAATGTTTTAAGCATATTTTGTCATGTGATTCTACCATTATGGAAATCATTGATATCCAAAAATAGTGAGAATTCCAGCACCATACTGACATTGTCCTGAAGAATGTTCGGTTGAGCTGCTAGCAGGCACTATACCCCATACAAGGTTTGTGCATCTGCTTTTTCTTTCAGGAGCCAAAGACATGAAAAAAGCATTGGGAAGACCTTGGTACTGGGTTCCATCTGGCCATTCCCATAACCTGCTGCCATCGGCTTCTCCTTTGTTGAAACAAGATAGATGGTGGATCTCGGTCTGTAGTGGATTCAACTGTAGGGTACTGAACAAGGTCATGCTAAAATGTTCCTACTTGAATATATGAGAGTAGCTAAAGGCTTTACTAAACGTGAACTTCAAAGTACATATAATTTAACCATTTTCTTCCCTTCAGTACCAAAAATGGACATTATGATTAGCTGGGCATGCTAATTGGGTAGGACATACTGTAAGCATTTCAGGCCTTCAAACTGTAAATGGGTTGCTCAGAAAATTTTTAAATATCATAACTTACACTGACGATATTCTGATTTACTCTCTCAAACGAAGGCAGAACATACATCCTCCATATACATGCTGGACCCCACTGGAGGGGGTGGGGGGTGGTAGCGGGAGTGATTATTATCAGAGGAGAGATGGACAAGATCAAAATTAAGGCAGTAATGTCCTGGTCTCCACACCCATGCTGTTCAAGAAATGCAATGATTCCTAGGATTTATCTCTTGTTATCAAAGGTTCGTTATCAGCTTAAGCTCTGTAGTACCCTCACTAACTTTCCTCCTTAAGGGAAAAAAGAATCCAGGAAGCTTAAGTGTAACCATGAGACCTTGAATGCACTAATAGGCTGAAATGGAAATTTCAAACACTCCCACCCTACACCACCCAGCTCCTGATCAAAAATCAGGACCTTTCAGTGTGACAGCCATTGATGATTGTATAAGACATGGTGAACGCACCTGGGAGGCAGTGCATGGCTATCTCCAAAGAACCATTCAATGGCAAAAGAGGTTAGCATCAGCATCAGCCATACTTTCAGCCAGGTCAAATGGTCCACTGGAGTCCTTTTATTACAACTATTATACCCACTTTTCACATATTTACATAATCAAACCATGTGTCCCTTTTTATCATCCCACGAGGTGACCAAAGCTGTTGCATCTCCACCACTAGAGATCATAGGCACGCCTGCATAAACAATCAAGAAACTCATTGTCTCCAGGTGAGGGGGGGAACATCATGTACCTGTAATATCTTATGGACCGATGTGGCTATGGACTTAAGGAACATTCCTGGGTCCGAGCGAATGTTATCCTTGACCTGTAACTTATTACAGAATTCCACTGAGATCATCCTAACCATCCTACACCCAGACGCAGGAACAGTTCAGGTTTGGCAGCAAGTTGTATGGGAGGCTTGGGCTCTGTTTTAACTTTGGATTGAATTCTGTTTGACTTTGTGTTTTTTAAATCCTGTGCATATGGTGCCATACTTTATGTCTTTGAGTCGTAAATCACAGCGATGCTTCTGGTATCTATCTATGCATCTATTATATCCCTTTACGTCTCACCACTTTTATATTTCAAGAGTTCCACAAATGACCAAATTGAAAATTATTTCATTATGAATATTCATAGTTTGAACTGTATGCTTATTTTATTACAGTAGTAAATTAAACACATATCATACATATATGTAAAATTTTATTTTAAAAATGGATGTGGATGTTTATGGATGTTTTGATTTCACTTATCCGGACGGAAAATAAATGCTAAGAAGGTAAAGAGTTCCAATTTACCCAATGTCCCTCTGTACTTACAGCATGACGAAATGCATTAAATGTATATTACATGAAGCACTAATGATATCCATTGAGAACGTGACATCCTTAAATAGAAATCAGAGCTTCATTGGATACTTGCAGACATCTGGTGCATTAAGCCAATTCAAACCAATTCCTCTGTCTGGCATATTTTTTTTTTGTTCTCTTTCCAAAAGCTGTTCCCCGCAGAAGAGCAGCAAAGTGGTTAATATAGACTTTGCAATTAGTCTTGTATTATTACATTAATTTCCCAATGCTTACTGTTAAACTGTGCAGAAAATGTAGATTAATAACAAACCGTTCTCTGCTCAACACATCAAACGCTTTTAATACTTTTAATATAGCTGTTGGATAATTCCGATCTTAATATATAGCAAAGATCATTTTTGTTGCTTTGTTAATAGCACGAGTGTGAACTTGCTCATACAGTCTATTGTATAATGAAAAACCATCAATAGTGTGTAACAATATTGATTTTTGCATAACATTTTCCCTCTGTTTTCTTTGTGATTTTTTATATATATATATATATATATATATATATATATATATATATATATATATTTTTTTTTTTTTTTAAACCCAAGACTCTCTGAAGCCTTTAAAGTAATGTACTATTTGATAATGATGTAGGATGAGATCTCTGACCATATGTATGAGGCAGCATATATTCATGAGCTCAGAGCAAATATGCTGCAAGGTCAGACATACTGTAGTGACTTGGTGTTCATTCCTTCCACGTGCTCCACGTCCTTTCAGGGTCCACATCCCACGCATCAAGCATGACCCACAACCTCAACAAATCATACACTGCTTATCACGATGCACGCTTACCAAATATTCCGTGAGGGATGAGAGAGAGAGAGACAGGGGGTAAAGAGAAAAAAACTTCCAAATGTATTAACCTTTATAATACTGTAAGGGACATTTTAGGATCATTACGACTGCTGATGCGCATGTATTTATTCTGCCCAAGGACATTTGTCACTAACAGTTACGGTGGTAATGAAGAAAATGAAAAAGGGGTCTCACTCGTACATGCACGCCATCAACACTAATACATATACTCACAGAGGCCTGATCTGCTCAGCAGCATTAATTAGTGTGCATGTGAGGGGGTGTGTGTCAGGGGAACTGTGTCTTGTAGTTAACAGGGCTATTCAAGCCGATGCTGAACCTGACCAGGCGCATATTGGGTCACCTGGTCCTGTGGGAACATCAGTCAGCCTTCTTGCTCGACTTCCTAATAACACTCGGCAAACACAAACCTGCACGCACAAAAGCCAACACTCATCTGAAGCAGTCATTAGAATAAAATATTTGTTTTGTCCTGCTTTTAAGCACTCAATACTTACTCATTTTCTTGCAGGGTCACAGGGCGTCTGGAGCCTATCCCGGGGGACTCAGACACTAAGCAGGGTACACCCTGGACAGGGACAAGCGTGCGCACACTTACATAGTACTGACAATTTGGATATCCCAATTAGCCTAATCTGCATGTTTTTGAACTGTGAAAGAAAACCGACTAAGAGCAGGGAGAACTCCAGGCATGCACGCAGACCCAAAGGCAGGACTCGAACCCTCGACCCTCTAGGTGTAAAGCCACAGTGCTGACGACTGGGCTGCTGCTACACACGATTTCATAATGCATACATATCACAATGGTACTGTACATCATTCACTGCGCTGATATAAACTGTATATATACAGTATATAGCATATCCACAGTCTGTTTATGGAAAACTTGATATACATCTGAAATAGATCTGATCTCAATTCGGCACCAGGTTTATTAGGTAAAAGTGGTGACAAGTGAGTTACATGCTCTGATCCCACCCTTAGACCTTTTCAAGCATCCGTCTATTTAAATGTGACCTTGCTCATTATAGAAAACATGTACATAGTCATATGACTAAGAACACTTCGTACGTAACCTTTACTGCACTGAGGGCTGTTATGTACATTATTAAAAAAAAAAAAAAAAAACGTAGATTTCACTTCTGCCTAAGCTTGTGTACTTAGTCACTTGTTACTCAGAAGAAACCAGATGCTGCAAAACCCTTCCAACCTTGAGTCATCTATAGCCACAGCACGCACCATCCACCCATTGTGACAACTGAGGACATTTTTCTGTTTCTTTGAGTCCAAGGCTCTGATGAATTCCATTCACAGGGAGCTGTGTGAGAACAGGCCAAAGTCAGAGTAGTTATTTCAGACTGTGAGGAAAAGCAGGGAGGACAGATGGGATGAAGCGATGAAGACGAATGAGAAGTAAATGACTGCGAGCAAATGACAGTTTAAACAGTGACATGGGGTAGATGCATGTGGAAGTGCCCGCTCCATCTGGCTAACGGGTGCTAAAAGAATACTGATTGTTTAGCCCTGTCACTGCAGCATCCTCTGAGCGAAGGACGAAAATGCAGAGTTCTGAGCTTGGCCATGATGACCTGTGCGCTTCTGTTTGTGAAAAGCAAATAGCAATGATGTAGGCAAATCCTCAGTGTTGACAAGTGGCCGCAGATACAGGCTAAAATCAACAGAACAATTTTGACTATGTGCACTGCGGTCGTCATGGCAACTGGACGTCGCAACCATAGATCATGGCGGTCACAGGGTCATGCACCACCTATATCGGCAAGAAATGTGTTCCATGTTCACAATGAGCGGAGACGATTATGCATGACTGGCATCCCGTTGCCTTGGAATAACAATAAAGCAAGATTTGGAATTAAAATGAACACCTGATGATCAGCAAGTTCTATTAAATTTGCAAGACATCTGGCAGAATGAAGCAGAGACCCACGATGTTACAGCTCGACTCTGAGTGGTCTCTCGTTCATTTCTGTTTCTACGCTGCAAAGCTTGATGGCACTTTGTGTGTGAAGGGAAAAAAAAGAAAAACAAGAAAGAAAAAAGCAATAACAAAGGCTGCTCACTGGAGCTTGCTATGAAAGCTGCAAACACACTAGCAGATTATGGGTTTGAGCCTCACTGCCAATGTTCATTAAGTGTTGGGGAAGGATAAGCCCTTGTGATTTCTCTAATGGTGACTCATCGTGCCCTGTTCTGCCTGTCTTCTACCTGGCACTTCAGCCAGGCAAGTGGACTCCCTTTTAAGGCTTTAAATGTTCTTATTTGCAGCAACTCCGTTCTAACTGGGTGACCAAAAATAAACCAAAATAAAGCGCCTTAATGTGGTGTTAAGCAGCCATAAGCCCCTGGAACAACTCTCGGTGCACCTGGCCATAGATCCTAAGCCTCTGTCACTGTACTCGAGAGATGAACATTTTTTTCAAAACAGTGGGCTGAGATCGGGTGGCAGTCGCAGCAATGAAGGCAATAGCATATGACTCACATCATTTTAATTCTCGCAAACCCTTAAGTGAGCTCTTAAAGAAAGCACATAAACTGGACACCATTTCATTGACATTTCTAGAGTATCAGTATTATTGTTTTTTTTTTCCTCTGCATATTCTTCATCCTATGAACTGGCTGCCAAAAACATTTTATTGTGCTGCATGTCATATTTACATTCATCCCGTTTATTATATTGCAATATCTTGTTTTGCACTCTACTCCCATTAATTACAAAAATATGAATTAAAAATATTGCCTTGCACTGTCTGTACATGCTTGCACTTGTGCACTTTATTTACTCTAGGGATCTTTAGTTTAAAAAAAAAAATTATTTGCTTTATGTAGCACCATGGCCATGACATAAAGTTGTGTTATTTCACTATGTACCAACTGTATGTGGTCGAAATAACAATAAAACCCACTTTGACTTTGTCCTTTGACTTTTACATCCTGTGCATCCGGAAAGAATCATCTACCATCAAAATAAAAATGGTTCATTATAATAATACAGTATAACAGAGCTACAGGTATGATTATGCTAGGTGGCATAGGTGGGTTTTCCTCTGGGTACTCTGGTTTCCTCTCACAGTCCACAGAAATGCATATCAGGGTAATTGGCGTTCCCAAATTGCCAATGGTGTGTGTGTGTGTGTGTGTGTGTGTGTGTGTGTGTGTGTGTGTGTGTGTGTGTGTGTGTGTGTGTGTGTGTGTGCCATACAATGGATTTGCACCCGTGGGTTCCCATGACCCTGTTTGAAATAGAACGTATAGAAGAACGTAATGAAAAAATTTTTGTTAATAATTTTGCTTTTAATTTTTCACTCATTTATATACTGACTGAGGTTGGGAGAACGCAGTTCAAGCAACTGTTTAAGCAACAAGTTTTAACCTATCAGAAGATAGTGATGCAAAGGCTTCATCATACACGGAGATATCCTTGAACACCTTAAAAAAGAAAGTAAGTTAAGGATAGAAGAAAAAGATTGAATGAGGCCATAATTAGGCCTCAAAAGGAGTGAAAGCAGAGCACCTGAGACTATCGGCGGTAATACAACTCTGTGTCTTTTGTGTGGCCCCCATTGGATCGTGAATTTATTACCACCTCGGCTAAAGTGCGTTTTACACTTCAGCTGCTTATTAACAGACTGTCTAATGATCAAGAACAATGCACGATTCACTCTAAGACCCACTGTAAGATTTATTGCCAAGACAAGGCATTTTGGCTCGACAGTCTAAAACATATAATGCAAAAACAATATTCGATCTGTCTGTGTCTGATGGTGTGACCTCTGAGTGCAGAGAGGTGTGTTTGGCACTGGCTGGGTTAATCCACTCACCGCCTTTCGCTTGAACTATCTGCTTTGAATGGGCCTTATTCAAGCTTGAATTCATCTCCCTTCCTATCCCGTTTAGTCTATCGGAGCGAGCGAAAGACGAAAGTGACTCCTTTTACTACATCCTGAGACTATTGCTGCTTCTCTTCTTCGTCTCTCTCTCTCTCTCTCTCTCGCTCTCTCTTTCATTTCACCCACCTGACTTTCTCTCTTCCTTTATCTCGTCGCCTCTGTCACTATCCCTGACTGGTTTCTGTCTGTCTTTCTCCATTTCTGTCTCCTTGTGTCTCTTTTCATAGTCAGGGGAGTATCAGGATTGCTAGTCAGGCTGTGGCATGCACTTCTTTATATGGAAAAAAAACGTAATTTCCCCAAACACAGTAAAGAGAGTCAAGACTTCGGAGCCAGCCCCCTTATCCTCACTCCCAGTTCTCACAGGCTTGTGCTACTGGAAACACTGCTGGCTCGCCGCTCACTGACATTCCACGCATTCTTTTGTCATGTGCTCATGAAAAAGAACAAGCTGAAAAAAGAGAGCGAGAGGGAGAGAATGAAGAGGGAGACAAAAATTACAGTCGGTTGTGCATGTGAAAAAGAGTTTCTTCTCTTCTGAGTAGCTGTTGGGATCTTTAGAGCAGTAACTATGTTTAAATTCGACAAAGACTGCTAACAAAAATGTTTCACTGTGATTAGAAGGTCAAGTTTAATCAGTTAGAAAGATAATGATTTAAAAGGTATGCATTATGCTCGCGTGACCTGTTAGCCGGGTAATGCGTGGGAGTGTGCACATACCTGTGGTATGTCAGTGCCTAGAGGTGTATAGATTACTTGAAAATGAAAGATGATCAAATATGTATTTTGCCCTTGAGGTAACCTGGAAAGTCGAGCTCTCCAATTCCGGCAAACCAAAGTGTATTATTAAATAGTTTGGGGCGATGAAATCCTGGAGTGGGAACACTGACATGGAACCATGTGACTAATTCAAAGTAGTTACTCAGTATACCAAGCATAATATGCTGCTATTTCACACATATTTACACATCTATAAGATGATATAAAAGGTCAAAATATAAATATATTAAATGCTTGACATACCAGTTCAAGGGAAAACTTTTGTCTAAGGCTCCCACCTGCTTGTTTCTCAGTAATGGCGCCTACTCGCTGCAGTCTTGGTCTTGATTCAGACATTTGTGCATTACATGTACTCACAAACCAAGTTAGCTGTCATATTACAGGAAGAAAAAACGCTTTATATTAGGTTGGGAAGAAGCTCTAAACTATTCAAAAGAAAACATTATGCTTTATGTGGTCTGTAATTACCAACGACAAAGTTACATTCTAAATTACCATCCTCGTGTTACGTGCATTCCAGTGTAGAAACATAAGAAAGATGTGGAATTGCTGAGATACCTGGGATTCTTTTTGAGGAGTGCAGAATGTTAGCTGTCAGGTGAATGAAAGGCATTAACCCCCTTTTTTTTTTTGACACACAGATAACACGAAGCAAACTCAATTATAAGGTAATTCATCTGTCGTTCAGTGTGTATTCTTTTGACAGTTTGGGTTGTACTTATTCTCTACTGTAACTATGAGATACTCCGGCCATGCAAAAGAAGTCCAAGCCATAGCCAGACCAAGACTATTTTTTGAGATGGCCACATGGGGGCTTCTACTGCATTATATTACATAAACCTGGAATAGTTGATGAAACAATAAAGTGTGTTTAATTATCTATTAAAATGTGCAATCATCCTGTGTACGCAACCATAACTAATAAACAATCAGCTCCTTTTACATAAACAACAAAGGTGCATATTAAATAGGTGTGTTTTTCGACTACAAAAGAATGTGATAAGGCTGAACTCGGATTCTGCTATCTTAAGGCATTATAGGACAAACAGCTGCTGCTGTGTATTTGGAGGATGATGCTCTGTCTGTCTTGATGATTAATGGTGCAGTTAGCCAACTGCCTGCAGTGCTGACGCTCCAGTCACAATGACTCCGCTGGCCATCATCACAGCCTCGCCGCACCTCGCAGTGCTCCCTGGTCCCACGTTTATGGCATCCGCTCACTCCAGCGGCCAAGGGAATTAAATTACCTCATGAATCTCAGCTGTAACTTTGTGTGTAGACATTAATTATTTGCTTTTTTGGCCTTTTTTTTTTTTTTTGGTCTCCACTTCCTACCCTTTGTGAGAGTGAAGTTTATTGGAGCTGGCTTTCGTTATTTAATTTAAGATATACCATTAATCTAAGCAATTGTTTCAGAGTGTGGAGAAAACAAGGCAATGGAGGAGTAAATGCCAGAGAAAAATATGTGAAATTCTGAAACGCCTACTGGAGGGATAAACAGAACGATTGCCATTAGGTGTCGTTGGCTTCTAATCAGCGTATGTCTGAGGGTGCAGAGGTGCTAAGAATCCTTTAATGCAAATACCATGATAGACAGAGTGGGAGAGAGAACAAAACATTTAGTGACAGATCTAATTGTGGGATCAGCACACATACAGTACAGTCACAGAGACTCTCCCTAAATTAAACACCAATGTTATCTAGCTCCCTATCTCTGCTCTCACTGACCTTTGTGAAACTGACAGAGTGCTGCCACTAGGAAACGATATCAAGTAACCTGGCTTCAGTGTAGGAGCACACACAAAGGCAGATGCCGCTGAGATTAGCATTTCCATACAGCATCAAGTGTCCTCTAAGAGATGCACGAGGGCAAATCTGTGGCACAAGCCAGCCTTTAATCAGTGCAGACAAAATATTAATGAACAAAGGGAATAACGCTTAATGATTATTGAACGCATGTATGCACGCGTTCAGTCCACATGCTGGTACCCAGCTGAGAAAGCAATACATTTTGGACATTCTGGTGGAAAACAGCAGATGAAAAATGCCTCAGTCCCAGTGGGTGCAGATTTGCGCATTTTTACAGAGCAATGGTGCCCAGCATCACTTGATTTAATCACGACAGGTCGAAGAGGAAAACATGTCAGCATCTCCATGCAGTGCTGTCACATCATAATAGGAATAAACTAAAATGAGTTCCCTGCCTGGGATTTGCGTTTGGCATAAAATCTAATCTCACTACTCGGTAGGGGTGGCGGTGCATAATAAGGTTGATTACTGAAAATGATTTGAGGAGGCTGCCCTAAATGAAGGGCATAGTGGAACAGCTAAACATGAGCAAATGTCCAAAATGTGTCCCATGGCATTTGACATACTCCCACTATTTTATCACAGTGCATGATGGTTCTGACTGATGAACCCTGGGTTTGAGAGTCATTCCCTGAGGTACTCTGCATGTTTTCTGGATCGTGAGAGGACTTGCAGGGGTCATACTCCCACTGCAATCAGATGACTGATAAGACATGGCTCATCAAAGCTAATTCAATGGGGCACAGGAGCACCTGTGGCTCTCTCCTTGGTAACTATCACAACAAACACAGTGGTGCTGGAACAGTGGGTGTTCAATTTGCCGGCGCCTAACATCATTACATGATTAGACACATCCAAATTAAAGTGAGACAGAACATTGCTGCAGTTAACTCATTGGCAATGGCAGCTGTCATGAGAAAAAAATTGCAAGTCCGTCTCTGTGGATGCTTCTGGTTAAAAAAAAATAAAAATAAATCTATGACATATATGTGAAATAACAGATGACTTGCCTCAAAGGGAATACTACAGGGTCACATATTGTATGTAATTTTATTGATGTAAATAATATTTGTGCCATTTTTTAAATAATGGTAATGATTTGGTTAGCCTTATTTCATTTATCCATCATCCTTTGGTTGTATAATCCTGGTCAGGGTCAGGGTGGATCTGGGGCTTATACTGTATAAGGACGACTGGACCTGAGGCACTAAAACATTCTGAATGGCATGCCGGTCTATAACATGATGTGACGCACACACATGAAGGTTGGAGGACACCAAAGGAAGCATAGACAGACCCTGCGAGAACATGTGGAGTATTAAAGCCTTTTTAAATGTAATATAGAGCAATTGGTTGTCTGTTGCAATTGGTATGGGGAAAAAAAAACCTTCCCTGGTTATTTGTTATCAAAATATTTTTTCAATTTCTTGTCATCATATACAATACGTCTGATTTGACTGTAACCATGCAATGGTCCAAAGACATGCTTTCTGTCTAATGCTCCGTCACTGTTTCTGACGTCCTGAACCTCTGTATCTGTCATCAAAGTACAGAGGAGGAAAAACTGCTCAAAACCTGTGATGAGATTTTCAGTGCTTGTCAGATAAATCTGACAAGAAAAAAAAAAAAACCATGGTGATACACACTTTTAAGGTCCCTATGATTGTGTTTTATTGATCTGTAGACAGCATTTCAAAATCAATTGCAATGCTCTTGTTCTGTCAAATCTATGGTCAAGGGTCACCCTGCATTAACAAATTTATTATGTCGCTGGCCCCAAACATTGCTGCTCTGACAGTTATTACACACCTAACTTACCTATTCAGCACTACATCAGTATGAGCTGCAACAGTGTCTGACATTGGCATAGTTCAAAGGTCACTGCTAGGTGGATAAACAAGACATTGTGGCAGGCAGCAAACAGACAAGAAAATGCAATGCACATACCGTCCAAGGGTATCTGGTTTCAACAGAAAGCTTGTGTTTTTCCCTCACACCCATGATTATCACTCGAAACCTCTAGGATTATTTCATCTGATAGAGCTCCAGGAGGCTTGTGAAAAACAAGGGTGAGAATCACTTGGACTCATGCGTTGTATTGCTTTTAATAGAATTGCTTTTAATCCCCACCTCCTAGAAAGAAATAAAAATCTAAATGATAAATTATGTAACAATTTTGCTTTTATAAGAGATCGTTCTGCTTTGATAACAATCTTTTTAAATTATCAATAGCCTGTTAGTATTACAGGCTTAACCTTTTCCTCTTTAAGATTAATTATCTTTCTTTATCTAAGGTTGACCTATACTTTAAGAACTTATTCATACCAGAAATTCGACTTTCTTTTATTCTTTCTTTTTTTTTCTTTTTATACCTTTTCATATTTTCCCTTGGTTTCAGCACAAATTTTCCTCCTGTTATTAGCAGAAATATAATTTGAGTGTAAAAGAAAGAAAAACAGGCTATGCGGGGCCCTCATGAAACACCGGCACTTAAACAGCGCGACCCACGCGCCCCCTGCTCCCTTTTCCTGCGTGTCCGGCTCGTGCGTGCGCGCGCTTCCCGCGTGCTCCATATGTGGAGTGAACGGCCCAACGGAGCGGAGTAATGCAAGATGGGAGTGGTTCCGTTATGAGGTCACGGAGAGGCACAGAGCGGAGCGCGCGCAGCAACGGCAAAGGCAACGGCAACACACACACACACGCACACAGAGACAGAGAGCGAGCGAGAGAGAGAGAGAGAAGACAAAACATGAGCTGTACGACAGAGGCAGGAAACGTTTTATTCACGCGGCCTTAATTCGAGCGAATTTCCGACCGACAACACGTTTTTTTTTTCACTTCTTTTCAAAAGGGACGTGTGAGCAGAACGCAGTGCTCTTGTTCTTTTGCTGCTGGATCTTTGTTGGAACAGGAAGAAATTCCCCTGCTTGCGTAAGAGAGAAAAAAAAAAACAGACCGAAAAGACTCCGGTGCATGAGTCCGAGGAGGAAAGTTTTCCCGTCTGAAAAGCGAGAGAACTCGGCTGAGCCATGCACGCGCTGTGCAGCGTGGGGTAGCCGTGTCGTGTCCTGCGTTTGAAGGGATTTCGGGGACGTGTGTAAAGTTTACCGGGGGTTCTTCTCATGCGACAGAAGACGGACGGATCCCGTCACGCGCTCGCTTAGAGCCATTGTTCGCAAGCTATTTGTGGGTTTTTTTTTTTTTTTTTTGGCTGAGGGATCCTGCGTTCCTAACATCGGGCAACCGGGGAGACAACTTGGTTGGATTTACGTTTACTTTGTTTTTGTCCCACGGTCTCTCCATCATCGGTCGCCGCCTTCAGGATGCACGTTCTTATGAAATGCGCGTTGATCTCGCGGCTCGCGCTGCTGCTGCTGCTGGTGAGGAGCAGCCGCGCGCTGTTGTGTTTGCCCTGTGACGAGTCCAAGTGCGAGGAGCCGAAGCAGTGTGTCGGCGCCGTGGTGCCCGGGATCTGCGGCTGCTGCTCGGTGTGCGCCAAGCAGAAGAACGAGAGCTGCGGCGGTGTGTACGGCCTGTACGGCACGTGCGACGCGGGGCTGCGGTGCGTGATCAGACCCCCGCTCGACGGCGGCTCCATCACGCAGTACGAAGTCGGAGTTTGCGAAGGTAACTGACAAGCCCGAGGGCTGCCCTTAACGCAGCTGTGCTTCTCCGGCGGAAAGTTGGGTTTGCACACGCTGGGCTTCACTTCAAGTCCGAACTCGTGGGCTTAACCACCATTTTAGCCCGTCTCAGTTTGTACAGCCTGCCATTAAAGAAAAACAGCAAAGCACTAGACTATACCTAGAAACGTCACGCATCAGTCAAGCCGTTAAACTAGACCACGAGAATCGGACGATCAGATTCACACGATGCCAATACGAATCAAGTAGTGCGATTTAATCTAAATCGGCACTGATTGAAACTGAAGTGGTGAAAGTTACTGAAAAGGCAGAAAGTCAAATATTTGATTGTAGTCTGTATTCATATATTGCACCATACAAAGTTTTAGTAAACAGACTGTTTATTGTACAGAGTGTAAAGCTGATCTAAAATAACCCGAGTG
Source organism: Clarias fuscus (assembly GCA_030347435.1). Classification (NCBI taxonomy): domain Eukaryota; kingdom Metazoa; phylum Chordata; class Actinopteri; order Siluriformes; family Clariidae; genus Clarias; species Clarias fuscus. The sequence continues at coordinate 14,713,890 of CM059216.1, read as the reverse complement.
CTGACGGACGCTACAGCTGTTTACTGTAAACATGCTTCCCTGGGAGTGTTTACAGAAGCCTTCATGGAGAAGAGAGAGAGAGGGAGAGAGAGGAGTGTAAGGGGGCAGGTTGACTAATGTGTTTGCAGTATGTTGGTTTTGCATTTCTGTGAGATGTTACTAAGAACAGATTCCGTGCTGTTTTGGGACGAGGTACCAGCCTCCTTCCACCAAGGCTCGTTGTTTTTTCCTTTTTTTCCTTCCCCTTTGGAATGTCGGCTATGTGGCTCAGCTTGCGCATCCCATTGTGTGTTTTACACCAGAGGACAGAAGGACGACAGCTTCTGATCACGAGTGTCAGAAGTCGGCATCATGCCCTGTGCACACTCTCCCTGCACACGCTCAATACCGTTATCATGATGTCGCTATTAGTACTAATGTGACGACTAGTCTGATGCAAAAACTCATTTATCTTCTTTTATCTGAACAGAACATTTCCTACTTGTTGAATAGAAAGACGTCCATCAGACCAAAGAAGGAGTTAAGTGATGTAATAGAACCGAAATGATTAGTGTACCGAGACAAATCAGGCTACACTCTCAGAAACAATAGTACTAAACTGTACATTTTCTTGGCACTGTGGGGGTCTTTTATACCTTTAGGTAATTTGCAAACCTGGAGTTTATTTGCACTAGTCTGAATTAATGGACCAGTTTGTTAACTTGGTCCGTGTTCCATTCGGTTCGCTTTTGCTTCACACATTGAAACGAATCAAAATGCGTCACTAAAAGTTATGTATCTGATGTTTTTCAGATTGGATCTGAGTCTCTTTTGTATGTGTCCATAGATCAGATATAAATCCGATGCACAGTCATGCAACTTGAATGAGAATGGGCAGATCAGAATTCTTGTGTATTTTTTTGCCTTTACCTTTACGTCATTTGGCAGACCAAATGCCTAAATGTCGGTGCGTGCGTTAGGGAGCTGGCGTCATCAGTCAACATCAGCAGCGATGCGATTTTATAGCAATGCAAGCAATAGCTTCTAAAACAGCTAAAGTGTTTATGACAAGAAATACAGCCGACTAACTGTAGTTTTTGCTAATGTAATGTTTAAAATGAATGTGCGGGTGCACAGATATGATGTGTTTTATACAGGATGGTGGAAGCAAAGAGGTACTGATGTGTCAGACAAAAGTTAATTGTAATTATGAACGTAAACGTATGTGACATTCAAATCCGATCTGAATCGAACAGTGTAGCTTGTGGTGTGAGTGTTGCTTTAGTGCTCCTAGAGGTCAGATCATGTTCCCACCATAAACCAACTGCTCTAGAGTTTGTTGGGGACCAACCCAAGTCCAAACCAAGACTACATCCAGAAAGGGTCTCTGTGTGGTTGCTTTAGTTTGCACCCGAATGCAATCACTGTGTTCAGACCTGCCTAAACAAACCGCAACAAGGGGGAAAACAAGCCAGTACCCTTGAGATACCACCCCGGGGACAAGAGGGTACAGTTTAGTATATACATTTTTTTCTAACAGCACATTAGACTGCAAACTAATGATGAGGTTTGATGTTTTTGTTGTTAGGACTGGTCCTAAACTTGGTCAGAAGACACACTATGCTCAGTGCTGTGGGTCAGATTTCAATGCAACTGATTATGAAAACATGCCGAAGGCGTCTTGGCTGCTTTGCGTGTAATCTCTTAGGTGACATCTAATGTAATCCAGCCAAGAAAACAGAACAGGATAAAGTGTCAAAGCAATGCTTGCCACAGGAATGCGAAAGATCAAAGCCAGGATTACAAGAGCTGCGGTTTTGGCCCAAATATCCTATGCTAGAATGACCCCACCCTAACCTTGTTAGAAGCTGAGATCAGGGTCAATCTAGTGAAATACTTTATAATCTATGCACAATATGTTTTTATATCAAGCTTCACATTCTCTGACAGGCCTATAGTGTGTGTCGGTCTGAGAAAACCCACTGGACATCACTGTGGTTGGGTTCAGACGAACAGCCAAAAGAGATGAATGATGAGATGAGTCTTTGGCCCAAATTGTGTGTTTTTTGCCTTTAATCAATTTTTGACACCTCATAAACAGGCTTCATCAAAACGGTTTTATTTGCTTTTTCCCAGACATAAAACAGGCTGCAGAAAGATATAGATATCTAAAACCTTGCTAGCTAAGTCAGATTTTCTCATATAGAGAATGTCATGCGGCATCTCATGTGTACCCAACACATCCATCTCAGTGTGATAATCTGCACATTGAACTCCACTCTGAGAGCTGACGTTTCAGGTCCTGTGTTAACATAAGAGTCACAGGTTCCCATGGGACACTGCCTTTACTCTGTAGCGCTGTAACAGAGGAATTCCATTAAGCCCAGGCTTCCAACACACTGCATAGCACATAACAGTAAAATATATTGCCTGTTATTTAGTATACTGGGCTCTGTAGACCACACACATGGTCTGAGTCACAATTTAGATCTTATACAGTACCACTGCACATCAGTTAATAACCATGTAATTTACTAATCATTAATGAAATGCTCCAAGAGGAACATTGGACAAGATGCTTGCTTTTATTAAGCGAATTTATAATGGTCTGAAATGCTTTTCGGCAAAGCTAGTATGGTCCTTTTTTTGCATAATAAGAAAATAAGTGCATGGTTATGATTTGGAAGTAGGTTTGCAAACATTTAGTCATCGTTTAAGCTTTTATAGATTTTGTTTGCAAGAGAACAATCAGCTAGTTCCTTTTCATTCTGTAATAAAAAAAAACAGTCCTGTCAGAAGATTGTGCTATTTGAGTAATCCATAAAAATAATAGAAATCAAGAAGCCTCAGAAAATTGATGATACCCCCGGAGTGTCTGTGTTTTCAATTAACAGCCTGAGATTAAAGGTAAACTGAGACTGGGGAAGAGGACAGAGCAATATCAGATAGCGGTATGTATGAATATATATAGATAGATTTAATCAGCGTGAGGACTTGAAGTATAAAGCGACTGATCAATAGACCAGAGCCGTAATCATTGAGGCTCCATTACAGCAGTATACACACAAGTGCTAAAATGTGCAAACATCTGTAGTTAACTCTCCAACTTTGTTGACCCAGCATTCATGGATACTTTAAAATAATTACTACCACCATGACAAAGAGAGAAACTGTGCACATACAGTATGGGTTTGTTTGTTCCCCAAACTAATTGTAGGCAGGGCTAGTGCTGGGCCAGGAAGGAGCATAAAAAGTGAGCGCACATAAACACTTCCTTTTCCCCTTGTTTTTGCCAGTGCAACCGAGGAATGTGTGCGCTCGGCCTGTTGCAGCCTATCTGAGTTTTCAGCCCTCTGGCTGGGTGTCAGCCCAGCTGTCTGATGCCAAATTATTTAGCGCCTTCAAAACAACACATATTAATCCCAAAAGAGCGAAGCACGTATGGCACTCGCGCTCGCTTGGGAAGCACAGTTATTTACTCGCATATTCTGTCAAACATTCTTTCACGAGCTTCCATTGACAGTTTGCCTCGGGAGGCGATGGCACGAGGAGTCGGGCGGAATTTATCCGTGCAGCCCGGCGCTCGGATCACCCCATCACTCGTAGCGGTGCATTTCGGACACGGCGACTGTACGCGTGTGTAAAACACGACTGGAACTTTCCTGAATACAAGTGTATCGAGGTTTGTCTCCCACAAGCTGATTATCAGTGTTGAGTTTGGCACCGGCGCCTTGGACCCGTTTGCCGGTTCTGCATCCAAACTTTTGCGCCGAGTCCCTGCTGCCAGTGTTGCAATGTCATGCACTAAAATCACAATCTGTCTGGCTGGGAGAATAATCAGCAGTCTTTATTGCATAATTGACTGAAAAGTGGGCAAAGGGCATATGGAATTACATGCGGTTCGTTCAGAGACGACAACAAAGGCATGTCAATCCTCGTTTTTCGTCATCCACATACTCAGGCTTCTGCCTGTAAATAAAGGAGCACCATATTGCGCTTAATCAATGTCGTAGACACATTTTTTTCTGGAATTATTTTGCCAAATGCTAAACTTGAAACAAGGGTTGCTAATTGGTAAGAACCTTTCTTTCCTCGTTTGTCTGGCTAATATTCCCATTAGCCAGACTTGTACCTTGTCTCTATTTTTACACATCAGGTTTTTATGTTTACCCTCTCCATTTTCCCATTTATTGTTGCGATGCCAGCAGATATGAATTGCTCCTGGCCACTCTCTAAAGCTTTCAGCTTCCTTTTCTTCTACGTTCTGCAGACATTCAGAATGCAACTTTGTATGTCTGCCCTTGTCTTTTTTATTCTTTGTCCCTTGTAAAAAAAAAAAAAAAAAAGGCCAGTGAAGGCCAGATTACTTTTGTCAGTGAACACAGGTTTCCTTGTGTAGTCAGGGAAGACAAGCGGAAATGCTTTTCCTCGCCTTTAGCAGCCTCCCTGTCACTCTTTCTTCCAGTACAGAGGAGCGGGATGCGGGGGGTTTTGGTGATTATCGTTCCCAAGCTCCAGGCTAGAGAAGTGAGACTTTGGCAAAAAGCCTTCCTGGCATGAATGAGGAGAGGTGGATGCTGCTCCCAGGGAAAAACAGCTGCACATCATGGCCCAAAATCCCACACCTTCATCAAGTCTGAGCCAGGAGTGCCAAACTTCACTGAACATTATCACAAGCTGTGTATACACACACACACACACTCCTGCTATTGTTTAGAATATATTATGGGCTGTGTGTTAAAAAGGCTCCTCTTTTCGGAGTGAACTTATTAATAGGTGTCATGGATGCAAATTAGCTAATGCTTTGTGCTTCAGGAAGGTCTCTAGCTTGGATAACAACCAGGTGCCACTGTGGGCACAGCAGCGAAATGAGCCGCCATAGCAGGACGAGCTGTAATTTGAGGAGAACTGGGTTTGTGGTTTAGCTACACTGATATTCCAAATGCAGTAGATATATTACACTGGAACGTGGTTAATGTTTTTCCGTTTTTTTGTTTCATGAGGACGATTTGCATAATTTTTATGAGATGCGTTAGCTGCTTGTTTGTTTAGGAGTTGAACTTTATTAAGTAACGTTTAAGGTAACAATTGTCATCATTATTTAGCTTTATACGTTATGGTAATGATCAGCCTTCCAGATTTGACTGAAATTGATTTATTTTTAAATTTCTTACAAAATGATTGAATATTTCATTCTGCAATGACATGGTTTAGAGAACTTGAATTTTTTTTGGAGGATAATAAAAGTGTCACCTTATCCTTGAACATACTAACGGAACCGTTAAACTTGCCCGTCTTGGGAAGAGTGTCAAAACATAACCGTCCTTTTAAACGATGTTCTCTACCCGCTCTCATGGAACAGAAATCTAATCTGCGCGGCTATATACAACTTGTTCTGGAACGTAGAAGGCTCCGGGACTTGAAATGGCACCGTTCGTGAAAAAATAACAGCCCATGTGAAGGAATCAGAGATGCAAGGGAACTCGGCAACATGTCTCTCAGGGTCGTTGCCAAGCCGAGGCTCTGCGTGTGGCTCAGACCACCAGGAGAGTGTTTATTGTACGAGCCCCTTGCCAGGCTAGAAGCAGACATGTTTGGCCAGAAGTGCACCAGCTTGAACTTCCTCACCCTGCTATATGACCCACGGCTTGTCTGGCGAGCCTGGCTTAGTCATGTTGACGGTATCTATTCAAGGTCATCGTGAAGACAGGCGGATGCCCCTTTCAGGAAGACATGGAGTGTGTTATCTAGAGTACCAAGATTAATTTGTACCTGTTTCTACTTGTATTACAATATTATATTACTTATATATATTTTTTTACTTCCCCTTTATGTTTTATTATGCATATACAGTACATCAAAGCTGTGTTAGAACTGAAGGACAATACAGATGCTGTGTACTCTGCTGCACACACTATAGGCATTGTGCGGTGCAGCTGTGATCACACCCAGCATGTTTAATTCCAATGGCTGAATGGCTGGGCTGCCTCTGGGAGTCATATCACCAGCAGCCATGCACACATTCAGTCCTTAATGCAAAAGGGAAGTGGGTGTCCACCCAAATACGTTCAATATTTAAAGGGATCAACCTGAGTTTTTTTTTTAGTACCATTTACTTTTTTTTAGCCCGAGAACACTGGACATGATTTGGGAATACATAATGCATTTGATGCAGTTGCTTCCTCATAAGGCAGCATGCACATACAAAATTCCCACATGGTGCAATTTATAGCTGTTAATATACATGTAAACTGGACTCAGGGTTAAACCAGAAGTACCCCGGAGCTGTGAGACAGTACACAAGTTAAAAAAGCAGCATGTGGTATATATCTGATGTGACCCTGGCTAGATTGATGTTGGCTTTGTTTGAGAAAATCATGCACAAGGCAATTTATTGCACAGTTGTCAAGCAGTAAGATACTGCACTGTTTTCCCCTGTTATATATTAGCCAGTAAGAAAGGAGAATTTCACTAGACAACTCGATGACCTTCATGGGAAAAGGAGGCATCCATAGAACGGGCCTTTATTTACTGGCTGCATTCGGTACAGGCAGAGATCGCAGAATGCGCCCACGTTGCACACACACGAGTAAACCTCCATACATGTACTCGCACTTGTACAACGGGGATGTACAGTATAGTTCTGTGTTCTCCCCCATCTGAACACACAGTCCACATATCAGTTATGTGTATTTGCAGTGTAAATAACATTTCATACTGTGGCTCAGAGAGTGCAGTTCAACAAGGTTCTTATTTCAGAATTAGTATTAAAACGATGATGTTTAAATGACGTTCCTTCATGCTTTAGAATATTTTTGTCACTCATTCACATATTCTTAATTATTGTACCAGTATATGTGTTATAATTCTGTTAACATTATTCTCAGGTAAAACTTTATGTACAGTACAGGGATCAATGTGCTGTTGATTTTTAACTGCGAAGAAATAAAGATATAATTTTTCCCCCTGTAAATCAGCTTGTCTCGAAGCTTCATGAATATTTATTTCCCTTTGATCCTTACTCAGATGAAAACTGGGATGATGACCAGCTCTTGGGATTTGAACCATGCAATGAGAACCTGGTTACGGGCTGTAACATAATCGACGGGAGGTGTGAATGTGACAGCGTACGGACATGCAACAACCCATTCGAGTTTGCCAGCGAGGAGGCTTGTCAGACAGCGCTGAAGAAGATTGAAGGTAAAAATCACTGTCTTTTACTCTGGGTTTACACAGCATCTCATCCACAGCCATAGTTTCACCAAACATGGTCTCATAAAGTCCATCGGCGGAAGTGTTCATTTGGTTTCTTTATTCAAATGAAGTTTGAATTTGATGGATGGATCTTATTAGGGATCTTGGAGGGAGACTTTACTAAATTGTACGAGGAGTCAAATTGGGACGTGTGGGGAAAGGTGTAAAAACCGACTGACATTTACAGAAGATTTCAAGCACAGTATGGTGATGAGACTCAGAAAAACGTCTGAATGGTGCAAACATTTTAACATCTGTGGCTGAGTTTTCCCGGAGCCCACTGCCATCGTTCCTGTGAACATTCAGCGACTGGAACGCCTGATGCTGTGGATAACCTGTGATCTGTTTGCAGAAAAGACACATCTGTCTGTGGGAACTGTACACACAGTCATTCACCATCACCACGTGCACATTACAGGAACTCGGCTGGGAGTTTCCCCGTATAGTATTTACCACGGTCCAAGCAAGTTCCACATGTTTGGGCCTTTAAAGGAGTTCCTGGTAGGGTAGCGTTTCAGCATTGAAGCAGGATGTTACTGAGAAAACGTTCTACTTTGATGCGCTATAAGGTACTCTCATACCAGTGTTATGTCGTTCAAAAGTCACTCCTTGAACAGCGCATACTCCCTCACTAGTATGTTACATTCTTCTACCAAAGCTTAATAATCTGTAATTAAATTGGTAATTGAACTGGGCTTCCTCGTTAGGACCGAGTTGCTCAGAAATGATTAAGACAGGCAGTAATCTCTGTGTTTAATTTACGTACCGATTTGACCTATGATCTACGTTAGGCATTAGGAAATGAATCGCAATTCTGATCTAATACATAGGCAGGAGATTGAATAGGATGGAAATGTCATGTTCTGTTTTTGCATGAGCTAACTTGGGATCAACAGCAGATGTGACATGTCAGTGATACGTGAGCGCAGCGTAAACAGCCGTCCATCCAAACCGCATGGCTTCTGACTCTGTTCCACTGAACAAATGCAACAGGCAGGAACATAAATCAACTTCTTCGCTCTAGCACCTCTATTCGCTGCAGCACCTTCTTATGCAACTAGGTTACTGGACCAGCAATATCTCAACATCATAGTAAATTATGAGTTTTATTACAGTGCACAAGGCTGAACACTGCTCTATATGGGCTCATATCGATTAAAACAAAAGCTTACACATGTTGTTAAAGCGGCTTCCTCCGGGTTAGACTACATATACTGTAAGAATATAAGCTATGAATTTGTGTCTGCTCTGTTTTTTTTTTCTTTTCCTTCCTTCTCTAACGGTATTTATTCCGATCAGCTGAATTGTTCATTAAGAAATCAAAGTTGGTTCCCATAGAAATTCCGAACGGCACATCATATCTTAGTCCTTCTACTCTCTTCTACTCAACCAGTGCGGAAGATTTTCCTGGAAATGTTCGGAGCTTAATGATTTTTTATCGTATTTTGCGGTGCTTTTTATTTCTTTTCCCCTCCTAAGTACGGTGTGGTGAGAAGAGTAAATGTTTTCCTTATCGTTTTTGAGGGGGGACCATGTTGTTTATACGTTTGCAGGTTTCTTTGGAACGCCTGTGATTAACAAACAGCTTTACTTGCCCAAAGCTGATAAGCGCTATCAGAATGCAAATGGTGCATTGAATAACGTAGTTCCTCATGGACACACACTTAATTCTTTTCATGTGGCTGCGTGTTCAGGTTAGATTGGCAGCGCACTAGCAATTAAACGCTAAAATATATGTTTGTTATCACACCGTTCTTGGCAATGGTTGATGGCCTTTTCTAGTACGGTAGGTGTAGTTTCGTCAGCGCTGCGCTTCTTTTTAAGCATTCCCTGCAGTGATTCATCTTAATAAGCAGTTGTTATCTTGTTTTGACTGATTTGGACTGTTGTGTAATTGTCACTTGTTTATTGGGATGTTATGTCTAGCCTGAACTAATGTTTTGCATGTATGTGTGTGTGTGCGCGCTATTGTTTACTGACAATGCGCCTAGCTTTGGCTGCTGTTTTGCTGTATTTGGACCTGTGTCTCCTTGGACAGCTCACTATGGTGATGGTTGGGGATTGGGACACAGTTCTCGCTGCAGTAGTGGTATGTCCTTGGTGGTTATTATTTACATAGGAAAAACATTACTGCCACGATCCATCAGCTCGGCCCATAATTTTGCATTGGGTGTCTGAAGACACAGTGAGAGCTTATTGATTTTACATTTAACAATCACTTCTGTTACGGAGAATTGGAACCTTCTCTATAATATGATTAAGCCCTGTCCCCTACTCCTGTATTTGCTTTTTGTTTTTTTTTTTTTTTGATTGCTGGCAGCAGAGGAGAGGAAAAGGACAAAGATGCATCTATACTAACTACTGCACTTGGAATGTAAGTTGATGATTAAAGCTCATTCATCTTGTTTTATCCAGAAAATCAAAAAAAAAAAAAAAAAATCTGAGCCCGTTTTTCAGGAATTCTGTGTCTATACACTGAATAGCCATAACATTCATACCACCATTATGTGACTTGAATAACACTGATTACCAATTATATACCATTAAAGTGGCAACAGCTCATTTATGATTCTGAAGAAAAGCCAGTGTAGCACAAATTGCTGAAGAAAGTTAACTCTGGTTTTGATAGAACGGTATCAGAACACTCAGTGCATCAGAGCTGGCTGTGTATGGAGCTTTGCAGGCAAAGTGTTGCATCGATCGAGCGTCCATAGGATGTGCGGGACAAAAAACGAGGCCCCACTTTGCAATGTACAAAGATAAAGGATCTGCTTCTAACATCCTGGTGCCAGAAAACACAACACACATTCAGAGGTCTTGTGGGGTCATGGCCCCGAGGGGTCAGCACAAAGGAACTCTAAAGCCTAGGAGGTTTTGATGTTAAAGGTTTCAATGATTTGTTTAGCCATAACGTTAAAAGAGCTAACATTAAATCGACCTAAAGGAAGAGGTTTTAATGTTAATGATTTTAATGTTATGGTTGATTGATTATTAACAAAGGCGTTTTACCGTTGGTGGTGAATGCAGTTTTTGATACGCGCTATAAATATATGGGGTAAATATAGCAAGTAATAATAATACTAGGCAAAAAGGAATGGACATCTGAAAGGGCAGAAGAAGACTGATAATGATGCTCCCTGCCTTTCCTTGGTGGTTGCTAATGACCATTTTCCAGTGGACCAATCCCACTATGAAACTAAGGGAAATCAATCCTCAGAAGAACTGGAATAATATGCTGACCTTTGACGGCTAACTAGATTTTTCCTCAAGGTGTGGAAAAATGTCAGAGTGGTAAATCATAGTTAGGCCTGTCTGTGGATGCTAAGACTGCTTGAAGATGTTGACCACGATTTGAAAGTCCGTCTTCAGTGTTTCCAGGGCAGAGTTTTGAAAAATTAACTTTCAACCAAGGCATTATAAGCCAGAAAGGATCAAATAAAAATCCTGTCAGAAAAAGCGAGTGAATACTTGGACACCGAATGGAGATTCCAGTGTGCTATGCTCGACTTGAAATGAAAGACACATGAATGTTGTTTTTTTTTTTTTTCTTCCTTCGGACCGATGGTATCTGCCTTTAAAAGTTAAAAACAAACCTCTTACATATTGAAGCAGTGCTGCTGTAGCATGCATGTTTTTGGGACCAGGGTGATCAGAAACGTCTTTTTCAGGGAGAACTGGCCTTGAAGGACATGACCTTGAGGAAAATTCAAGAGCACCGAGAAATGTCTGTTACTGTTTCAGAGGATCTGATTTTGAAATGAACGTAGACGTAAACGCTAGTCTTTCAGTGACCCAGTCCTGGAAACCTAAGGCTGTCATTTCGTAAACTAATGAAACTACTTTTAGAAACCAGCACTTGATAGTGCTCATGCAGTGATTACGAGTACATTATTTGCTTTTGATATTGGAGTGGAAGCCTGTCTGGAAATTTGCTCTTGATAAACCATAAAACAGCGGCTAAAGCAGCACATGTGCAGATTACTGGTGAGAGACTGGATTTGAAATACGAGACGTAAGTATGAGAGTACATTTAAGGGGACAGTGAGGAAAGAAAAAAAAAAAAAGCAAAAGAAAGTGCTAGAAACAGGAAGTTTTGTTCTCTGGGAGTCTGCTGTGCCGTGAAATTTGGTTCCTCTGGCCCAGTTAGGCCGAAGAACATTAAAGGAAATGCTTAGCATTCCTGCCATAGAGCTGCGTCTCTGACGCTATTGCAGGATTACAGTGGAGAATATTTGTTCTGGGGAGCTGGCCATGCTAATTGCGGGCCCCGTTGTGTGCAGGGAGAGTGCAGGTGCTCGTGCCAAAAGCAACATGTTTCTGTTCAGCTCAACAATGTCCTGTTTTCGAGGAGAACATTGCGAGCGCGGAGGGAGTCGTTTTTATTCTTATCCCGTCAAGCGGTGCACACCAACGCATTTTTTTTGTTAAAGGGTTGAACTTTTTACCAAAGTCTTGTAGGCAACACAGTGGCATGAAGAAACAATTAAAAGTCCATTAGTGTCTATAGATGCCTGTTGCAGCCCATTGTTGTGTACGTTAATTGATTATTTGTGGGGGCTGAGTGTAATTAATCTTGGTGGCTATTGAAAGCTTTGTAAACAGATCCTTAGCATTCCTGCTGTGCTTTATTTTCACCTCCCCTGACATTGGCACATGGGAATGTTTGGGGACATCTATTTATTCAGCATGAGTGTGACGCACCTCCTCCTTACTGAAGAAAAGATTAAGCGCCTATGCAGCTCCTTAAAGCCCCCCCCCCCCCAAAAAAATATACTCTCTTCAATCTTTACACAAGACTATAATGACAACTATAATGCCTCACCCTTTTCTCCCCTGAAAGCTCAGGAGGATGGTAGAATTTTGCCTTTGTTCTCTCGAGACAGAGCATTAGTGACATTACCATTGATTCTTCCACTATTGCTAGTAGCGGTCTTGGCCAAAGAACTACAGTCTATTAGTAGAACTTCCCTTAGGAAATTCAGTCTAATTCACTTACTTTTGATGATGTAAGTGTGCTTGACACTTTGCACCGAGCACTAAAACCACAATATCATAAACGTAATTAATCTACATTTTCAGATCTCTTTCATTTTTTGTTGCTTTTAAGCTCATGTTCTTTTAGTGCCCTCAATGGTATAGTCCAAGTTGTACACCAGGATTTAAATGTCTACTTAATTCATTACAAAGCTCTCACCAATGATCCATAAGTTTTCAATATCATTATCCGAGAAAATATCTATTACAGTATAATAAGCCATGCAGTGGCATTGATAATTCATACGTAACAGGCGTTGATAATCTATCAGTGTTTAAAGATCCATCAGCTATGAAAACCGTTAAAATTAATTTCTGCTGTAAAGATACGTGTGTGTGGAATTTCAAACAAGTTCCCGGATTGAGAGATTTTGGGGTTCTAGATTATCTTACATCAAACTCAGCTGCTTTAAGGAAGTCCCGGAAGAGCTGCAGCTTTTACCATTCAATGCACCGTCGCACGAAAGTGCAGTCTTTCTGAGCCAAGCTATTCTGTCCTTTGTATGTGGAACAAAAGCAATCAAATCAATAGTAATGTGTCCAGGCTTCCAGACTGGGAGAGCTGCCAATAGCCAAGTATTGACCTCTGAGTGCCATAAGAGTGTGAGCTACAGACTAAGGCCAGGGTTCTACTTGACATCTGACAGTACTGTATGCGGCAGCCATACTCATTGTTCACTCGTTTTGAAATGGAGACTATATTTCTTGTGTCCCATCAATAAGATCAACTGCATTGCTTCACATCCTGACCTTGCGGAATGTTGATGTGTCGCATAAATTTTTGGAAATGTCCAATTAATGCAAAAAAAACAAAACAAATGTGCAACAGCCATCATGCTTACATACTGTAGAACTGTCAGTGGACAAAGTCAAAAGGGCAGCTAAAGTTTCTTACAACGTGCAACTCCAATATCAAAGCCCTGCGTAATGGCTGATCTAGCTAATTCCAATCGGGGCCTTCAAGTAACCAAGTCAATTATCCGCTTACCAAGCTATGCAAAACATCACAGACATTTTGGTGTGATGAGTGTGATCTGTGCAGGGACAGTCAGCACGATCAAACAAATTCACAACGTGATTTATTGTAAAGAGACTGTTCTGATACCAGTCGAGCATCAAGTCCCAGGTTTGTCCCACTCCTGATACGAGTCCTCGGTATTCACTGGACTTAATTCATCTGAGAACACAATTCTTATGTTTTTGAGAAGTGTCACAGTCAGAAAATTCTTACAGAAGCACTCTGTCTGGTTTACCGTCACTGTGAGCTAACACATCTAAAGGGCATGTGACACAAACGTTCAATAAAATGATCCTGCAGTACAAAAGCTGACATGTGTTCTAGTCGGAAGATTCATTCAGCCTGACTGTCGTAAAAGCCAGATTGCTATAGAACAGCCAATGTTTAGAGGAGGAAGTCTCTGGGGTACGCCTTGATGCAGACATATAGATGAAGTTTACTTAAAATAGGACCGTTGAAAGGTTGACATTTAAGCCTGTGATTGCCTTGACAATTGCCTCCTTTACCAAAAGTCACTTATGTCGCTTACTTTTATTCCCTTTCCTTTTTTTTCTCTATGATTGCTACAAAACCATGATATGCGATAAGCCCGTTTTCCCTCAGCTGCCGCTTTCTATCCAGAGATTACCAAGCGGAGACATTTTGACCGAAAGATTTCAAACATGAAAAGGCAAGTGTGCTGATATTTTGGGGGTCACAGAGGTGTTTAGTTTGTTTCCTAGCCAGATGTTGACATTCGTGGTTAGGCTGTCAGAGATTGCTGGGTCTAAAGGTGTGGCACAGTGCACCGATTTTAGATGCATCACTTTTGGACATACTCTAGGGTCGATTTTTTTGTCTTAAGAGCATCAATATTTTGCGTGTTAAAAGATAATAGAAAAGCTTTTAGTAATAACTGTTTTGTCCTCTGGATTTGTTTTTTAATTACACAGTTGTTCGCATATAGCATCTAAATGGAGGTGTTGTTATGAATATGAACATGTTTTGCTATTCAGTTCAATTGACCTGGTCTAAGAAGACCGTCTGTTGCTTTCTGACAAGTAATAGCCTATAAGATTAACTTTCACCGCGGTTGCGTTTTGAAATCATCCTCTAAGCCAACTTGTATTGAGGGCACTTTCAGACATTTCAGTTCATTTTCTGGGTCTGAATGAGACCAAAATTAATAGCTTTGGTTTGTTTGCTATTTGATTTGGTTCATTTTCAATTTTACGCCGCACATAATTAAACGAGGCAAACCAAAGGGTTGTGTACGGCTGCAAGCACAAACCTAAAACTCTACGTGTATTGGTAAAAAAATTTGACAGTGGTAAAAGGTTTTTACACATACTGTAGAAATGACAGAAATGACAGAAAAGCAAGACTTCAGCATCTTTCGTCAGCGTTAATTACGCACCCTATATGGTGAGAATGTCATGATCCAAATATGCATAAGTCTTTAAACATGACTTGTGAACGGCCCCTTAGGGTATTTTTTTGTTGTTGTAAATGTTAGAAGGTTGAAGCTGCAATTTGCAGTGCCATTTCTTTTGCACAAACTAGTTTTAAATGTATTTTGTCTCAGACGGCCTTAAATATTAAAATGTGTTGCTCGTAAGTTATAGGCAAGTTTAATAAAAGTAATTTGGTTATCACTAATTGTTCTGGACCTTGAATATAAACCAGTTCAACAGTATATTAGTCCTGCTATACATGTTCTTTTTGAAGAAGCTTTGAACTCTCACTAGCACTGGTTTTCCTGCATCTGGAAGCCGTGATTCACTTCACAGTAATATTCACAAGGGGCAAGAGATAACGCTTTGTGTGCAGGAGACACATTGTGTGTGGGAAGCTGTTGCATTCGCTACATCTGGTTGTGGACGCTATGTCATGTTCTCTCCAATATGGAGATATATTCTTAATCTTATGGGACGCCCGAGGTTGGTAGATGCCCAAACAAACGTTAAACGAAGTAGATCTATATTATGATGTGAAACTGAAAGTTGTAGGGCGGGTGCAGGGGGGGGGGGGGGGGGTAAAATGTATGGGGGGGGACTGACTATGCTGTAAAGTGAAATTTTTGTATTGTTTTTCCATGATCTTGAGCAAACTTTGTGTCTAACAAAACTTAACAATTTTTTCCCCTGGATTTGCTGAGTGACTCAGCATGAGCTTGCTGTATTTTTTCCTTAAACTCAACCAACATATTACTGACACTAAATTGCATACTTACATCACCACAAACACTGCAAGCTGATTTATCCATTGTGACAAAACTGTGCGAGTTGGAGCATTTTAAAAATCACACTGATATAACCAAAACAATTCTCACATAATATTTTGGCATTTTGTGCTTTTTTATCACCATTATGACTCAAAGCCACCATGCAGAAAATATTCTCTAAGAGCTTTTGATACTTATTGCTTCTTCTGAAATAAACAAACAAGCTACTGTAGATTTTTTTTTTTTTTTTAAACTGCCAGATAGCTCATTTTGCAAACAAATGTATAAATCATACGTATAACTATAAAATGCACCACATTTTTGTTTTATTTCCTGCAGCCAGGTCGTTTCAAAGTTGAACTGCTGCTTAAGTGCAATCGAAGTGCTCTGGAGTTGCCTTGCTCAGGGTTGCATTCAAATGTGATTATGTCCCATTCTCGCTGCCCTCACTTGCATACAGTACGTGCACCTTAAGTCAATATAGAGTCCGAAAATCCCTGAGGAACCGATGTCATGACTACATCAACCGAAGGGTCAACAAAAACGTCTTCCAGGAGTGTGACATCGTCGATTTTGCGTTTTGTGCACGGAATGGGTTTCCTGCACGACTCTGTCTGCAGAACAGGTTCGAGGTTTGTGTCCCTATTGTTGGCCAGCATTGTTTCGTTGCTTGCAGGCAATCAGATGTTTCCTCGCCTGAACAAAGAAAAAGGAGATGCGGAAGAGGCTCTGTGATTCAGTCTCACCTTGTGATCGCATTAAGCGACACCTCTGAGCGCAGCTCGCATTTTTAACACAGACAGTCGTTCACCGGACTGACTTACGACTTGCTTTGTTTTGACGTCTCCGAAGCCATATCGATGAGGGAATAGGAAAATGTGAAACGCTACCACGAAGTGCCGTCGAGCAGTAATATTTTAGCAATCCGCCACAGTTGTGGACAGGCTAACGTTACTCTTGCTTTCATCAAGCACAAGCACGAGCATGAGCATTGGCTGCGGTTTTAGAATGAATGCTGCAGCATTCTTTTTTGTCCCTTTAACAGCAGGACAAAAAAAGCTCTAAACAAGTCTGAGGGGGGGGGGGAGAAAAGAGGAAATGTGCAAAAACAAGAGCTTATTGTCTTCTGACTGGTGAGGATCCCAGGGGGTCGTGTAGTGTTTTGACTAGAAATCCCACGACAAGTGAGGGTATTGAGAGAGGGAGAGATGCTTGTTTCGTCACAACGAGAGACCAAGAGAAAATCTCATGCGTGTGTTTGCTAATGAGAGGAAGAAGCAAGGTGTTTTAGACGGTCTCTGATTCTGAGGAGGAAAGATGAACTTTGTACCTCAGTGATGCTGCGAGTCGATTACAGCCCATACAGTTATATATGACATTTCTGTAGTGGAGATTCAGCTGGAAAGTTAAAAGTCTCCGCCAAAAGAAATTTTACTTAGCGTTGAAATCAAATTGTCCCTGACAGATTTAAGGGTGTTGGAAGTTTTATGGGCTCAGTCTTGCGTGCGTAGCGTGCCTCAATGCACAGCGATCGTAATCGTTTTTTTTCTCCCACAGATTTTTGCAACAAAACAATCATGTCGATGCTTAATGGTTGCATGCCTTACATAACTGAATATTTGTTGCGGATTTCTCCAGGAGAGCATGTTTGGACTTATCGTCTGGAATGTTTGGCATAGCAGAGCCCCTTCTATCTAGTCTTTTCTTTTTTCAAAGCTAGCTTCATTTCTCCATCCCTCGCTCCCTCCCCTTTCGTGCTTTCATCTTGTTTGCTCTTTCCCTCTCTTCGTCCTGTGCCTTCTCGTTTCATACCGACACTTTCTCTCTTCCTTTTCCCAATTGTTGCACAAGGACACACACACGCAAAAACCCTATCCTTACAGAATAAGAATTCAAGCTGGCCTCTTGTCTAGAGAGTGCGGATATTTGCACCATAAGGTGGAAAGGCAGCGTGTCCAAGTACTGGGTGATAGGTCCTTCAGAGAAATTGTTGGGAGATAGGAGATGGAGTCAAGGGAGTGGAAAGTGATCCACTCGACCGGCGAAAATCCATCCTATTATCACGTAAGAATATGTGCTCAGTTAACAGAACCAAGCCAGAAAGAGATTGACTTGGTATAGCGCATTTATGTTCCTTCCAGGGGCTGTAGCCATTTTTTCCTCCCAAAGCCCTAACGCTTCACTGCACCTTCTAGTCCTGTGCCCTGAGGGAACCCGTGCTTTCTTTTTATATTCTCTTTCGTTAAATGGTCGATATGGTGATCATGAAAAAAAAAGTGAACGGTATTGACTTGGGTTGACCAACACACATGCAGCAAATACCAGATGGCTAAGAATAGATTTAGCAGTCTATATAGAGCGTTACTGCTGAATCAGCCAAGTCATTCTAAATAAGGCTTATGTTAACACAAGTCATGAAACAGTCCCGAGAGACTCGATTTTTGCTGTGAATTTCCCGTGATCTATAGAAAGGTAAAATTCTCTTCCATCTCCTGCTTAATCGCTGGTCTCCCGAGGCTGGGCAAAATGGCTAGCATTTATTTTCTATCCATTCATCTACATAAAAAGGGGGAATGCATTAAAAACGGCGGATGGTAATTTTATGTTCTTTTGAGTTACCTGGAATTTTTCATGCCAAGGAAAAGAAATGCTTAATGACTAGTCCGAATTTATTGTATAACCGTATAAGCTAATTACAAAGAACTCCAGCTGCCCTACTGATTCATTTAATTCCAGACCCGTTTAAGTGCTTTTAAGTACTTATTGTAACTCAGTGCAGGAACATAGCCACTATTTAAAGAAGACCAGACTCCATCTTACACTAGGGTGTATTTAATGCACATTTTGGCCTAATGTGTTCTACTGGAACTTGCAAGCAGAAAAAAAAAAAAGAAGATATTTTTGTAGGATACGTGTAGGTTGCCCCTACTTCTGAAGCTACCGGTTGGTGGGATGCAGGAGGGGGTAGTTGGGTAAAGATGTGTGATAGATAGGCCATTGTAGTGGTGCTTATCTGCTTGTCAGCTCCAGCTCTCCCTACTGTCACTCTTCTTTGAACCCTGTGTGCCAAGAGCCAGTGGGTTCAGAGGATACATGGTGGCTTTGTGCTGCTCCACACGCCTGCATCCATCACCTGCTCGTCTGCAACACTGTGGGAAAATAATTTTTTTGTAGGCAGGCCTTTGTGCAACAGTTTGCTTGCTTCATTTATTTCTATGGAGGAGTGTAGAGGGGATGATTATTATCTTCTGTGATGTGAAGTGGTAGTGGAGATGATGGCTAATACTGCGATTATAGGAGTGGAGATGTATGACAGTGTAACATTATTGGCGAATAATAATAGTGTCATAATAAACACTGCCTAGACTTATTTGTGTATTAATGTGATGGTGTGATGGTGCAGTAGGCAGTGTTGCTCCCAAACAAAGAAACAAAAAAAGCCCACAACATTTTAAAGAACCTGCATTATGTTCAATCATGACATTGACATCTGTGTTGTTCCACCTGTAGCCCTGTTGGTGGAGGTGCAATAGGGAATTAGACTAGATTACGTCCCAGTAGTTCAATATGGGAAGCCCTATACTAATTGGAATCACTCAGTTAGCAAGGTTCCTAGGTTGTTATGATGCTCTTTATTCGGTCAGACATTTGATACGAGCCAACATGAGTCTCAGTTCTGCAATTCAGTGTTCAGGTGCTTCCCTGCTCTGTTTAGCTGGGTGATTCTGTTCACCAGCAGGAGGGAAATACCACCACTTCGAAGAGCCATATACCTCCATGCATCATTAATACCTCATGAAACCACATCATCATGCCCATCCGTATGAAAGCACCTGGCACCGGTGATCGCACATCACTTCCCATAAGGCGACACATCTCTCAGGAGGTTGCAGAAACTCGCTAATTGACTTGGAATAAGCAGAACCCTCATGGGATATTCCCTGTCTATAATGCACACCAAGTCGAACAGATAAAGTCTTTGGAAAATATCAAACGCTAGCAAGGTCTCTGTCTTCCCAAACACATCTGCTACTATTAATAAACCTGCTGCACTGGATTCGCACTTCTTACTTTGTACAGCATCAGCCTAAGTTTATTTGATATGCTCGGAACTCGGAAATGGATCGCTCTATACAAGAATAGCATTCGATGAATATAGGACAATAAAGAAGAATCTGGGCACTGGTGGAGGCAAAATTAATTCCCGGGGCACGAGGCTCTGTCGTCACGAGTGACTGATTTGCTCTTGACAAGAAGGCTTCTGTCAACAGAAAGCTGGTGTAGAAGAAGGGGAAGATTACTAAAGATTCCTAACGATGATGCTGTCCATCAGTTGTGTTACCATGGTGTATGCAATACCCATGTGTGGTGGAATATGCATGAGCCTGTATCATGGAAATTTTTATATCCTCTGCTAAAAAAAAATGTTGCACAGGCTACATTCAGTCACCTTTAGCTTTGATTACAACACACAATGTGGTGACCAGTCCACTGGGAATCAGGGACGAAAAACTCCATTGATGTGATACCCTGCTCATTCAGTACATTCAGGGCATCCGTTGACTTCATTTTATTGTCACATAACGTTGCTGAGCGTAGACCTGATCAACGGAATCAAATTATAACACTGCCTCCAGAGGCTTGTACAGTGGCCAATATACATGGTATGTACATGAGGGTATTGCTTCATGCGCCTCCCTTGTTACCCTGACACACCCATCGTCTGGAATAGGGTCAATCTGGACTCACAATCTGGCGGCACGGTGGTGTGGTGGTTAGCACTGTCGCCTTGCACCTCCAGGGTTCAAGTTCGATTCCCGGCCAGGCCCGATTTCCGTCTCTGTGTGCATGGAGTTTGCATGTTCTCCCTGTGCTTGGTGGGTTTCTTCCGGGTACTCCGGTTTCCTCCTAAAGATCTGTTCCCAAATGGCCCATAGTGTGTGAGGGAGTGTATGTATGTGTGTGCTCTGCAATGGATTGGCACCCTGTCCAGGGTGTACCCCGCCTCGTGCCCTAAGCCTCCTGAGATAGGCTCCAGGTCCCTGTGACCATGAATACAGGATAAAGCAGTATAGACGATGAGTGTTCCAAGGTCCAATCTTTATGCGCTATAACAAATTGAAGCCTCTTTTTTTTTCCAGACACAGCAGTTTAGCCTCAATCCTGTTGGTTCTCATCATGTGTGCATGTATGGAAATGCTCTTAATATAACTATTAAACAGAACATACTGCAAATGTTTTTGCATTTTACTGTTAATTTCTACCATGCAGCACTTTTTAATAAGTGTTTAAATGAACTTTATTCAAGATATACTCATATAGGTATGCATGATGCATATCCCTCTGTGTCACTGCCGATAATGGGAAATTGCAGCAATTACAAGTGGTTGGCCACAACATTTTTCTGTTAATGTATTTTTTTTTTTTTTTGGAAGAAAACAAGGCATCCAAAGAGAAGAAAAAAGGAATAAGAGCGCATCTTCTCTCAGCCTGGCCTCTGTACACATATGTATTCCTGCACAACGTTCTGTACACTAATGATCAATTTATGCACTGATGTCATTCGATGGTGCTTTAGTTAGTCTTTTTGGGCATTCTCAGCGTAGCAGCACTCAAGCTTAATGCATGTTAAACTACAGGAAAGGCGTCCCACTGAATCTTAACTTCACACGTACGGATTGAAATGAAAAAGCCTCCACATATATTTTTCGTGCAAGACGGCAGACGCAGCGACCCTCATTGGAGTCGCATGGAAATGAGTGCAGAACACGCCATGAGCACATGGAATATCACATGGATTGCATGAATGATGGAGTGTGAAACTATGTTTTTTTTTAATCAGCGGGAATTATGAGGTACTTTCTGAACAAGTCGCTTCAACATAAATCGCCTTCGCGTCCATAGAGGTACTTGTGATCAATTTGGGTGAAATTATAGCAAAAAAGAACAGCCCATAAAATGACACAATTACAGAATTATTCTACGTTTCAGTTGTGCTGTAATGCATTCAAGGTCATATTTAATTAACAGTCAAATGGCAGAGAGTATTAAGGTTGGAAAAGGTCAGGGAGTATTAAGTATTGGCAAGTATTAAAGATCTTCTGTGTAACCCCGGGTTAAAGTCCAGTCCCACAGTCAATGCAGGGGGCTTTGAGACTGTCGAGTCGTGACGCAGAACAGAGAAGAGAGCTTCCTCTGATAGATCCTACCTTATAAAAGCCAGTGTGCTGGTCAGATGCTCTCATCTGTCCCGTACTACCAACCCATTTAGAGGAATCATGTTCTGATCCCACTCACTCAGTGTGCTGGGATGGTGATTTTAATGCTCTGTGACAAAAAAAACCCAAACAATACTGTAGAAAACAGATTAATAGATGCTCTTTATATGCTACAGATTAATGGTTTAAGAAGATATCAGCTGATTAACTCATGCAGGAGGTATTTTTCACGTTTCTATGAGACACATGATCTTCTCAACGGGCAGCAGATAGATATTGCTGTTGCTCAGACATGAACACAAAGTTTTATCACTGTGACGATTGAATACTCTCAGGGGCGAGGTTACGTGCTCAATGGCCTCGGCACAACTGTAGGGCTTTTTGAAGCGATATCCTCTTACATCTGTCTAATGGCTGTGACTGGATCACGGCAGCCTGGTGAATTGTTTGGCATGGACAAAGAGCATAGCATAGATCCATCAAAACTGCTGCAGGGCATCGTGTGGGTGGTGTGGGGAGGGTGGGGCACCTGGGACACAATTGTATAAAAAAAATAATTAAAAAAAACTATTTTTCTTTGCTTTCTTAAATTCTTTTAAAATAGAATCCGTTTTCTGCGTGACATTGGATTACATGTTACTTAACATGACTAATTATGTCAATGGATGGTCTTCACTTGGAGGGGAACACCAAGCCGGTTTATCATAGATTTTGAGAGATCAGTAAGGATGGAACTTGAGAAATCTTTAACCCCTCAATCTTCCAACTTGTTATTCACTTATTCATATTAAAACCCAAGATTGAATGTCTACTATGAATTACATAACTATGAGGAATGCGGTGGCACGTTGGCGTAGTGGTTAGCATTGTGGCCTCACGCCGCCAGGGTCGACGGTTCGATTCTGTGTGTCTGGAGTTTTGCATGTCTTTGCTTGGTCGGTTTCCTCGCACAGTCCAAAGACATGCCTGCTAAGTCTACTCGGTGTACTGGGCTAGGTACGGGATAGGCGATATTGAAGATGAATGAATGAGTGAGCTGAGAATGTATGAACGTAGACTTGTATTCGCAAAAAGCGTCCCGCGCGTTTAAGGGATTAATAAAGCCTGGAAATGACAGATCGCGCGATAGAAGTAAAAACATCCCACTGTGACAGGTTACATAAAGCAGTGTAACATCACACCGAATCGATATTCTGTGATGGATTTTTGTGCGTGTAAAATAAATAAATAAATAAATAAATAAATGATGTAACATCTTTAATACCCTGGCATTGCTCAGGCAGTTTCTTTTAAACCCACAGCACATGAGATGAGACATGTTAGTTTTTTTATGCGTGGTGTGTTTTTTTTTCTTTTTCTTTCACAAATTCTATTAGAAAGCCAGATTTTGGAAATGTCAAAATCTCAAGAGAGGGAGATGAAAAGAACGAGACGAGATGAGAGGAAGACACTTTTTGTTATATTGTCGTGCAGGTAATATGCTGGCAATCAGCTGATCAATCTCCGTCAAGCCACCTGCTGAGTGATTCATATGATTAATTTCTGCAGCGAGCTTTTATTTGTTCAGCAGCGACGTCGAAAGTATTGTTTGTGTGTGTGTGTGCATGCTGTACTGTATGCGCTGTATGGACGTGCATGAATGTAACAACGGCGATAAAGGATTTGGGAACGGGAAGGGTGTGACCGCTGCGTATGGTCCCCCCCCCCACCCCCACCCCCCACCCCCCACCCCCGCCGCCTCCCTCTCACCTCTCGTTCATGAATGGATGAGCAATTCAGGCTTTACATAGATCCCAGGTTTTAATAATGTCAGCTGTGAAAAGCTCTCTGAATGGGATGCAATAACTCAGAGCCGTACTTAGCATTTTCCGGGCAGCGCTTGTGGCAATGCCTTGTTTGCAGCTGCTGTTTGGGTCTTTTTTTTTTGTTCCCAAAGCACGTTCCACACACTTTGTAACTGACCTGCAGGGCTTAAAGTACAAACACAATGCCACCAGCAAAAAAAAAAAAAAAAAAAGGGAGCACACAAACAAGCACTGTGCAGATGTAATGATGTAAAGAAGAATAGCTGATACGTTTCTGTTTACTGACCTTTCGGGAGATAAAATCTGTTATTCAGCTACCGTCACATGGTGACAGAATTATTTATACATTTGTTCGATGAAATTAGTGCATGCGCTGCATTGCATGATAATCTTCAGAGGGCAAGGCTTGTGGTTTAACCTTATTTGTCTAATTATTGCCAAACAGGGTAGACCATCACACACACACACACACACACGCACACACACACACACACACACACACACACACACACACACACACACACACACACACACACACACACACACACACACCATGCAAGCCCTTTTAAACCCTCCCCCAACCTCCCCCATGGGCGTCCAGTGTACAGCTCTCTGTGCTTATTAATAACCCTGTAGAACACATGTTGAGAAATAATTTGTGGACCCTTGCTGTGCAAGGTTCTGCATGACTAACTGTGCTATGGCAGGAATGCAGGAAGAGCAACTCCACAGCGGAATGTCGCACTCCTCCAGCGCCTCAAGGACAGACCGAACAACGGACAGAGCAGGAATAAGGAAAGGCTACGAAAGAGAGAGAAAGTGCACGAGGACAGATCGCAAGAGATCGCTGAAAGCTCCCATCGCACTCGTCTTCGAATAACGCTGTTTGTTTCTGCGAGCATTTTCAAAGGGAGAGCCGAAACCCAAACAAGCAGCCGAACATGCCCCCGTGAACTTTCACACAGAGCTTACCAGACGCACTTCATAATTGCGCTGCCCTTATCGGTTGCTAATTATCTGGAGACGAGACGTCTGATACCGCGCTTTCCTCACTTTGATAATGAACTGCACTGCGCCTGTGACATCATCAGCGGTCAGTCCGACCGTCACCTCGGTTTTGTTTAGTCCCTATTTTTTAACCGAATTAAAAGCGTTCGCAGTGACGCCTCGAACGAACGATTCAATGTCGTGAAATTCTTCTCTCGAAGCAAGTTCAAGTCGAGTCATTATTCACATTGCGTTCATAGGCTTGTCTAAGGCAAGCGCGGAGCACGGAGATGAAGTCATTACGCCCGAGCGTCTTTTTTTTCCGCTCCCTCTCATCTCTCCTGCCTGTTTTTCATGTTAGAAACACACTAATCTTTCAAGTCACTCCTCAACGCGGGGTGGCAATTTCATCCGGACCACATCCTCGTTATTTATTTCGCCCGCTCGGACGGACGAGCGCTTTCATTTGCCATTCCATCTGAAGCACTCATCTTACACCAGCTCATTTCAGTCGAGACGGCTCCCCACTCACTCTGTGTTTTTCTTCTGGAAGACCGGTCCTCGAAGCTTCCTGAAAGACGCACGAGGCAGGCTGGTTAGGAGGATATGAGAAAGCGAGAGTAGGTGGGTGTCAGCCTGGCTTAAACACTCAGAAACGGGCCATTTCCAGCCGGCGTGGGTGGAGTGCATAGCTGAGGCCCGAGTCACTCAGAAGGAATTCGTCCCTTCCTGCTTTTCCTTCTCCCTCCCTGTTTGTCTGTCTGCTTGACGGAGGGATGCGGAGGTGTTTGAAAATGGTCCCTTTTTTTTTTTTTTTTTACACCCCCAAGGGTTGAGCAGCAGGAGAGATGCAAGCAGTCCAAACTGGCCCCAATTACAATTCCAGTATTTCCGCCAGGAGCGTTCTAATCCTAATCCATCTAATGACCCCATGGTGAGAGAAGGAGGGGCCGGGGGGGGGGGGGGTGGCGGGGGAGGGGTGTGTGATGGGGCAGATTTCAAAAAAAGTGTGCGAAAGTGCGTTTATGGGGAACTCTGCGGAGAACGCTGTGCTGACATTTTTTTTTTTCTTTTGTGACAAACCCTCTGCACCTTGCGTTTTCATTTTCAGTTATTCATCATACGGCTCAGTTTATTCGGGCTGAAAACCAAACAACATCCTTAACACTGAGATTTCCATCACCTTGTAAGTGTTGCTCTGGCACTACAGCCGTGATCAATGAATAGACGCACTTTAAAGCCGCAAAGGCTGGGAATATCCGTGGCGTTTATTTTTTTTTTTTTTGTTTGTTTTTTTTGGATTTTTCCCCAATTTTCTCCCTAATTTAGTCGTGTCCAATTCCTCCCCGTCACTAGGGGGCTCCCACATTAAGGCTACTACTACCACTCAGCCGGGAGGGCCGAAGACTATCACGTGTTTCCTCCGAACCACGTGACGCCAGCCGACCGCATCTTTTCGAACTGCTCGCTCGCGCACCGTTGGGGGCGGCGTAACACACTCGGAGGACAGCGCTATCCGCTCCCTCCGTTGCGCGAGCTCACAGACGCCCCTGATTGGCTGTAGAGCTGTGATTAATGTGGGAGCACTAAGTACCTCTCATCCCTCCCCTCTGAGAGAGCTCGGCCAATCAGCTCTCTCTAGACCTCCGGCTGCGAGAGGTTACAGCACCACCCGGGATTCGAACTAGCGATCTCCGGATGATAGGGCGAGCGCTTTAACCACTGCGCCACTCGGAGGCCCTGTGGCGTTTATTAAGACAAGCTGCGATACGCTGTGAAATCATCAATAGACAGAACCACAGAGCGCACCAGCTTCGGCTTTCGGTTCGAAATTGTTTCCCGCCGCAGTGTTTCAGGGAATGCAGGAATCAAGTCCATCATTCACACTTTTTTTTTTTTTTTTTTTTTGTTACGCACCAGATGTACTTAATCCTCTAAAGAATTTGGTTTTGAACTCGCACTAATCTTATTTCATATCATGGACTCGCACATGAACACAGATTAGACTTTTTGTGAGGTCAGTGTGATTTGTTCTACTGTACTTCTCCATTTATCTTAAAGTGAAACATTTGTAATCTAGACTTAAAAAAACATGTTTCTGGGGAATGCAGTGTTTGTGCGGGAATGTGGCAGGCTTTTTCATCTGTTCACTGAAAAGAGTAACGTTGAGAACATGGTGAACGATGTTTTCGCCTGATGATGTAATTACCCACTTCACAGCGTCCGTGTTTGCTGGAGGTGGAGACGGCAATGTTTTTCCCCAAACTGAAGGTTTTTAATAAGACAGCAGCGCTCTAATCCTTCTGGCTCCTGATGAGCCCCACCCTTACAGGCACGTGTACACACACACACACACACACACACACATGCACATGCACACACAAGGTCACAGTAAATAAAACAAAAGCATGAAAGACAGTGAAAGTTTGTCGCCGAGTGTTAGGTGTTGTTTTGACTGTAATTAATCTCTTTATGAAGGGCTCAGCAGTCCTCATGTCTGGTAGACGTGCCCACAGTTTTCAGCCCTGCAAAGTTGTTGAGCCGTAACCCTCCTTCATTTTGCTCTATTGGCTTTTTTTGTGTGGTTATTGACAGAAATAAGCTGATGTATGGGCCTGACCACTTGGCATAGATTTTCCTGTTCCTAGCAAATGTTCCATTATTTGCAAAAGGCACACAACGAAGAAAAATGAAAATGGGCGATAACACGTCCGTACAGCAAACAGCAGAAGTGCTTCAGTGTCTCTAACTGTGTATAACAGATCAGGGTGGATCACTCATGCTGTGTTTCGAGGCAAGGGTTCCTTCGTCATGAGCTCATTCTCTTACTGTGTTATCGAGGCTCATGTTTATTTCTCAGGCGGGGAGTCAGCATGTGGCGCAGGAATCGCATTTGTAACATGCACACACAAACACCGGGGTTCTTCCTGGCTCCAAATCAGACAAAGATGGCAGACGGGTGAAGTGGGAAGGCTCGGGAGCTCGGTTCGACAGGCTGCTTGTTTCCGTTTATGTTTCACGGGTAGGGGGTCGTATTTCTACAACGCGCCTGAACAAAAGGAAAAGTGACAAATCGTGGTAGTTTAACGATTCGTGGTTAGAAATTAAGTCACGGGAGGAACAATCCTACAGAATAAGCTAAGCTACTTCCTAGGCTTGCGCAGTTTGTCTCAGTGTGGCAGTGAAAATGGCTGGTCATGTGGACATTAAACAGCTGGCACATGCAGTTTCTTCTAATGTTTTTCTTTTATACTCGTGTACAGATCTACCGTCTGATTAAAAATGACGTTTTTGTTATGTACAGTACACTATGTGCTCAAGGTATGTTGATATCTGACTCTCATACCTGCATCAGAGTCTTCTCCAAACTGTTCTTTCCCCAACCCAGAAGCACATAATTGTCTAGAATGTTTTTTTTGTATACTGTATCATTGAGATTATCCTTTACCGGAAGTACAGAGCCCAAATGACAAGGATGCCAATGTACACAACTTGAGATCCATAAAGATATACTAAGATATACTGAGGTTCCATACCAAAGTTGATATGGAAGAACGCTTGACTTCAACCCTTCAAGATAAATCCTGCCCTCGACTCCCGAGTGGCGCAACGGAGCCACGTTTGCTCTATCACCCGAAGATCGCGGGTTTGATTCCAGGTGATGCTACGGTTATCTGTAGGTGGGAGACTTGAGAGAGCGGTGGCATATCTGCACTCCCACGTCAATCATAGTGATGATCGGGGTTTACCAATCAGGGCGTTACCCCGAGTGTATTACATCGCCCTCTAAGGGTTTGTAAGCAGCAGTTTGAGAACTGCCGATGCAGTTGGCAGCTTCATGTGTGCCAGAGGAAGACCTTGGCTTGCATCCTCCCTGGCTGGTAACTGTTGTCATGGGGGACTACTCTATCAAGATGGGTGGGAATTAGACACTGACCTCATGTGCTAATAGCCATGGACCAAAATCTGAAGAGTTTTCTTAGAATAGTGGAGGAACAATTCAATATTAAGCCCAATGTTTTAGAAACAATACTCAGATGCTCCACATCATTTTGGCTATATATTGTATCAAGAGTCGACAGTTTCCTTTCTACAAACACTTTAAGGGTTTCCTTTCCAAATTTTAGCAAGGCAGCAAAAATGATCGGTTAGTTCAATAGTTTTAGCTGACGACTTCTTTCTCTAAAATCTCTAAAAATGACTGAACCATAGGGTAGGGGTAGCTCAGATGGTTAAGCCTCTTTGTTACTGATCTGGAGGTTGGGGGTTCAAGTCCCAGCACTGCCAAGTTGTCACTGTTAAGCCCTGGAGCAAGGCTCTTAATCCTGAACTTTGAACCCAGCTTCCTAACTGGAATATATACTACAGGTGCTCTGTTCACGGTCTTTGGGGTTATAGCAGTAAAAAGTAACTATTCTAAAGGCCAGTGCACAAATAGAATTAAAATCTGAGAAAGTATCATGAATTTGAAACTTTTATTTATTGAAAGGCAACATATGCAATATATTCTATTCACTTGAAACCCTATGGTCAGCTAAAGAGCAATCATTTGCAAATGGCTCTCACAAATGCAGAAATATACTATACTATACTATCCTGTACTATACTATACTATACTATCCTGTACTATACTATACTATACTATACTATACTACTGTATACTATACTATCCTGTACTATACTATACTATACTACTGTATACTATACTATCCTGTACTGTACTATACTATACTATCCTGTACTATACTATCCTGTACTATACTATACTACTGTATACTATACTATCCTGTACTGTACTGTACTATACTATCCTGTACTATACTATACTATACTATCCTGTACTATACTATACTATACTCTACTGTACTATACTATCCTGTACTATCCTGTACTATACTATCCTGTACTATACTATACTATTCTGTACTGTACTATACTGTACTATACTATACTATACTATACTATACTCACTCGTTATGAAGTGCAGCTCATGGAGCAAGGAGGAAGAAAAAATTGAAACCTTGCACCAAACAATTTCAAATAAACACAGATTTCAGTCACTTTGTATTTGACTACTTATTAGTAAGCAGTGAGGGCAGGCATTTCTCTGTATATCAGAATTTCTGCATTTTTAAGGGAGAGTCTATTTCTCTTATCATCCAGAATGTGTGCAGCCGTGCTGAATAGTCGCTCACTGTCAGCCCGCATGCATGGAGTGGTAAGGTAAACATGCATCCTGCCGCCTCGGCCAGAGCTGAGAACGAGCCTTTATTCCTCTCTTCACTATCATTTTTGTGATAATGGGTTTAGGATTTGAGGCGGCACGGTGGTGTAGTGGTTAGTCCTGTCACCTTGCACCTCCAGGGTCCGGGTTCGATTCCCAGCCAGGTTCGATTCTCATCTCTGTGTGCATGGAGTTTGCATGTTCTCCCTGTGCTTGGTGGGTTTCCTCCGGGTACTCCGGTTTCCTCCCACAGTCCAAAGACATGTAGGTTAGTTTAATTGACATTCCCAAATTGGCTGTGTGTGTGCCCTGCGATGGATTGGCACCCAGTCCAGGGTGTACCCCGCCTTGTGTCCTAAATCTCCTGGGATAGTCTCCAGGTCCCCCTTGACCCTGAATGCAGGATTAAGTGGTATAGATGATGAGTGAGTGAGTGGTTTTAGGATTTTTACTGTCTGTTGAATATGGTTCGGCTTTGTGATGGTGGTCGAGTTTGGGTCGACTTATAAGATTTAGCTGCTGCTTTTGCAGATAATTTTTCATACTCAAATTATTCATGCTGTGTTCCCCTACGTGGTTTTGCTTTAGAAAAAACTTTGCATCTTGCAAATTTGACTTGTTAATACTGTCGACCCCCGCAGAGTTAGAGTGCGGGTCAGAGTTTTGTGGCCTCAGTTGTTCAAGGATTTTTTTCTTAGAACCTAACAAATAATTGTTTGCGGAAACCCCTACAATTTCACAGAAATCTCAGATATCCTCAGCATTTTTTAAGGCTTTTTTTCGTGGCAATATATAATTTTCCATTGGGTTTTAATGATAAACTATTAAGAATTAACGTAAATATTAATGTAAATTTCCATATCAAATATAATACTGTATTCATTCTTTAGGACTGTAGAGAGAACACAAAGCAACTGAAGAGGGAAACACGACTGGGGATGGTGAATTATTTCCGTTTTCACCCTACAGTACTTATACCAAAGGGAACGAGGGTGCATGCCAAAGAAAACGCGCTTGTGTGACTGACAGTACATATAGTGGTATCATCTGTATTTCACATTCTAGCACTGCAGGAGACACAGCAGTACAGTGCTGTATAGTATACGGGTTGACCTTTCCATTCTACAAGAGTAATATATTAAACTGAGTTTGAAATGAAATCTAAGCATATTTAGGCTTCAAACTATAAAAAGAGGCATTTATGGGCGTTTCTTTTTAAACCGCATTCAAAATTTCTGGTTCCGCAGGTGCTCTATGAAGAACAAATCCTCTCGTAATTTCAGAGGTTGTATTCTGTATTCCCAGATGGTGACGGAATGTTGATGTAGGTGTCGACTCCCGGCATCGTGGCCTGGTGGTTAGCCACTGTGGCCTCGCACCTCCAGGGTCAAGGGTTCAATTCCTGCCTTGGTTCTGTGTGTGTGTGTGTGTGTGGTGTTTCCTCGTGTTTGTGTCGTGCTCTGGTTTGCTCCCACAGTCTGAAGACATGCAGATTAGGTTAATTTGTGTTCCCAAATCGCCATGTGTGTGTGTGTGTGTGTGTGTGTGCCCTGGCTGGATTGGCACTGGCCAGCTTTCTTTCTGGTGTTTTCTGCTTTCACATAATGGACAGTTCCAGTCTGGCTTTAGTACGCTAAACAAACACGTGCGCGCGCGCACGCACGCACACACACACACACACTGCGCACACACACACACAGATATTAACATGAATCCTAAAAAGAACATGAGCATGAGTGTGCTCTGTTTGGTGTAAAATAAAGATGTGCAGTGTGTGTGTGTGTGTGCGTATTTGAGAATATCTCTATATGCAGATTACAGATCACAGGAATGGAAACGGAGATGCACTATTTACAGTATGCAAACTTCTGCATCTGACTGCTAGTCTAAAACACATCGATCCCTCAGCTTTTCTGGCTATGGGTCAGCGAGTGCACACTTTCCTACTCGTCCGCCTAACTCTTTGTTCTTCCTTTCTTCTCACTCTTTTGTCTGTCCATCTCTATTCTCTTCCATGCTCCACCCTCCAGCTTGCACCTCTCACTACGGTTTACCCTTTTCATATCTCATACTGTCTTCTGCTTGTTTTTTCCGTTCTTGCTCACACACTTTTTTTCTCTTTGGCTCGTCATGCAGAGAAGCGCTCAGCCATCAGCCGGATGATATTGTTAACCGGACGTGACGACTCTGTGGCTTTACCTGCAGCTTGTGCTGACTCTACAATGACATGCACAGCTCGGAGTGTATCAGACAGCATCCCTTCTCCTGAAGGCCTTCCAGTTGTTTTCATTTTTTAAGTTCGTCTGTATTATATTTACAGATCTATCTTTGTCGTCTGCCATTACATTCTACTGAGAGTGTAGATGCGAAGAAAGAAAATTCACACGCTGTCAGTCTCTGCGTCAAATCCAATAATCGTCCCGCAAGCAGCCGTCAGTTACCAGAGCTACTGTAGTGCTCAGAGGTGATCTGATAATCTCTTTCTCCGGATGCAACATTTATACCGATCCTGTTTATAAGCTAATGAATCATCTTGTACGCGCCATTGAGTTGTCGCGGAATTGCATACGTCTCCGTCTTTCCCTTCATGCTTAAGGCTTCATCCGCACGCTGATGGTCGCGTAGATGGTTCTTTATCGAACGAAATCCAGCCTCCCTCCGGGCTAATAAAGCGCTTTCTCCACTAAGCGAGCTACTGATAGAGCTAATGAGTGCTTAATGGTGGCAGATATACATGCTCCTGTCGTGGAAGCACAATAAAGTTAGTCTAAACTGAATTGCGGGTGAATATGGTTTGCAGTGGGGTGTTTTTTTCCCCCTCTTCTGGAGCAGGCGGTGGTGCTTCAAGTACTCCCATATTTATCAATACCCTTCAGCAGCTGCTCTAAGACCCCTCATTTCGTTTCTGGTTATCTTTCCATATTAAGCGTGCTGCATTCTATTTCCGTTTGAATGCAGTCTAGCTCTTTGTGTTTTATTAAAGATGCTGTCGAGAACTTTTTCCCTCCACAGGGAACCCGGGCGCATTGTTTAAACGCCCAGCAGGTATGTTTTGATCCTGTGTGCTGGATAACGAATACGGTCGGTGGAAGGATGCAAAATTCTGATGCTCGTCGAGGATTATTTCTCTAGTGAAATATCTGTGTAAGCTTCGAGAGGAAATGGCTAGGTATAACCAGCAATGATGCATCGTAGTGGTAATTCCTGACCGAACCTCAAATTGTGGGGCAAAACATTCTTCGCCCTTGGCAGAGAATGCTTTCAGAGCAGAGTTTAATTTACTCGAGCAGCTGTAACTCATAATTGATTGCATGAATTTGCATGAAAATTGAAAAGCATGTTCAAGACGAGATTCTAAGGTCGTGTGCAAGACGGTCCTCGGTCTCGTGTAGGAGGCACGGTTAAGTTAAATGTATGTGTGTGTGTGTGTGTGTACTACTGTACCTATCAGGCATAACATTATGACCACCCATTTAATATTCCCTTGTTTTGCTACCAAAATAGCCGTGACGTGTCGATGCATGGACACCACTCAACCTGTGTCATCAGGCACCAAGCAGTCATTAGCAGATCTTTTAAGCTCTGTAAGTTGTGAGGTGAAGCCTCCATAGATGGGACTTGCAGTTCAAGCAAGAGATCAAACTCCTCGGTCTGTTCCTCAAACCATTCTTGAACCATTATCCTGCTGAAAGAGGAACAGTGCTATGAGAGAATAGCATTTCCATGAAGGGATGTACCAGGTAGTGCTTCCTGGAGCCATTTCTTCCCTGGGTAAGCGATGCACAAGCCACCCATATGATGTAAAACAAAAATGTGGTTTATCAGTCCAGACCTTCTTCTTTCACTGCTCCGTGATCCAGTTCTGATGCTCGTGCCCATTGTAGGCCTTTTTAGCAGTGCACGTTTTTTTTTGACAGCATGGGCATCCTGACCAGGCTGTGGCTATACGGTTCCGTATGCAACAAATTGCGATGCACTGTTTGTTCTGACACTTTTCCGTCTGAACCAGCATTAGCTTTTTGCCTATTTCGAGCTCCAACATGCCCGCCTTCACTCCCCACATTCATCAGTGTGCCAGTTTTCCTCCTTTATACTGCTTTTTTATGGTCCTGACCACTGCAGACCGAGAACATCACAGAAGAGCTGCAATTTAGGAGTAGCCCTGACCTAGACGTGACCTAGATATCACAATATGGCCCTTGTCAAAATCCTTACGCTTGCTCATTTTTTCCGTCTCCTACACATGAACTTCAGGAACAAAATGATAACTTAGTGACTAATATATATATAGACTGGGATGATTCAGGTGGTTTTCAACCTTTGTTTCTTTTTTTCCCTGGTTCGTTTTTTTGATTGTGCAGTGTAATACTGCCGCCTACATTCAAAACCCAGATGTAAGCAGTCATCCAAGACCTATCAATAATACAGATGTTAAGGCAGCTGCAGACCCTGTTGTGGATGTGTTTTTGAATGAGGTACAAAGGGACAGTCCATCATTGTCTAATGATGCCGTGTTCAGTACAGATCCCTCTCTAGGCCACTTTCACCGCACTCAGGCTCCAGGCTCTCAGCCGGACAAAGCCATTTGGAGGAGCCATTGTAGGAGCCTGAAGGATGAAGGATGAGCGCGCGCAGTCCGTGTTCGTTACCGGAGAAACAAGTGGAAAGGGAAAAGGTTGCCTTAGTGACAAGAGGTCCGAAGGAAACTTTGAAAATTGTGCTAGTACTCGATAGATAGTCAGAAGGACATCTTAGTCTCCAGTAGGTTTGTGCATTTTTTTTCCCCCTGCTTGCAATTTTCCATATTGAAATATCATGATGATATTGTATTTTTGATATCATCTGTCTTTTTTTTTTTCTTCCCCTTTCTTAAATTGGCAGTCTCATACCCACATGGCTGACATTGTCACTTTTGATGCAACTGTAGGTATTTGAGCATCCGCACTGATTTATAGCTGCTATGTTAGATCCATTAGTTTTGCCTCCGAGTGGCGCAGTGGTAAAGCGCTCGCCCTATCATCCGGAGGTCACGAGTTCGATTCCTGGGTGATGCTGTAACCTCTAGCAGCCGGAGGTCTAGAGAGAGCTGATTGGCCGAGCGCTCTCAGAGGGGAGGGATGAGAGGTACTCAGTGCTCCCACATTAATCACGGCTCTACAGCCAATCAGGGGCGTCTGTGAGCTCAGGCAGGCGGAAGGAGCGGATAGCGCTGTCCTCCGAGTGTGTTACGTCGCCCCCAATGGTGCATGAGCGAGCAGTTCGAAAAGATGCAGTCGGCTGGCGTCACATGTTTTCTCCGAACCATGCGGTCCTCGGCCCTCCCGACTGAGTGGTAGTAGTAGCGTAATGTGGGAGCTCCCTAGTGACGGGGAGGAATTGGACACGATTAATTAGGGAGAAAATCAGGGGGTAAAAAAAAGATTACATTAGTTTTGTTTAATCTTTTTAGACCACACTCCTCCTCCTCTTTTCTTTTTCAGTTGAAACCCAGAAGATCCGTGTTTGCCTTTCCTCAGCCGTCGACTCGATTCATTTTCAGTGGTTTCCATAATAAAAATATCTAAATCGTATTAACCTGTCTAATGTTACTAATGCATTTCATTTTACATTGCTGTACTCTTAAAGAATACCAGGGCAGAGAGCAAGGAGGCACATGGGGAAGCTTACAGTATTAAGACTGGGGGAAGCACTGGGGGCAGGACTTCCAGGAAGCACTGGTTAATATTGGGGAGTCCGATATACCTTTACAAATCATTCCAAATTCCTGTGCTGATTAACTCATGACCTTTTTTCATTGGGAGAATTTGAGTGATAACTTGTATTAGTATCCTCCCATTTTAAAATGCAGAGCTCCTGTGCAGAATGCATAAAGGTTGGCAGGTCTGGTGATGTACAGTAGTGTATAATCAGAATAAATGTTCCTGGATATTGCAGCAGTGTAATATAGTGTTTTACGATTTTCCTTATGACCACGTTTTTTTTTTTTTCATGTATTAAAAAAGCCCCCGTGTTTATTCAGACGTTTAATGAAAATTTAAGGTACCGATCTCTTTATGGCGTCTTAAACGTATGTACCGTACAGTATGTTTGGTACTCATTTGTACCGAGCAAGCCGGACGAACAGCATTAAGGCAGTTGTTTGCCATAAGCCGTTCGAGCTACTCGATAAATCTGGCTTTACTGTGTTGTAAACAGGTAGTGATGGGTCACTGGAGGATTTTGCACTCTAGAAAGTTTACTGAATGTCTGTCTCTTTACCGTAAATGTCTGCGCCGCTGTAATTCACCCGAGACCCCCATAGAGCCTTTTGTTCAGCAAAACGTGTGTGTTTGTGTGTGTTGGGCTGCAGCATGTTCCCTCGGACAGACTAGATTAAGCATGGTTGTTAATGAGTCAATGGAGGATCGTATCGATGCCGGCTCATTTTAATCCCATCGCTCTCCATGGATACCCTCCGCTGCCTCCGTCTGCATGGCGCGTCCACAGCTGGCTGAAATACGAGGCGGGGAATGGGAGAAGAGAGGCATTTCATTACAGCAGCTTGGCTCTGAGCAATTCTCACGCTTAGGAGTCATGTTTCACAGCAGCCAGCATGATTTCTCTTACTGCGTTGCTCAATAGTGCAAGAAAAATGCAAGCCGAGCCTACTCGTAGCCGTTATTAGGTGCACAGTAATTTGCTTTGGGTATTGGGTTTGCGTTTCATTATTTATTCCGATGAATATTGAAGAAATCATCTGCATCAGTTAATGGCGTATTTATATAAGTGATGCTGTGAGATAGAAGGCCAAGTATATCGTCTGTGTTTGTTTTGCGTCTTTATCCTCATTCGTATCTGTCTACTCTACCAGTGATTGCCTTTTAACCAGAATCTGAAGAATCCTCGCTTACTTATTGCATAGTCTCACATCTAAACGTATTAGATACAAGCTGTTTCGCTTTATGCATCTTGAATGAGTTTTCTGTTTGATATCACTTCATACATTCATTTGCTGGCTCAATCCTGCGTTGTTGTTGTTGTTGTTTTTTCTTTTTAATCATTTATGGGTCACTTCAACTGATGAGTTTGACTGGCACTGTGCAAATTCATATAAGCGGGAATAAATCCACCAAATAATCCCACTTTAATAGTTTTAAATGGAAAGACAAAGGCCAGCTGGATAGAATAAATTGTGTGTTTCCTCCAGATTTGTTTTCTTTCTGCTTTTCTGCTCACACTATACCTGGTAACCTGATCTTATACAATGCAATATCGAATAATGACTTTATTGTGACAAAAAAACGAAGCATTTCTTGCTAGAAGCATGTCTCTGTTGATGATGCAAGATGATTAGATGATGCATTCGAGGAATTCCTATTCCCGGATTGTTCAGTTAGACAGGCGTTGACGTCACCTTAATTGGATACAGAGGTCAGATTTTTATTTATTGAAGCAGAAGTACTCGTGTGTGTGTGTTTGTGGTGCAGCAGTAGTGCCAGGTCTGTCTGGACCTTATTACTGTGCACAGCAGCAGGTTCCTCTCTCCAGGCTGAACATGTGTCACTCTAGCTTCTCCCAGATCCCTGGGATGATTGCAGTAGTGGCAAACATAGGCCATTACAAAAAAAAAAAAAAAGGAAGAAAAAAAATATCGTGATATAGAAAAACAAGCTTTTTAAAAAAAAAAAAAAAAATATATATATATATATAAACTTCTCCCGCAACTGGGTTGCTATATTGGACTATTATCATTCTCTTTTCGCTGACATGCTCGACGTTTTTCTGAATACTCCATTAACGCTACTCATTCTCCCTGACTTCCCAGCACCGAAAATGACCCGGGCACAGCCATTTCTGTGTCATAATGTGAGCGTATTAGGGTTTCCATATTCCTGCTGTTTTTGAGCCCATATTCTACTCAAAAATAAATGGGGGAAAATTTGCTTAGGGCATTACCCACAATCCTCCCATGGTAAACAAGAGCACGAGCGGACGTGGCTA
The DNA here is from genome assembly GCA_030347435.1 of Clarias fuscus. Lineage (NCBI taxonomy): Eukaryota > Metazoa > Chordata > Actinopteri > Siluriformes > Clariidae > Clarias > Clarias fuscus. Next base: position 14,676,188 of record CM059216.1, on the reverse strand, counting down.
TGAAATGCTGAGAGGCTCTTGCAGGTCTTTGGCATGGCCTGGATCTGCTGTTCGTGTTCTCCGGAGAAAATGGATCAAATTGATTAAAAGTCTATCCAAGCTGGTCCATCAGCAAGAAATGGAACATGGAAAGTGAATTTGTCCGCTGATGGTCTTGTGTCGCTTTTGAGCACATTATGATGGGTTTTGGCAGGCAGAAAGAGCAGATGGAAAAGCGGCCTAGAAGGTTCGAGAGAGAGGACGAGAGAGAGAAGGATTTAGGAAACGATTTATAGCATCGGCATAGGCACTCATTTTATTCTGAAAAGAAAAAAAAAAGAAAACTTCAAACGTACTCCCGAATTCATCCTTCAAAACGCAGAAACACTTCCGAATCGTTTCCTCCGAGTGCAAAGCGGTGCATGCGGTGAGCTCTTCCGCCTGGTTTAATGCACCCCTTCAGTCTACAGCTGGGCCGTGCATGCTCGCAAATGTATGCAGATCGTATTTTCTCACCATGTTAGATATTGCTTTATTTCACCTGCGCGTCAAACTTTGAAGGAAGTTGCGCTTTTCTTTCTTTCCTTTCCTCTGAGCTGATTTATAATAACGCCACTCTTCATGCTGTTTCTCTGGCTGTTGAATTCATTTCAAATTCGAGTCATAATTTTAACGTCATTTTCTCCGGTTCGTCATCGAGAACAAAAAAAAAAAAAAAAAAAAGACGCCGTGACATGCTTTAGTGTAATGACACATAAACACTGCACTTAAATATGAGCTGTTTTCTTTTTAATAGCCGTCTCTTTGCTACACTTATTGTGTATTTGCAGGCATTATGCTCTCCCTCTACTCTCTTTCTCTTGCTACCCTTCAGTCGAGGTAATTACCCTCTCTTGCTTAAGAGAGGAGAAGCTCCACTGAGGACTCTCCTCGCCTCACACATCAAAAGGGAGTAATGGGCCGCATTGTCTCTACATAATAGGTGCATTTTATACATTAGACGGCATTGTCTTTCGCCGTGAAAGGTTTATACCAAACAAACAGCAGAACTTGTAACCGTCTTTATGAACTCATATTGCAGTTCTACAAAAAGTGACTTTTTTTTTTCGTTCAAGGTATACGAAACGACGAGGCTGCCTGCTCCATCCGAAAGAACTTGGCCCACATAAATATCATCCTGCGTGGTGTTTTTTTTTTTTTCTCCCCTTGTCCTACTGACATTTACCTATCCTTTCTCTTCTACGGGTTATATTGTCTTTACTAATCTTTCATTCCTTCTCGATTTAGATTGAATATGAGTAAGCAGTCTCCTGAATGTCAAGGATGTGTTCAGTGCGCCTCTTTCAAAGAGGTGCACTTTGACCCTAATGGATATTAAAAACAAGATAAAAAAAAAAATTAGGCAATGTGGTACAGCAGAATACAGAAACGGATTAACAAACCCATATTTATTTATTCATTTCAATTAGCTGCCGAATGCAGGTCAGTATTGTGGCGAAGGGCATCAGTGACGCCTGACCGTTACAGGGCAGCATCGACACCTAGAGGCGTTCAGTCCACCTGTATGTTTTTGACCTGCATGTTGGAGGAAACCAGACAGTAACTTGAGTTCAGGATTGAACCAGCCCCCCACCGGAGCTATGAGGCATCAACACTATCTGCCACGCCACCTACATTTTCTTATATTTTCATTGCCATTCATTACTCAATCAGGTCTGCCATTCAGAAAACCACTAGCTGAGTAGAATAGTTTTTCTATTGCCTTGTACAGCACAGCAGTCTCTAGCAGTCATGTGTGGTAATCTGTGAAAAAAGAAACTGGAAAGTTCTGTTTGTTTGTCTGTATTCTCATAAAATCGAACACGGTTCTTTAAGCTTCTCAATTGGTACTGTCATTAGTGTACACCGTTACCAATAATGTGGCATCAGAGATGCCAATACTATTGGCTCATTCCACTTCCACATGTACCATTATGCAACGGAAAAGATACCTGGACATACTGTCAGATTGTGGATAGCTTTGGATCAGAAACCATACCACGGCGCACTACAGTATGCGTCTGCTTGCATGTAAGAGAGTGACCAGCGAGTGTTGCAGCATTACATCAGCCATCAGATCAGCAGTTTCTTCACAACATCAGAGGACGTTTCCTTAATGCCAACAAATTTGAATATACGCTGGATTACAGGAACTTGCTAGTTTTCAAAGGTTCTCTCGTCTAAAGGTTGTTCAGGATACCGCTGTCTACCTGGTCCATAACGTCCTTTTAAGGACTCGAAGGTTTCCGTACCGCAAAACATTCCGTATCGTATACCTTGATTCAGAACGATGCACTAGCTTTCGAAATCAGGGCTTCAAGTTCAGGACACTTGATGGTTCAGTGTGCAAGCCTCTCAGTGCACATTTGTTCTTTTTATTTACCAGCATGAGTGAAAGTAGACAAGTATGGTCCGGTACTGCGTCCCACTGAAAGATCCAGTGGTGGTCTGCAGTACTGGAAAGAGGGGAGAGCAGCTGCCTGCCAAAACCCACATTCAGAACCAGTCGCGCAACAAATCACATCTCATGACTTTGTCATCCTTTGTATCCTTACTTATTGCCTCTAAACAGTCTGGGTTGTGGGTCCAGTTAGTTAACGTGGGTCGGAACACCCTACATAGCACGCTAGCTTTCTAAAGCGGAATAAATGGAGACATAAAGATAAACTGAGGAGATTTACTGGACCGTCCACCATCCTCCATGGTTTGTTCTCTTTGCCCTTTGGCTACTACTTTCACCCCTTTAACAGCTGGACCACTCTAGCACTCAGACCACCATTCTCTCCGTGCTTCCAGGTTCATAATCCACATAATTCACATATAATCCTTCTGAATTCAAGGAATGATTTGGATTGTTTTCTTTTCTTTCTTTTTTTTAGCCATCACTAAGAGATACGGTATGATTAGAGATGAGCTCGAGTGGCAAGTGCGGTTGCAAGGTCATAATCTTGCTTCTCTGTTGGAATTTTTCTCTCCACATAACAATAATAACCAAACCATTTTGTATTAAGTGCGTCTGCATCCCTGCCAAATTACCACAAATACCCAATGCAAGCAATTAGCTGAGATCAAAAGTATTAAATTACATACTAATTTCTCTCTCTCTCTCTCTCTCTCTCTCTCTCTCTCTCTCTCTGTTGTTTTACAGAAGAGAGGCCTGACTGCTCTAAAGCCAGGTGTGAGGTACAGTTCTCTCCCCACTGTCCTGAAGACTCGGTGCTGATTGAAGGTTATGCCCCACCTGGCGAATGCTGCCCTCTGCCCAGTCGCTGTGTGTGCAGTCCCGCCGGTTGTCTGAGAAAAGTGTGCCAACCTGGATACCTCAACATCCTCGTATCCAAAAGCTCAGGCAAACCCGGAGAGTGCTGCGACCTGTACGAGTGCAAGCCAGGTAAGAATGCACACCTTAATGTTCAGGAGCGGGCAAAGGCATATTTATGAGCTACCGCCACAGTGTGGTGCCCAGTCATTGGTTTAAGTTGCCCAGAAATAAATGATAGGGATATAATGTACTGATAATCAGATTTGGGGTTAATTTTAGCCATTTCAATGCATTAGTTTGTGGTTGTCAAACAATGTTTCTAAGGTGTTCGTAATCTTGCAAAGTCACAGGTCAATGAATGGGATAAAAAAATTTGTTGTCACATGACACAGAAAGTATATTATCTGAACGTCGGTAGCACTTGTTGACACGTCGGTAGCACTTGTTGACACAGTGAAGTGTCTGGTAAATTACACATGTGGTGTAGTACTGTATGTGCAAGAGGCTTGTGCCAAACATCATTTCTTCATATTATGCTTCTATAGAGTCAAATGTTCTTGTATTTTTAATGTAGTCTTGAGGAATAGCTCTCCAGTCTTCCTGAAGCACTTTTTCGCTCTCATTTTTAATCCAGGCCGTGTACATGACTAGGTTCAGAAACATGTTTTGGTTTGTTAGGCCACACAGTAACCTGTCAATCATTCAATTCAAAGCATAAAAGTAGAAACAGATGTTGACAGATGAGTCAGGCTGGTGATTAGTAGTATACTGGTGATGCTGAATGCTGAGTGGTTGGACCAGATGAGAGGGGAAATGAGGTTGCTGCTAAGGTTAGGCTACATAAACAACCAATTTGTAAATTGTATCTTTAGGCACTTTTTTAGACTGTTACATTAAAACATTTGTTACTTCTTGTTTGAATTAATCTATTTAACGTATAATATCTATATAATAATATATAATATAAAATATAATATACTGTAGGTGGCATGGTGGTGTAGTGGTTAGCACTGTCGCCTTGCACCTCCAGGGTCCGGGTTCGATTCCCGTCTCTATGTGCATGGAGTTTCCATGTTCTCCCCGTGCTTGGTGGGTTTTCTCCCATAGTCCAAAGACAAGCAGATTAGGTTAATTGGTGTTCCCAAATTGGCTGTAGTGTGCGTGCCCCGCGATTCATTGGCACCCTGTCCAGGGTGTACCCTGCCTTTGTGTCCTAAGTCTCCTGGGATAGGCTCCAAGCCCCCCGTGACCCTGAATACAGGATTCAGCGGTATAGATGATGAGTGAGTGATATACTTTAATTTAATCTACATTACATCATCATTCAAGTTAATATAAAGAAATAAGGCTTGGCTCAAGACTTTTGCCCCATACTGTACTATATGCTCATGTAGAAATTTTTATGACAGTTTTGGTTGACAGAGCTGCAGGTTTGTCTGGGCCTGGTGTAAAACATGAATGAGAGTGCATCAACCCAAATATACACATGAAACAGTTGATTTCGGCTCTTGTTTGTTTTCTTGTCAATGCCTCTTGGCAGCTGCAGTAAACAAAATGACAGGAGTTGGAATTGAGTTTTTTTTTTTTATGTGTGTGTGTGTGTGTGTTTTTTCTTTCCAGCACTTAGCCTAGTGCCTCTGTGTATTCTGGTTTAAACAGCACTGAGCTGCTCTGAGTGTGAAATCAAAGGCAAATTATTTGCAATCCTGCCTGAGGATTTGACAAATAGTGTTGGAGCGTTTAGCGGTTCTGTGTTTGTGTGGGCAGTTTTCAGCGTGGACTGCAGCACGGTGGAATGTCCTCCCGTCCAGCCCATGCAGTGTCCTGTGGACAGCTACGAGACGCAGGTCAGGCTCACAGCAGACGGCTGCTGCACACTGCCCACCAGGTGAGACGCGCAAACACGCACACACACCCACTCTCATGCCACATCTCTTTAGCATAGCTCTCCCAGCCAAGACCACAATCCTTAACCTCTCCGAGCATTTATCTCCATTATGCTCAGCTTCGCTGTAACAGCAACTTCACGCCGCTTTGTAGCGCTTTTATTTACACAGGCTTTCCATCGCTTAGTGAAACACAAGCCTGTAAAAATGCCGAAAATGAGTAACGGCATTACAACCGAATTTTGAATTGATTGACATGTCTGCCTTCCGATTTTTGTCATTTCTTCCGTCATTTTTCCCCCTCTGTCACTCTCAGGTGTGAGTGTTTGCCTGGCGTCTGCGCCTTCCCACAGTGCTCAGCAGGAACGCTGCCCCACTTGGTCTCCCGCGGTGACGGAACACCGGGACGGTGCTGTGATGTGTACGAGTGTGTCAATGGTAGGTCTTGTTTGCTCAACGTGTTGTGTGTGTGTGTGTGTGTGTGTGTGTGTGTGTGTGTGTGTGTGTGTGTGTGTGTGTGTGTGAGAAGGAGAGGTTCATAGGTGAAGTGTGTGCATAGAATCTTAACAAGGAGCCAAGCCAGTTGTCTGTTGACTGAGTAACAGTGAGAGGACAGCATGCGTGTATGTGTGTGTGTGTGTGCGCGCACACACGATGTGTGCATCCAAACATACTAATGCCGACCCTCGTAATGAGCTTCTTAACAAACATGAACACAGCGGCAAGATTATTTCGACAGCTCCGAAAAGCCCACTGTATATTTGTTTAAAGCAATCGAATAGTCACACAGAGTTGCATTAAGTTCACTCCCATGTTGTCCTTGAAGGGAAGAACGCAGTGCAAAGACAGCAGGTACTCTGTAGAGAGGTGATGAGCTGAATTTCTATACCCGACTGAGAGAAAACACGCTAGGCCTTTTGTAAACTTGGCTGTGGAATCAATGCAGTTAGATTGTTTGTACGATTATGCTGAGAGTGAAATGGAAACCAACAGGCGAGGCTGTGATGTTGTTCTTTCAGTAGCTACCCTAACTAATCTCACATCACTCTTTCCTATTACTCCTTAACAATCCATGCAGGTTTAATAAATCATCCCGAGCAGAGATGGGGGTAAAAAAAAAAAAAAAAAAACTATTTCAGTTTCAATTTTTTTCTACGAGCAGCAGTCCTAAATTTGTATTATTGTATTAAGAAATGAAAAATTATGTCTCCGGAAATGAATACGTTCATGCACATTACTTCTTTTTTGAAAAACTCGCGGTATGGTTCCGCACAATGGCTCTTGACACTCAAAACCAAGGCCAAACATTCTTTATCCCAGCGGGCCATCCCGTTCAGCTCACGAAACAGGGTACGAAATTCTGCCTCACATGTGTCGAACATTGTGAGCGAATTAGTCTGAAACTCACTCATTATACACGCTTTCACAAATCTTAAAACACAGCTCAGTTCAGATTAGGCAAAATGTGTGACGTCGTCTGCACATCGTTTTCTATCCACATCACCCGGTAAACTATTCATAGGAATTGAACCAAACCTTCACTCACGCTTTATTAAGCCCAGAAGCTCAGCTAGCCAGCTAATTAGGTTTCTTAGTTAGCTAGTTAGTTTGTGTTAATTTATGTTGTATGTACTGTAGCACCTTGGTCCTGGAGGAACGTTGTTTCGTTTCACTGTGGTTGAAGAGGCGATAAAAGCTTACTTGACTTGATTAGGAAGCATACTGTATATGTGCATTAGCTTTTTTCATTTGTAGGAGTTCAGCAGGCAGATGACACATGTCACCTGGGAAGACTCATCATTTATAATGTCCAGTATTCTGTAACAGTATATTGGAAGGCAGGCTATTATTCAATCAATCAATAAAAATCAATAAATAAAAAATCCAGGGTCCATTTGTAATGCCGTTGTAATGAGGTTTAGTAATGTGGCTGTATACTACGGTAATACCAGATAACGCCACGATAACAGCACTCGCTTTTTGTTGTGGTAGATTAGAGCTGGAGGAGTTTTCAGGGGAAGAGGTTTCGCGACGCTGCCGCTCTGATTAGCTACCTCCCGGAGCATATTATCCTCTGTAACGAGAAGTGCAGGGTTGTGATTGCTATATTCTACAGCTCATGTATAACTAATGAACGCTGTGTCGCGGACAACTGGCTTGTATAGTTGATGTTTAATTCCGTTTGAATAAAGCCAAGCGTAGACGTTGCCATCCAGACGTTTTTCTCGCCTCTAACCAATAGTAACTCCTAATTGGCCTCGGCTCACCGCAATAAAGTCGGATCGCATTTCGATATATTCGCTTGAAATTCAAAGTACGTTAAAAAAGTATAAACCAATCGGACAGGCGAATGACGTGACAGTCCGCGTTCACATTGTGTAACGTCATTCGTAACGTGAAAACATAATTGTTTTTAAAAGAGGACGGAGAAAGGTACATGAATCCTTGTTTTTGTGTCGCCTGCCGAAGAAGCACACAGGGATTACAGTCTGTCCTCTCGCATCATCGTACAGGATATTTCAACTCTCAAACGGTTTGCATGTACTTGTGTTTTACGTTGATATACAGTCAAAATACTGTAAAAAAAAAAAAGTATTAATGTCAAAATATTTGTAAACCTGACTGAACAAAAGGTGCCTTTGTAGAATTAGGCCCTGCCATCCTTTATGAGCTGCGGATATTTAAAGGATGAAAAAAGGAGGAAGACCACCTTCCTGCGATGGTGGAAGGCAGCATGAAGAAGCCAGATCGAATGAGAACTAAAGAAAAACAAGACATCCTGTGTGTGTGTGTGTGTCTGTCTGACTGCACACAGGCATCAATATAGGAGAACCAGGAAAAGAGGCATGTCTTAAAATGATTGCACCTCTCTGGCAGGTGTTTATTTGTTTCCTGTTTATCCTGCAGTAAAGCCCGAGGCACATGCCGCACATGAGAGAGCATTTAATAAGGGCCTCCTGTGCTCGATGCTCGGAGGATAAGAAAAGGATGAACACACAATACATACGTTTACAGACGGAGGCACGCGAATGCACCGCGGCGAGCGCAAACATCTGCGCTATGATGAGGAGCCAGGGTGTGTGTCATCTCAGTGGCACGCTGTGAAGTAGCCCTGTGTCTGGCGGCTGATTAGAGAACAAAGCGGCAGGGCTCAAGATCAGCTCGGGGAGCATCAAAGCCCCGGAAACAGGAACACTTTGATTGAACATCTGGCCACCGGTGGCTACGTTTGGGCACCGAGCCTGTATTAATATCACGCAGCCTAAGGGAGGAATGAGTAAGAAAGATAGCACAGAAGAGGATAGGACGAACCCCGCTGTATGGGCGTAAACCTATACGATCGATCAGAAACAGCTGTCCTGCTTACATCATCAGCTGTGTTGTTGCAATCCTTCGCATCCCACACTCCCATCGAAGATTCTGTCATCACATCAGGTCATGAATATGCAGCTTACAAAAGAAATGATGAGCGTTGCATGACGCATCTACTCACGAGCCCACGCCGAACTGCAGGGTGTTACTAACACTTTAGTTAAGAAGCAAAACAGCTACATGTAATGCTGATGAGGCTGTAATGCAGTTTCTGTTTCTTGATTGTCACTAATCCTAAGGGTTTGATGAGATTAAAGTAGTTGGTTTTGTCGTCGTCTACTTAATTGCTGCTTTTAAGCCCAGGCACGGTACGGAGTGTTCGCATCACGCGAACTTGCCGAAGATTGCCGGAGCAGCGCACCGTGCTCAATTCCACTTGAAGTACCTGGCACGGATCGAATCAGATATGAAAGTCAACCGTATCTAAACGCGGAAGTGGACCACTGTTTACCAGGCAACGTCATGAACGTCGCCTGTCTCCGACGTTATCTCAGCGTGCGCGCAGAACACGCCAATCTCATCATCTGAACTACACAGCCATAGCTGATAAAGTATGAAGGCACGCAAGAGGGTCACTCTTCACTCTTGAGGGTCACTCTTCTTTTTTTTTCCAACAATTTTATTTAAATATGATAATAATATTTGGCAAAGTGAAAGGGTTGATTTAATTGTACTCTCCTTTCTTTCATGCTTATGGCTTTACGAACCATCTAGGTGCATGCATACTGTCATCTAATGGATCAGGGGGTGTAAGTATGCAAGTGTACTCGGGTACAGAACAATGCTACTAATGTAAAAGCTGATCAGTGGGGGAGAAGGGAGGGGGAGCGGTCATACCAGTGCCAAGTGTGAAAGCAGCCTCAGTTTGCTAACCACCACTCTTTAAGTAAAGGCCGGATTTTATTGCAAATGATACAAATGAGCATTTTCTCCCTGGTGCAATTAACTTGGTCTTTTTATTTTTCATTTTTCATCTTTCAACTTTTTTATACTGAATAGAAAACCATTTTAAAACTTTCGGTTTTTATTTTGTTGAGACATGAAACTAACAAAGTTGCGTCCTCCTTCCTTTGAACACCACTGATATTAACTGGATGACCAAGAATTTATGGGAAAATCCACCATGAATAACTGGCATATTAATCTTTAAAATTACATTTTAATCATCAGTGGCATCCAGAATTAATTTTAGATTAAATCTCGACTTGATTTTTAGCATGGCTTTCATTAACATGGTGGTTTATCATGTTGATGGTTTCCTACATTACCTACAATGCCAACGGACTGATGGTGGTGCTAGTGGGAATTAGTCTTTGCTTCGTCTATACATCTATTTAGTAGAGCTGTAGTGTGTCCATCTCTCTCGACCTCCCTCATCTGTATACCGTACGTCAAATTGCATCCCAAAGCTTCAACCTTGATGCTTATTATATGTTCAGCACCATCATGGTCGTCATCATAGAGTGTTCTCACCAGTTGAGTCATGTGTTTGTCATAACTGTGAGAAAATACATTGTACAACTCCATTGCGGTATGTGAATTTAAATCCAGTGATTTCTGTCTCTACTACTTTTATGATGAAATTCCCATCAAATGTTATAACTAAACATCACTGAAAGGTGAGGAATGAGAAAAGAAGCACTTTCTCTTTTTTTAAGGAAGCTAACAGAAAAAACCCTGAATTTTATTCCTGTTTATAACGCTTTTGTTTGTCATTTTCATTACATACAGTACAGACCAAAAGTTTGGACACACCTTCTCATTCAAAGAGGTTGAATTTGTATTATGGCGAGAAAAAAAGCAGCTAAGTAAAGAAAAATGAGTGGCCATCATTACTTATAAGAAATGAAGGTCAGTCAGTCCGAAAAATTGGGAAAACTTTGAAAGTGTCCTCAAGTGCAGTCACAAAAACCATCAAGCGCTACAAAGAAACTGGCTCACATGCGGACCGCCCCAGGAAAGGAAGACCAAGAGTCACCTCTGCTGCGGAGGATAAGTTCATCCGAGTCACCAGCCTGAGAAACCGCAGGTTAACAGCAGCTCAGATCAGAGAGCAGGTCAATACCACACAGAGTTCTAGCAGCAGACACATCTCTAGAACAACTGTTAAGAGGACACCTTCATGCTAGAATATCTGCTAGGAAACCACTGCTAAGGACAGGCAACAAGCAGAAGAGACTTGTTTGGGCTAAAGAACACAATAAAGAAAACTCTTTGAATGAGAAGGTGTGTCCAAACTTTTGGTCTGTACGGTATCATTCATATTAATAGGTACTGTACAATAAATCATTTGAATACAGTCACTATACAGTTTATTAGAAATATTAATATTGGGTAAGACCTTCCTCTGCTCTTAAAACAGCCTCAGTTGTTCATGGCATGGATTCGACAAGATGTTCTAAAGATTTCTTGGAGATTTTGGTCCAAGTGTGACACATCTACTGATTTTCAGGTACACTTCCATCATGTAAATCTCCCAGTCTACCACACCGCATAACGGTTCTACTGGATTTAGATACGGTGAATGGAAACCAAAGAACTTGTCATGTTCATGAAACCAGTTTGAGATGGCCAACAACATTAATAAAGTATAATCAATTCAAGTAATTGGTTGGAGATCCAAACTCTGCCAAAAAAACAATCCTCACACCATTACATCACCGTCACCGGCATGACCTTTGGACACAGGACAGTTTCAGTCAATGGATTCATACTGTTGGTGCCAAACTCTGACCCTACCATCTGCGAGCCTCAGCAGAACAAGTTTCTCCAGACAAGGCCATGGCTTTCCAGTTCAGCTCTGGCGAGCTGGTGCCCACTACAGCTTCCACTTTCTGTTCTTGGCTGACAGAAATGGAAGCCGATATGGGATACAGTCTTCTGCTGTTGTAGCTTATCTCCCTGAAGGTTTCGACGTGTTGTGCATTGTGGGGTGTTTTCCTGCTCACCACAATTGTGTTTTTATCTGAGATACTGCAGTATAACCTCTCGCTCAGCTCAAACCCGTCTGGCCAGTGTCTCTTGAGCTCTTTCATAAACAAGGCATTTCCGTCCACAAATCTGCTGCGCTCCGAACGATGTTTTCTTTATTGAACTGTTCTGAGTAAACTCTCGGGACTGTAGTGTGAGAAAATCCTAGGAGAACAGCAGTTATACTCAAGGAATACTCAAACCAGCCTGTCTGGCACCAGCAATCATGCCACGGTTATTGTTGTTGTTTTTTTCAGCACTCTGAACATTACCAAATGCTGCTGGCCCATATCTGCATGATATGACTTTATGCATCGCACTACAAGTCCAACATTGGCTAATTAGTTAATTGCATGAATAAATAAGTGTGCTGGTGTTCTGAAATAAAGTGCTCCATAAGAGTATTTTGCTGTAAAACCGAAGGAGTCCGCACGGTTCACTTTCACATCCATTTATAATTAGCGAACACAGCACAATGGTTTAGAAAGTGTGTATCTGTCTGTGTTGAGATGAGGGTGATTGGGTTTAAACACACCCTTGCTGTTACCTTCCATCTTCAGGAAGGACGTGCAGGCTCTGAGCACCCCACCACATGGTGTCTGGATCAGCTGTGCCATCTGCAAACAAACCGGCGGCTAGATTACTTTATCGACGGCAGATGTTTGGTGGAGACAGAGTACAGTTTTGCTCACTCTGGCACAGGAGGTTGTGTATTCGGGGCAGTGAGGGAGAAAGCATTCTCAGACAGTGTGTTTGTTCATCAGATTTTTTCATTCAGACAATGATGTCACCCAGCTGGAGATTGATAAGTGGCTGATTATGTGAGTGTGTTTGTGTGTGTGTCCGCATGTGTTTCACACAAACAGGAATATCTGACAGTTTTATCCCCTTGAGTCAAAGTGACAATCCTGCAGCTTTATTCTCGACAGAGTAAAATAGATTTTTTATAAAAGCTGTCCTTCTATTTCACTGAAATGCTTTTTTTTTTTTTTTTTAAACTAAGCAGGTCAGGGGCAGGTTTTAACTTTTTTTAGATTTGGTTATACTGTAGTAAATTCTTATTAGATATAGCCACTTACATACATACAGTACAGTACATACATTACACGTACACCACATGTGTCAGCACAGCTGGTAGTTTTAAAACTAAGGGAAGAAGTAAAGTCGGTTAATTATAGACGAGACGTTCTGCATCATATTAATGGATCAAAAACAATAACACTGATCAGCCACAACACTAACACCACCGCCAGGTGAATTTACTAACATTAATAATCATCTACTGTCCTGTTGAAAAATTAGTACCCCCCCTTATTATTCTGTGTTTTTGTGTAAAAACGGAATAAAAATCATCTGACCATAGTGGCTCTTTGTATTAGGCAAATACTGTACATCCTCAGACGAACAACCATGTTATACAGTATAAGTATGAATACATGTTTTTTCATCGTGTCATTATTTATTTAACAGTAATTAAGGCAATACTACTGCTTTAACAGGATTTTAGAGGTTAAGTTGCAGCCAGGTGGTGATAGTCATCAGCCGTCGATTTATTGATAATCAGCAGTTGTGCAGACGTTTTGGCAGTTTGATGGTCTGGAGCATTCAGGTGTGTGTGAACACAATGCGAAGGGGGCAAGGTTTACAAGCAGTGGTCTTTGAGAAGCGATTGTTCCTGCACATCAATCTGGAAAGGGTTATAAAACCATTTTTAAACAATTTGGAGTTTTGTGAGACAGATTATTCAGAAGTGGAAAGCATTTAAGACTTATTTTAGTGTTTTATGTGACAATACTTTTCACTCATTTAAAAATGTATATCTTTATGAATGATTCATGAATATTGTTATTTATCATTAATAAGATATGTTCTATACAAGAATAAATGCTGTTTCCATACCATATCCTAACAACGTAATACATTAGATACTACTAGGGATAGCGGCATTGGGTCTATGGTTCGAAAGACTCCAGGTTCAAATCCCACCACCACCACCACCACGTTGCCACTGTAGAACCCTTGAGCAAAGCCCTTAACCTTCACCTGCTCAGATTTGTAATGAGTTCATCTGGATAAGGGTGTCTGCCAGATGCTGTAATGTAAACGTAATGTAAGTTTTACACACTTGCCTAGGTCATGCACTTTTTAGATGCTCCCTTACTGACACCATCACTGTACAGTAAGTGCTTGTTACCTGCATTTCTAAGGGATTGTCTTTAGCTGGCTTTGACATAAGAAAATATATTCAATTCAATATAAAGTTCTAGCCATATTAACTCTTAATAATTCTTTTTTTTTTTTTTTAACACTACTATTATTGCTGAATGATTATAGCGCTGTATGGTTCTTGCTGGCGGGGTGTCGCTTCTCTGAAATCTCTGATTTGGCTCGGAGGACTCCGTCTGCTCCAGTAATTCATGTATTTACCGTCAGGGGCAAAACCCAGAATCTCCGGCTAGACGTGCGCAAGGGGAGCTCATCCTTCCTTAATGATATTCACCCTCATGTGAAAGTCACGGTTTGAACGGGACGCCAATGAAGGTTTGGGGTACAGTAACTTTTTAATGCAATACAGGCTGCTATTGGAAATTTAACATTAAGACATAAGGATTTATCAATATCATATGAGCTTGGCCATTTTAGTTTTTCTGAAATTTTCTCAATGGACGAGCCTCCTCGCGTTTGGTACGCATATGCGCCAAACACCCATGCTCAAATGCAATTTTTTTCCTTTATATGAGCCGAGTGTGTGTTTCAGCTGCCTCATAATTACGTCTTTTTTTCACAAGCCTTTACCTGGTGTAAACAAGCAGCGCACAGGTCTTTCCTATCTCTACCAACTCACAGCCTTTCTGTTTAATAACAGAGCTTTCGTCTTTCATTTGTTTGCTCATCAAAATCACCGTGTTCCGCTTTTGTCGTTTTTGCTGTCTTTATCCACTTATCTTCGAATCACTCCATTTCAGAGGAAGGGAGATAATGTTATTTACAAGTGAATACACAAACACAGGTCCATGAGTGCTGTAGGATTGAAGCCTCTCTCTGTTCCATTTTGATTTCAGTGTGTCAATAATGATATTTTTCCGAACACACAGACATGCACACGCACACACACGCACACACATGCACACACCACACACGCACAAGCAATTCCATTTGTCAATGTGTGCTCCCCCACCCTCAACCATACTCAGTTATTACACTAGTTTTGCTCAGAGAAAGGCTGTCATTGTCAAGAGGATGATTGGCGGTTTATATAAAGTCGCTTGAAATGATGTGGTCAAAAGATACAGTATAGTGACCTCAGAATCCTTAATTCCATTCCGCAGGCTCCCCAACTGCCCTCGGCTTTAAGGGGAGAGTGTTCTCATAAGCTTGAAGGACCCCCAACTTGCCGGCTTTTAAGCAGTAAGACCCGAGATTAGCCTTTTAAATACACGTTCTGTTGCATTTAAGAAGCGTATGGAAATTCGAGAACAAGTGAACCTCTTTCAGAGGATGGACTCAAGATTAAGACCCACACAATGTTGTGAAGTGCAGGGCTTAAGCAACCGAGCGGGAGGTGAAGAGATTATCTTGGACCGTGTTCATGGCATGGCATGTTCGATTGGCAGTGTAAGCAGATCGTTGCGTCTCTTCACCTACATGCTTTTTTTTTTTTTTTTTTTTAAAGAACGATGTAGGAAATGTGCCACTATTGGAAGTGAAGCGCGATATTAAGACCGTTCTAGCTTACAAGTCACATAGGGGTTAACAGCATTACAGCTATAGTGTAAATCCTGCCATGATTGACAGCTCCATAAAGTGGTTCTCCACTCTTCTTTTCTCTGGCTGTACAATCCTCACACCTCACAGTTGTTGCTGTTTTTTTTTTTTTTTTCTTTTTCCTTTTTTTGTATTTCAGCAAAGCTTGCTGTGTTCTGTGTTATGTTACACATAATTAGGAGTGCTAAGACATTTGCACAAGGCACTTCAGTAAAATCGGCCTTGATTTGCAGGAGGGTTATGATTTACACGGTCATAGTTGTCTCGGGCCTGCCAAGGCGAAGCACACCTGCAGCTCTGCGCGCCTTATCACATTATTTAGTCTGTCTCGAGGCAGCTGCAGCCAAAACAAGAGGGGCTCCAACATAGGGGAGGGAAGCAGGCGGCCGGGAGGCAGTGTCTGATGGGCTGTTCTCTGCCCGAACTACAGGGGAGGATAGAAAAACACAGGGCTGCTGGAAAACCGCGGCCTATTAGGAGCCCAAAATAACGGACACTTTAAGCTTCGTGCAATCATCCCTGTCTAAAGACAAATTTTGCCCTGGTGTTAAGGAAATGCATGGGTACTGTATACTCCGGCCGCTCGGGTTCGGACTGGAGGTGCGCTTGTATCTTAAAAAGCCTCGTTTTACAGGTTTCGTTGTTTTAAATCCAAGAGCAAGTCATGACCCTCAGCTCAAATTCAATTACAGTTCCACTCCACACGGTGTGTTTAAAGCAACATTTTCATAAGTACGTTATGGATGATATTATGTAAATCTGCTCCCTCGCGAAGGTTAGCGGCTTCTGGGTCACAGACGGTGATTTATTTTGAACCGGTGCTTCGTTGCTGTGTGTCTGAGGTTTAAAGGTGCCTCTAATCTCCAGCTAGAGAATTTCACAGGCTGCTTCCACACAGGCCTGTGAACCAACACCAATGAGACAGGCTCCTTTCTCTTCAGATGCCTTCTGTCTGTAGATAAGCTTTGTCTGTGTGTGGGTGGCGGTGTCTGTTTCGCCATATGAGTGACATTGCAAAAAGACAGAGTAACCAGTCACATATTTTCCACACCTGCAATCCTTGCATACATGCACATGCGTGAATTAAAATGACTGGAGTCTGTTAGACTCTAAAAGTGGACATGCCTAGTAATTGAAACTGGAGCAATTGTTTTTTTTTTTTTTTTTTTTTGTGGCGCGGTTAGAATTTAAAGAATGTAAGACAAGCCAACTATTATAAGATTGCTTTAACATGCTCCAGCAGCAGATAAGGCTCCTAGTGCACCTGTATAATCAGTAAAGATATACATCAGCCATTAAATAATAGAGTCAGACTACAAAGCAAGGTGCATTATGACTCGAATTCCTCACTGTACATTACTATAATGGCTCCTCACACTGGACTAACGCGATATTGCATAGCATCACCACATTTCGCGAAACATTTGCCTTCGGCATTCTTGGCTCATCAGCAGTGCCAAACGCTACAGCTGCAAAATTGGTGCAAAATTGATTAGAAAAGGTGTTTATAGCGGTGATTCTGTGTTGAATTTAATCACGACAGACCCACTCTAGAGCCAGACCTGTGTGTTAGGTTGGACACCTGGCTTTGGCCACTGTAGGACACCAGTTATGTGATTATAGCCGAGGCACTTGGAAACATCGCACCCCACAGCATCCTTCACACACTGACTTGGCCTTCTGTAAGTGTTGATTAGACATAGTGGTCTTCTGCTCGCACTCCAAGTTGTTTGCCTTTCCCTAACCTGCAAACCATTTAATTGCAAATCTGCTCGAGTCTGGCTCGGCTTACAGCAGATCATTTGTGATATGGCAACATTGGCAAAAAAATTTTTGGCTGCATTTGGCTTTGATTATGGTGTACAATGTGGTGGTCCAATTAATGTGTGAAAATGATTATTCCTCATGCTCTTGGAACCACAATTTTAAATCATCATCATCATCATCATCTATACAGCTTTATCCTGTATTCAGGGTCGTGGGGGGTCTGAAGCCTATCCCAGGGCACGAAGCGGGGTACATCGTGGACAGGGTGCCAATCCATCTCAGGGCACACACACTCATTCACACCCCGGACAATTCTGGGACGCCAGTTAGCCTAATCTGCATATCTTTGGACTGTTGGAGGAAACCAAGCAAAACATGCAAACTCCATACACACAGAGACGGGAATCGAACCCGGACCCTGGAGGTGCAAGGCGACAGTGCTAACCACTACACCACAATTTGAAATCACAATTTAGAAACTGGAATATGCCTGTGCCATCAGGGAAGCAAAAAACTACATGGATGTGATAACCTGGTCATTAAGGCCGCCAGTTAACTTCATTTTATTGCCACATAACGTTGCTGCGCCTGAACCTGACCAACTAAAGCAACCCCAGACTATTACACTAGATGCATTTACATGGAGCCTAATGTAATTCTCGCCAATAGTGGGAATAACAGCCCAATCGAAATAAAAATGCGTGGTGAGAACATCTCTCTGCCACCGGTCTTTACTTTCGTCCACTGGGTCTCTGACTGAGGAAGAGGCACTGATTGGCGCACCATTTTTTCCATAGTAAAAAAACAATCCATAAATAAGACACAAATGCACAGAAGATGGGATTTATCGGCCTAACCTGACCTCAAAGTTGGAGAAAAAACTACGTTTGTTATATTTCTGGCAGATTAAAGACTTCACAGTCTTGGGCAGAACCATGTTGCGCTTGTCAAAAAATTTTTTTTCATTTGAGCATACAGTATTACTTGCTCAGCAATAGGGTCAATCTGAAGTCTTTCTTTCTGATTTTTTCTCACTGTGGAAAGTATGGAAACGCTCTTACTTTTACTGTTAAACGTAGCTGTGAACTTTATTGTCGTGTTTTGTTCATCCCCCCCCCCCACAAAGTGTTTAAGTGCATGGTCAGTTGTGCTTTTTTTTTTTCCCCACCCACATTTCTTTCACGCCGTTGCTGATTCAGCACTGTCCTTCCAGGTTTTATTAATGCAGTGCTTAACTCAATTCCACTTGTTTCCCTGTGGCCAGGCAGTATAAACTAAACACGGATGAAAAATGATGTCTAGCACTTGTGTCTAATATGAGTAAGTTCAGTGCAAACCCATATATGCAGTCTATCATGAGTGCGGAACAGGTTTTTAAAAAAAAAATTTTTTTAATCTACAGACATGTTTCATAATCTCCTGGAAATAGCTGATGTAAATAGCTTAATGCGTTTTTACTGTTTGAAATATACTACACTCTTTGTCCCTTTTATCAGGTTTACTTACTCTTTGCTCGCGTTGTAGATGTATATTTAATGATCGTAGCCCATGTGTGCCTTTGTCCAGTCTCTTGGCGGAAATGGACCAGATAGTTTTTGGGAGATGGATCATTTTCAGCTCCTTAGTGACAGAAACATAGTTGGAGCACCTTGGCGTGTGTGTGTGTATTTGTAGTTTGATGCATGGTATAGCCCACATTAAAGCTACTGACCTAACTACAGTAATTTGCTTGAATCTTCACTTCACTTACTGCACACCTTATTAGAAATACCTGTACACAGACTATATGCAATTATCTAATCAGTCAACTGTATGGGGAAAATGTGCTCTCAAGGATTTTGAGTGATTTGGCGTGATTGTTGGTGCCAGACAGGCTGCTATGAGTATTTCTGTAACTGCCGATCTCTTTGAAATTCGCACACACACACACACACACACACACACACACACACACACACACACACACACACACACATCAGTCAACTCAGAATAGCGCAATACAGGAAAGAAAAAAGCCCATCCAGTAAGCAGCAGTGCTGTGCACAGAAAAGCCTTGTTGATCAGAGAGATCAGTCGAGATTGGCAAGAAAGGAAGGCTACAGTAGCTCAGATAACCACTCTGTACAATTGGGGTAGGCAGAAAAGTATCTCAGAATGCACAACACGTCACGCCTTGAGATGGATTGGTTGCAACAGCGGAGAATGAGCATTTTACTTCTGTCAGGCATGAACAGAAAGCTGAGGCTGCATTCAGCACAGACTCACCCACACTGGAAAGTCATAGTGTGAAAAAAAACTATATAGCCTGGTCTCATCAAGCTTTGATGATGGTGATAGTGGTGTAAGGTTGTGGGGAATGTTTTCTACCAATCGTCACTTGAAGGCCAGACCCAGTTTGGGTCTTGCTGCAATCCGTTCAGCACTAACCTACTAGGTTTTGCTAATATGTTAAAGGGTTCTTAATCCAGTTCCAGTAATTTAAAATCTCCTTAGTTGTTTTCTTTGTGTGAAGCAGAATAATATAATTATTTTCTTTAAATCAGATCAGATTTTCCAAAAGCGTTGGTCACGGCCTGATAATGAAGCACCATCTGGCCAAGGCAGAGACTTAAAACTGACAAAGTCTGTTCTACAACTCTTTTCAAGTTCACATACTGTAGCTACTTTGTGTACAGAGTAGTTCAAAAGTTTGAAGGGATGTTTTTAAGCAACAACTGTTAACGTGCATCCTTTAGAAACGGGAATGCAGCTCGAGGAGTGATGATGGCAGAGATCCATGTCTAATATACAGATCATAACAAGTGATGAAGCAGATGCTATTTGTTCTTTGAGAAATCCCTGCTTGCTAAACATTGAAGCTCTGAGTTCTGATAAAATGTACAGTCTATATTTTCACTAAACTATCAGTTACTATTAATGGCTACTAGAAGCCTTTGTGCTGCTTGGTAGAGTCTTCTTTATAAATAGCTACCCCAGGTCTAAAATCACATGGTGAACATCTGGAATAGCTGCATCGCTACCGCGTCAGGTTCTGTCTAAATGACCTGACCCTTCATCATACCCTGGTCACGCTGGACTGCCTACAGCACTAAACTCATTAGAAGCTCTCTACCTCGAGGTTGTTTATCATTAAGACATGTTGTGCTGAGTGTTTTCATACTCAAAGCACAGGTGCAAAGTATTCCAGATGTTTGTAATGTGCATCTTTTTTTTTTTATCCTCCTACCTTTTTTTTATAAAGTCTGTTGTTTTGCCTTATTGTAATTGAACATGTTTCGTTCATCACAAATGATTTGTTAGTGTACAAACCTCTCGTGATGGATTTTAACACACCGCACTCTCAGTCTGCATGTTACACAACAGCTGTGTGCAGAGGTGTAGCGTTGTTTGTACCCGAGCACACCTATAGTATGATGAATGCGCATGGTTAAATTGCGGCTGGTTTCCGTAAACACTGCTTCTGCGGTGGAGTTTGCATATATTGGTCAACTATAACCGACCACACGATAATAAGCTGGGTAAACCACCGTTGTGTGAAGACGATCCCATGCAGGCAGAAGTCATGCTCAGCTACCGTAACAGGCTGGGATACGAAAATGCAGTGCATGCTTTTACCTTTTTATTTAGCTGCCTTTTCATTTGTGTTAGTTATCTTTTAATGTGGAATATTTTTTTAGTGCAAGAGTTGACCTTGTGAATAAATCAACGTGCCTAATATTTAACTAATTTTATTATACAACAGTTAGTTGCGACCAAATAATTTTTATTGGACAAGAGGCATTCCATGAGTGCTGATATAGAGTCTAACAGCACGGGAATGTTTAACTTTATGTATCACTTTACTTCACAGGTGTTCTAATCAACTGATGAAAAGCACTACTTGGCACACCTTACTGTACATAGCACACTAGCTTACAATATTACAGTATTTGGGAATCAACCCAAGAAACAATTAGTTACCCGAAGATATTTTTAAAGCGGGAAAAAGTGGAGACATACAGTAAAGGGAAACATAGGAGATTTACATGGTTGTCCACCACCTCCATGGTTTATTCTCCTCACCTTTTGGATAAGAATTTAATAAAACTTTCACTCCCTGTTAATTACATTGTACATAACTGTTCCACTAGTCGCGGTAAATAAAGAAAAATCATAATCCGTTCATAATAAATGGTGTTTGTGGAACTGTTATATAAAAGCAATATCACACTCTGTCAGGTTGTTGTACTGAATATCAGCACGGCTGTGAAACCTTCGCTACTACGACTCCATCACAGCTGTGCTAATATTCCTCACAAGTGGTCAGCACTGTGGCCTCGAACCTCCACGGTCGAGGGTTTGATTTTCCGCCTCAGGTCTGTGTGCATGTTCTCCCCGCGTTTGGTGGGTTTCCTCAGGGCACTCCGGTTTCCTTCCACAGTCCGAATACATGCAACATGATTTGGTTCATTTGCGTTCCTAAATTGCCTATCGTGTGTGTGTGCGTGTGTGTGCGCGCCCTCCGATGATGATGATGGATTAACCTCCTGTCCAGGGTGTACCCCGCACCATGCCCTAAGTCTTCTGGGATAGGCTCCAGGTTTAGCATTGTCACTTTTATGCAGTTCATCCCTCCAAGAAAATGAGAATAGAAAAGAGCAAGCCGATAAAAAATGTAAAATTATAAATTGTAGCAAATCCCCACTTTGACGTTTAGCGCCTGACAACTGCGCTCTTTGTGTAATTCATTAAATCCTCACTAATTAGCAAAACAAGTCTTTGGAATTAAAGATAGACCCTGTTCAGGCTGAAACCATGTCAGTGCTTATTCTCAGATGGAATTGGGCTTTTTTTTTTTTAATCTCATGATCCTAATAATACTACACATGAACTTTGAAATAGGAAATGTGCTGAATGCACAGAGACCCAGGGTTCTGCCGAGATGCCGGATTCCTGATGCACAGGATGTGTTGTTTTTTTTTGTTTGTTTGTTTTTTTGTTCTTTTCAAGTACAGCTTCAGCATCACTCATTATCAGCACAGGGAGTTGAAGGAAATGGTGGTATTTTAAAGATGTTTGTTTACTAACATTATTTCAGTTCCACCACTGATCTTTCGATTCAGATGCTGCCGACGCGCTACATAATGGCGCAGGTTTCGTTTTTTCAAGGTAATGGCTTCGCTTCCCAAGCATATGATCGTGCAGCTCTCGAGTTTAGTACAAATGGCAGACATCGTAACACGTCGGCTGAGAGGTGAATTTTGCACCTAGCGTTGCCATGGTAACCAGCACACCAACCCTGTTGTGCTCTAAAAGCCGTCGGAGACATATACATGATGGAGAGGTTCTCCGCACAGCCCATCCCCGTCTAAACCGGAGGAAAACAGCCAAATGGGACATAAACCACACCGGCAAAATAGATCACAGGAATTGATTTAATAATTACGTAAGAAAAATCTTCAGTCTGCAATTTCTGCGCACAGCTCCTGTTAGAGGGGTCCCCGAAGGTGGCAGAGCTAGTGGAAGATGCATCACAGCGTTGCAGCACGAGGAACCAGGCCATCATTTTGTAAGACTCACTTCCAGATGGAGTAAAGAAAAAGCACTGTGCATGGCACTCAACTTTTGTTTCTACAGTTTCTGCGAGCTATAATCTGCCTAGTTATAATCATCAATCAACTCGAAGATGCTTTTTTTTTTTCAATGACATCACACCTCACTGTGTTATAATTTGTGATTCAATTATACCACAGCATTTTCTGTGATTGCGTTCCTTAGTAATTAGAAAGTATGGCCCATCAGCCAATCAGCTTAAAATGATATTTAATGCTGTGGAACAACTGCGAGATGTGTTAGTTCCTGTTATCTTTATGATTTTTTTTACGGTATATCAGCTATAAACTGTCGCTCTTTAACTGTTCACGTTCTGTTTTTGTCTCTTTTTTTGTGTATTCCATATTTTTGTATAGTAACAGTTTAACAGCTGATAAACACCATGCAGTGTTGTCTAAAACAAAACATTTCAAAGATGAAAACTGCTTATTTTAGAAGTTTCGAACTTCCACATTTTGAGCAAAGCACGACACGTAACCACGTCATCAGCAAAGCAAACCATCCCGTGCCACACACCAGCTGTGACGAGTGCTTTAAATGTGTTTAAAAGGGTTTTGAGGAATGTTTAAACCAAGAAAAGGATGTTTACAGACTTTTTCCGCCATTGCAGTCACTCTGGCAGTAATAAGTGACAGGCACGCATCGCTTAACGTCTGCAATACGTTCTGCAAAATAAGACATTGTTATACGATTCGGAGGTTATTTGAGCACCATGTTATTAACAAAACTAGGCGGGTTGCTGTAGCGTAAGCGCTGTAGCGAAGCAGAGCAGTAACATTGCAAAACTTGTACAGTATATGCACGACCAGTTTGTGTACACGAGACACAAGATGCAAGCGCTCCGTATGGAAAGCAGTTGGTACTGTTATACGGAGCTGTCGCTAACTACATGAGGGTAACTGAGACTACTAGAGGAGGAGGATGATGATGCTGTAGTGAAGTTTTTGTATAGTTTATAATGTTTCTCATGAACTTTAAAAATCTTTGCAAGAGAACTCGGCACAAATTTGCTGCCACCACTTTCTGTTCGAGTCACTACAAAAACACAGTCAGTGCACGAGTTTGCTCAGATCAGTAATACTAAATTGCACGTTTAACCTGCAGGCCGATTTATTCATTGTGACAAAACTGTGGAGTTCTAGCTTTTTGAGAAATCTTGTATAAACCAAACAATTTGAAAAACATATTGTGGTATTTATGCCTTTTAATACCCTTGTGACTCAAAGGAAACATGCACAGTATAACCTCTCCCGGTTTGCGATACCTTTTGGTTTATCCTTCTACACCGCTTTATCCTGTACAGGGTTGTAGTGGCCTGGAGCCTATCCCAAGAAACCTTCTTCAGGTATAGGCTCCAGGCCCATGGGTGGGTATCATGGGGCACACACACTATTTTATTTATTTGTTTATTTTAGGGGTGGGGGGGGGTTATAATTAATAATTAATAATTAATAATTAACCTATTCTACCCTGGAGTGTGGGAGGAAACCAGAGTACCACCAAGCACAGGAAGAACATGCAAACTCCACACACACACACACACACACACACACACACACACACACACACACACACACACACACACACACACAGTTCCGAGGCAGGAATCGAACCCGCGACCCTGGACGTGCGGGACCATAGTGCTAAATTTTGCTTTATTAAAAATAAAAAAAAAAATAAAAAAATATATCCTGATGCAAATGTATATTTATGTGCATGTCTAAATGTCTAAAACCTGTGATTATGTTTTACAGAGACTAAGCCGGCGTGCATCCTCGGTGGAGTGGAGTATCGCGATGGCGAGATGTTCAGGATGGACGCCTGCCATTTCTGCCGCTGCCAGGGCGGCGTGTCGGTGTGTTTCACGGCACAGTGCGGCATCCTCCACTGCGAACGTTACTATGTACCAGAGGGAGAGTGCTGTCCCGTCTGTGAAGGTGACCGCAATCACACGACTGTCAGTGCTTTAAAAGTTGCTAACATAACAAAGAACGGATGTAACGATGCATTCGTGTCATGTTGGGAATATTGTAATTAGGAGGTAATGAACCAGTGAATGGGTAAATATGACTCCGATGCTCAAGTTGTCAGGGCGGTGATATCCTGCATATTTCAAGGTAAAGTAATGCGCAAGCCGGAGCGGAAAAACCTGACGCCGCGCAGCCGCGAGTCTGCACTGCCAGAGCACAACCACTCACTCTGTGATCAAAGTCCCCCCGCCCTACCTGTAACTACATGTTATTAGCAGCAACACAACAGCCATTTAACAGCTCTTGAACCAGTAACTCCATAAATAAAGGGTTGCTTCTGCGTAAAGACGGTTTCAACGGATCCGCATGCAGTTTCAGACTGAAATCCCGCTTCTGTGCTTTGAAGCAGAGACCAGCAAATTAATCCTGACGTTTCTATTTAAAAAATTATCCTGATTGGGCTTCACTTATCAATCCACAGTCATAAAATTGTAATGAACCATTTTAGCCGAAGGGCTTTTTCTTTCTTTCTTTCTTTTTTTCCCCCGCATCTTCTATTTAATGTCGATTCGAAATTGATTCAATTGATGATGATTATCCGAGCAAGAATGCTAATAAACGCCTGCACCCCTGAAACAAGCTGGTAGGGCGTTTAAATGGCAGCAGGAATTTTTCTAAATTGAAATATATTAAAAAACGGATCACGAGGGAAGACCCCGTCATGTGAACTTGGCACAGGGACATGACAATGAATTCTTTGCATCATTTTTTATTCTCCCAATTACGCAAGCATCCTGGGTTATTAATTCAGGGAAGCGCTTGTTGTTGGACTTTATAGACCAACCCAACATACAGTAGCATGCCTGCAAGCGTGTAATTTGGATTGTTTTTGTGTGTCTCTTGGGTAGACCTTCGTCCCGTCATACCGTATATGACTGCCTCATATTAGCTCCCCACTGTACCTTCGGCTGCTGCTATCAGAATGATCAGATTATTTTTTGTGTGCAGATTAGTTTTATGATGTTTTCTTCGGCGCTGTGGTTAATTAAGATGAAGTCCCCATTACGCTGCATACTGTAATACTGTATTAGTCGAGGTAATTTCATGGCTTGCGTGTTTTAGAGGTGAGCAACATGGTGCATGTGGAAATATGTAAAATATGGAGCGGTTATACTTTATAAACCGTGTGGTTCCGACCATAGTTTTAAATAAACCAAACTCTCTTCTATCACTTAGTTGCCACCTTTGTTAATTTATTCAAATTAGAGGTGCCATTTCCATACATCTATATTGCGTCGCCTCCCAATCCCCCCGGTCCCTAACATTTTGATTCATGCATGGTAATTAGCAGGTTCAATGTGATAAATAAGTTGTGGGTGATTTACAAACAACACAAATTGCCTCATATGCATAGAACATCTATTTGTCCTCGATAGCACTGATATAGTAAAACTCGATGCACACACATATTGCATGTTCAGTATAATACTTGTTAAAATAAGTGTGTATGATTAGTTTCTAAGATTAGGCATGCATGAAAAGTTTTCGCGTGTGGAAACGCACTAAATGTCTCATCTTAATTCAGTTTTTCCAACTTTCTTTACTTTCTGATCATTTCAAGATCTTGAGGCCTAGTTGTAATAAATGTAATTAATGTTAGATATTTATCAGTAGACTTCCTGATGTGATATGATATACCTGCTTTTCGGTCGTACCGAGTTGCTTTATTTTACATCGTAAATGTTTTACAATGTCAGATTGAGCAAGACTGCAGTGAGAGCAAAGATTAAAACACAATGGAGCTAATGTACTGTAGCAACAGATGAAGCACAAGAAATCAGATGGCTCAGTCACAGGAGTAGCATGGAAACACCATATAGTAGATATCTATGGCATGCACCGTGACGACCTTGACTCTATAGAACATACAACTTAATACAGAACGCACAATTTAGTTATTTTGTGTGTGTTTTTTTTTTTTACATTTTTTTACTGGAAACGCATATATAAAAAAGAATATTAAAAGGATTCTTATGCTGCATTATCTGGTTATGATTTCATTGGCGCTTAAATGGAGGGGCGCAAATGGGCTCGCCGGCTCTCCCGCCGGTTTTAAAGGGTAAAGTCCTCTTTCTTTATCTCTCTATCTGTTTTCCTGCAGATCCAATCTTCCCTGCTCTGAATTTCGCCGGCTGCTACGTGAATGGCCAGATCTTGGCTCATGGGGATCACTGGCGGGAGGACGACTGCACGTTCTGTCAGTGCGTGAGCGGCGAGGCTCGCTGTGTAGCCGCTGCCTGCGGCCATAACTGCCTCCACCCAGTCACGGTGCCTGGAGAATGCTGTCCTGTGTGCGAGGGTAAGGACAGGGTGTGTGTGTGTGTGTGTGTGTGTGTGTGTGTGTGTGTGTCTCGGTTCATCTCTCCCTCCCTCTTCTCCATTGTTCATTGTTCCTAATATACATGTTTGTAGGTCACCGTGTATGTCCTGACCAAACATTGTTTCTCAATGTAAAGAGATTCATCTGCCAGAAAAAGCTGCGCTTGCTATTAAGACCCGACCTAATATCGAATCAGATATAAAAAAAGAAAGAAAAAAAAATACCCAAAACATCGACATTATCTTCACCCTGCTAGGTTCCTTCTCTGTAGTTCTGTTTATCTCTGTAATGATTAAACACCATTCGGTGCTCACGCCACAGCATGTGTTTATTGCTACTGATCTGTATTAGCTACGGCACTGTAGGCCCGAAGCAGTACACATGCTTACACCGCACCGATCTTGTCTGCCTGCTAAGTGAAAGCTACAAGCAAAGAGCTTTGCATTGTTTGGCAGCAAATTGTTCGCTTTGATCAAACAGATTCCAGTATAGATTTCCACCCAGACGTTTGGGATTGCCGTTTGAATCGAGGGTTTTATTTCGGCTGGCGCTGGAGGCAAGGCTTCAGACAGGCTCAGCACACACTCACCGACGCCACGGACAGAGGGACGGGTGACGGATGAGCGTCAGACCCCCCTCCCGGGCCCGCTCCGGGCCACGGTCACAGAGGGCGCCGTCTCTCTCAGGTCAAGCTGGAGGATAGAGGTTCGATCTAAACGAGATGCGCAGCCTCGAGCTCCGTTCGCTTGTTTCCACTTAATTCTCCGCACAGTCACAATCACAGTCCCTCACCGTGATTTAAGAGTGTGCCAAAACTCTAATCAGTTTTTACTTAATGCAGCCAGCCTCAGTTCTGAATATGAGGACAATGATTTCTCACCTCAGTCTTTCAACAGGGTAAACACACACACATATATACACACACACACACACACACACACTATCCTATTTCATAGCTCGTGAGAAGTGTCTGAAATAAAAATGCAATCGTGCGGCGCCTGAGGTTTCCCGTATCGATTCTGAAGAAAGGAAAATTACGCCCATTATTGTTTTAAAAATAAGACATTTCAGCTGAGAATATAAGCTGGATATATAAGGGGTCCGGTGGCGTATATATATTTCACCCTCCTGCAACAGCTTCTGGGATCTGTCTCATTATAAACCCGACCGCTACACTACCTAAATGTCTCCGGGCAGGTGTATGTAATAGGGTTCTCGTCTGTCTGTTCTGCCGGTTGCTCCTTCCAATTACAGATCTGCAAAAATTCAGTAGGCTACCATGCGGATCAATACATTATAAAAAAAATTCAAAAATGGAGAAAAAAAATCCTGCAAATGAATATTACACGTTACTCATGTAATCAGGATGCAAAAGCTCCAATTAGAAATGTACCAGTCTTCTGAGAAGAACCCGGGCTGGTAGCAGGGATGGGAGAGAAGACGAGAAGGATGAATGAAAGGAGGCAGCAGCATGGCCACAGGCGTCCTTTTTTATGTGCGTGGGCAGCACCGACTCTCTCTCTCTCTCTCTCTCTCTCTCTCGCTCCCTCGCGCGCTTTCTCTCAAACCCCTTTTCAATTAATCTTTTATGCAGCTGTCCATCCGTGAAGCAATTAGAGATGTGGGACTTACTGACTGTATGGTGCACCTTCGCGTACACTATATGAGCGAGCGCACACACACACGCACACACACAGGAAGATCACAGAACACTACTAGAAATGCATTATAATCCCAACACCTTTCTCTATCTCTCTCTTTCCCCAAACTACCGTCTGGCTCAGATCAAAGAACGTCAGGCATCATCGTGCGCAGCGAAAAGTTAGATCATCGCGCTTTGCGGGCCCCCGACACCGCTCCTCCGACTCCAGTCGTTCCTGCCCTGCTCAGTAATTTATTGTGTACGCACTAGCCTATATTTCGCCGTAAGACAGTGTGTATTTGGGTAAATCTTGTGTGAGGTTCGGCGCTAAAGACATCTGTTTATATAATGATAACCCTCGCAGCGTTTAAAGACCGTATTCTTCACTCCAGGCAAAAGGTCTGTGCACTCAAATTTCGAAGAAGTCTTTCTTTCAGAAGGTGGCTTATAATGATCTCGCAGGGCGTCCGTGGTTTTACATTACCTGTGTATCAAACGCGCCGTGCTACGCAGTGCCCTTCTGACCTTACCCCTCAATTATTTTGTTCATACAGTAGTAACGCAGACAAATAGAGGGAGAGCCATTTATTGTGTGATCCCAAAGGAGAGGAGGTTAGAAGAAGGCT
This sequence comes from Clarias fuscus, assembly GCA_030347435.1. Taxonomy (NCBI): domain Eukaryota; kingdom Metazoa; phylum Chordata; class Actinopteri; order Siluriformes; family Clariidae; genus Clarias; species Clarias fuscus. The sequence continues at coordinate 14,646,938 of CM059216.1, read as the reverse complement.
GTGAGCCCCTGTGCATGCCGGCCTTCCATTCGTGAGCCTATTATAGCACGAGTAAGGAATAAAGCCATGGTGTAGCGATATCCCCTCTCCCACCCGGGCAGATGTCTTTTAAAAATAGCCGTACCTGTTGGCAAGGACTAGAGAACTCTTTGTCCATTTGCGTTTGCTCATTTCCATGAGGCATGTGTGCGAGACTCCGCCATGGGAGGAGGTGGTGAGATCGCCACAGGCTTTTAGCAGCTCTGTACATTAGCTGGTGAGAGAGGACAATGAGGAAAATGATAGGCCGGTCAAATGTCATCCACAAAGGCATTTAAAATTTCTATAAAGGTGTGTGTAGGTCTGTTTCTCTCACAAACTCAGGCTTTTAACTTGAGTATGAAGAAACTTTATAGGCTCACACTGTGTAGGAGTGAAAGGAACAATGACTAGAAAAATAGTTCTGTTCACAATGTGCTATTTATTATAATGGTTATTTTTAATAATTCGTCCATTTATTGCTCGTTTTTCTCGATTAATAAATTAATTTGATATATATAAATAATAAAATATATAATAAAATACTAAACATCAAAGGATATTTTTGTAAATTCCAAAAGAAATCAGTTTAATAATGAAACTCTTAAGTAGGATTAATTAATTAACAGGTCACTAAATGCGATACTGTAATTCTGGAAATAGACAATTAAACGATTAATAAACTATTCCATCCATCCAACTAGGAACCTCTGTAGTCCAACTAGGGACTGTGGAAGCCAATGGTGACCAGAGGTGGAAAGAATCATAAAATTTTTGTTTTGTTACTTCAGTGAAATTTTACTAAAGTTCAATTAAAGTTACATTATAAAAATCTACGCAAGTAAAAGTAAAAAGTAGCTCTTTAAAAATTTACCGGGTTACTTTTTTTTTTTTTTTAACAGCGGGGGTGGGACGGGGGATTCTAGTGTAGTTCAAAAAAGACAATCAATCAATTCTCCCCGCCCATCAATCAAGCAATCAAGCAATCAGTGCAGAGGTTTCCAGGGTGCAATTTTTTTTTCCAGATTTTAAAAACTACTTTAAAAAGTAGAAGTACACAAAAAAAACTACTCAATTACAGTAACGTACACAGTAACAGTTACTTTCCATTGTATTTATACTCATTTTTAGAACTGTGGTAGGACATTCACACAGCACGGGCAATTTGGGAATGGCAGTTAGACTAATCTGCATGTCGTTGGACTGTTGGAGGAAACCCACCAAGCATTGGGAGAACCTGCAAACTCCATGCACACAGACCCCGAAGCGGGACTTGAACCCAGGCCCTGGAGGTGCAAGGCGATAGTGCTAACCACTGAACCACTGTGCCGTAGCAGAAGTATATCATCAATGTTGATGTTAGACAAACATGAGGTTGCAGCCTTCGTACATTTCTATACTATAAACCAATGGCCTCGATCACTGGAAAAAGGTTTTTCCCGCATTTTAAGCCCCGACTTGTTCAATTCTGACCATTCGGGTTCAAAATAAAGGCCAATATCCACAGGCTTCCTTGCAAACGGAAAGATTCAAATTCCTTTTACTTGCCATATTTGTGCAAATTGAATCAATTTCTCTGTGTGAAATTGACTTCAAAGCTTCAGGACTGAGGGTCGCAGGTTAATGCCTACGACTCTTTTCGGCATTAACTTAAAGTATGTGAACCTGAAGACAGGCAGCGACTTGATATACAGCATATAGTGCGAATACATTATCTATATGAGTTACATTAAAATTCATCTCTGTTGGGTTGAGACCAATGTTAAAAAAAAAATCATGTTTAACTATAGTGATTCGAATAGCTGTGCTACTTGAAGTGAAGTGATGTAGTGCATTATGGCGTGCTTCATAACAGACAATCTGCTAGTGAAATTTGTATTTATTATATATTTTATATATAAGTCAGCTATTGAGTCAAACAGGTTAGTTTTGCGCTATGGCTAATAAAGTGCAGTAGGTGGGATGTGCTTGAAATTTCCTTTTTCTGCATAAATTTTCCTGATCATTCAGCAGATTTGAATTTTTAAACATTAACCATTGTTTTAAAGCACTTTCATGAACACTATCCAAGCGAGTTACTCCAGTTGTAATAGAAAAGCATGTCTTTTTTCGCTGTTAAGATATTAATAAGACATTATAAGATATTTTTAGGGAAATTCTGGTGTCCTGATGAGACTGATGAGGCTGAGGGGTTCCCTCTTTCTTATAGGATCATGGAATCCTAATTTAAAAACTCCAAACAAATGATTTCAATGCTTTTTTCAGACGTCCTGATAAACAATCTCGCAGCATGAGACTGTAATAACATTAATAATTGAACCAGTAATCTGACAATATGCATAACCTAAATCACCCAAAATAAGACTGATTTGATATGACAGGTCGCAACTATTTTATTATTGAGTTTGACCTGGTTTGTGGATTAGCTCTAATTTGGCATCACGTCATTATGGACATGGAATTGATGGCAGAACAAAAAAAAAAGCTCCGTAAAGCATTTTTCTGATTTAAGAGCCACAGCATGAGCTACAGCTTTTCCTCAGCGGTCAGTGCAGTTTTATTCCCTGATCAGTATGTGTGTTCAAGGTGACACACGCTTTTAGGCCAGGGGAGGTTCTTGTGCCAGATGCAGAGTGTGTAATTACGTAAAGGAAGTCTGTCAGACTGGGACGAGCCACTGTAAGCCTGCACCACGTTTAGTGACACTCATCCCAGGGCTGCTGAGGGATCCTCTCCTGAATTACAACTTAGAAAGTGCGCCTCTGGTATTCAGTCATTTATCTTCTATACCACTCATCCTACTGTATATACAGTGTCAGGGGGAAACCTGGAGCTTATGCCAGGGCACTAGACTGGGTAAACCCTAGTGAGGGTGCCAGTCCATGGCAGACACAATCACACACTATGGACAATTTGGGAACACCAATTAGCTAGTCTGCATGTCTTTGGCGTGTGAAATACGTGCGTGAAGAACATGCAAACATGCAAAACACACAGTTCCGGGGCGTGAATCGAACACTCGAACCAGGAGGTGCGAGGCCACAGTGCTAACCACTTCACAACTGTGCCACCATTAACTCATTCATTTATAAAAATATCTGTATGTAGTTTGATCAGGTTCACTTGAGCCTTTTTTTTTTTTACGATGGATTCTTTCCTTTAGTTTTTTTTTTTTTATCAAATTTTTTTATTCCCCTTTATTTTCACACAAAGATAGATAGGCTTCAGCATGAAAAGGCTATTCGGTGTTCCAGTGATCCTCATGGTCTTGATGAAAAGCAGCTTTCTTAATGAATTAGAAAAAGAGGACTTGCCTTAGGTTTGTCCATATCAAAGGGAGCTCATTTTTAATTCATAATAACTATATATTCCGACAAAATAACCTTGGGTACAGGGAGATGAAATGAGAAAAGGTGGTAGACGCTGAGGAAAGAGTGAGATGGAAAGAATGAGAGAAGGCTCGCATTCAGCCTGTATCTGATCTGGCTTAATTAAATTTCTCACCCTAAAAATAATAGGCATTGATCTGCCTTCAGCCCTGCTTCTTATTCTGCGCGAGTGAGCCGTGGGAATTATCAACAAAAAAACGACCTCTGACCAAAGCTGAAATAGCTGCAATGCTTCAGCAGCCTCCTGGCCACAGCGGACGCATGACATAAGCCTTTTGTCATCCTGAGACATGCCACTACAGACCGCCACCCCCTTTTTCTCCACATGTTTGCTTAAAAGTGTCCGGGGGCAGAGTTTGGTCCTATACGCTTTTCTTCTTTCTCTTGCAGGAAGCGCTGTTTCGATTGCAAGTACGTGTCCACTAAGTGATCTCAGGAATGTTGAGCTCAACTCTTGGCGATCCTCGGTTTCTCGAGTTCAGAGCATGGCGTGATTTAAGGCAGGGAAAGACAGCGACGGCGCTGCAGCATGTCAGAGCTGTCATAACCTAAACCGCACAGCAGCGTGCACGCCGCTGATATACAGCACACTGTGCCATATTAAAAAGCCCCGTAATCTTTTAATGGACTCCAACAAATAAATTCTAAGCACTAAGAATTTCTGTTCAAATTAGACCAGGGGTTATGGAACGGACTTCCCATTTATGTTGTGTCAGTCGGAGTCTGTCTTGCTCTCACGCTCTTCTTGTTCTTTCCGTTACGTTTGCCTTTTGTCGTGCTCTGTTTTATCTTACTGTCAGCCACTAACGGAAGCAAGGAGGTAGGGTTTTGTTTAAAATTGCTTTCAACCCCTGTGACTCACCAGCCCAGTCCCGGATGAGTTTTCACATTCTCCTTCTTTCTTTTTTTTTTACCATCTCTCAAAAACAAATGCACACACACACACACACACACACACACACACACAGCGAGTTACTCACTAACTCATCCCGAGTTACTCAGCCTGACTCACCTCCATAACGCCAATGTGTGTCTGAGGTTTTTTTTTTTTTTTTTTCTTTCCCAGAGCCCACCTATATCACCATGGCGCCCCCTGGCTGCACCTTGCTGGAGAACTGCACGCTGACGGAAAAGGATTGTGCGTTCGGCTTCCGGCTCGACTCGCACGGCTGCCGCACCTGCAGCTGCAAAACAAGTGAGCATTAAACTGAGCGTTGTCACTCCGGTCCTCATCCCCATTTCCAGAACAGGACAGCCAGCTGTCACCGAGCATTTAGCTGGAAGCTTTCCAGGCAAAATTGGATTCAAGAGACCAGTTTAGACGAGAACACAGTACACGCTGCAGGAACAGCGCTGTGCTTAATATGCTAAAAGGGCGAGAGTGGGTATATGATCCTGAGGAATATCAAAGGGAAAAAGCAGAGTAGTGCTCTTTCAGCTGATGAAGGAGAAGTGCGAAAGACTTTGTTTGATGTTCTTTAGCCACGTCGAGGGCTATCTGAGCAGATATTAGGAAGAAACGGCTAGCGGGATGACCATTCTTATTGCAGCTGTGACATTGTTTTTCAGGACAGGGATGTTAAAGGCAAAGGCTAGGAGACTTGATGTTATTTCTCTCTTCAGGACTCTTAGACTTATTTAAACCAGAATCACTGCTAAGAGTGGAAGGATGACTGTGACAAGTGGGTCTAATGAGACTGTCAGTGGCAAAATGCAATTACCTCTATTAGACTGGTTGTCTTGCCAGTGGACAAAATGCTAGTGTTTTAGAAAGTGGTTTGTTTTCAGTGAAAATAGAGAGATATCGAGATCTCTGATTTCTCACTTTCGTAAAGCTAAAAACCTGCGTATCTCTGAGTCTGTGATTCATCCAATGAGAAAAACGATCAAATCACCTCTGATGTTCTTGTCTCTAGGAGAGGAACTGTGCAGCGCTCTGATCTCCGGCTGCACCTTGAAGTGCCCGCTCGGCTTCCAGACAGACGCCAATGGTTGTGCCACGTGTCAGTGCCGGCATCGTCACAAGAAGTGCAAACCGGCAGTCTGCGCCAAGGACTGCCCCTTCGGCTTTGTGTAAGACCGAATAGAATGTGCTTACTTCCTCCTTCTGAAACTTTCCTTTCCACATTTCTGTCTCGTCATCAACTCAGTCAGTTTATCGTCAGTTTATTTCTAATATCCTAATTTAGGAGGCAATCTGTTCTCCTACTTTCCCCGGATTGCCACAGCTTCATTTTCGAGCCCCTGTGTCGTTTACAGCTGCTTCCAGCGCTAGCTAATAGGACTCCATGTGATTTTTTTTTTCTTCTGAACGCTCAGTGTGAATTTTGACTGACTAAATGTTCGCTCGGGGTTCGGGCAGCTTGTTGGGTCCAGGCAGCTGCAGGTACACGACTGACAGCTCATTAGGCTTGGTTGAGATCAGCGCAGGCAATTGGTCCACTTAAAGGACAGTCTGGAATAGTGGAACTGAAGGCCTAATCCCCATGACAGCGAGTTCATGCTCCACTGCAAATAAACCTAGTGTGGGTACTGTGTGAGGGCACGCACCCATATCAGCTGTGGCAGGACATTTCAGAAAAGCTGGGGTTTTTTTTCTGTATGGAGCATTTCTACCGTTGTATTGGTTATATAACTGATTCTTTTGCCTCTTGTAAGTTAACCATACCTGATCAAAGGTGAATTTTTTCAGTATCATTCGTACGAGCAGCACAATGAATGTTTTGTTTCCAGCCCTTAATATAGCGTTAAAGTTAACCTTCCTTGACTTTTGGTGTTTAAAAGTAAACAGGTTCCTTGCATTGCTCTTGTACCTTTTTTCTCAAAGCCGTCATACGCCTCAGAACACGACAGCTGAAGTGCCCACAATTCCGTTCTGAATCCTTGCGAAAGTTATCACACGGAGAGAAAAGACTCCTGACCTCACGTCAGCAATCTCAGATGGCAAATACCGAGCGGTTTTATTGATTCGTATCATGACATGTCTCTTGAAATGATGTATTAGCACCCACCCAAAAGCCAGAGATCACGCAGGAGGCCGGGTACCTCTATAATCTCGCGCAGAATGAGTTTCTCGGCCGGCGTCGTAAAAAAAAAAACGCGCTTCCTCTGTTCACCCAAGCGTCGTCATCAGCGCTCGGTTCGGCGTCCGTATAGGGTCACGTGAGCTGGCACGCTCACATCAAAGATTCTAATTTTAGATATCTATTTATGCTCCTTCAAAGCGATGGCGGTTGTTCGGGCCTGCACAGCGCCAGGTGTGAATAATGCATGAAGAGACGCGCGATCTACCTGTTCTCTCACAATCTATTCCTATTCCGCAGCAGGGAAATCACACCCGATAGCTCCTTATCAGCAAACCAAATGCACGTTGCATATGGCTGGTCTTCATGGCTATTATTTCTGAGATAAGAGGAAGGATGGACAAGCGAACAGTATGTACGCGCTAAGAGCTGTTGTGCTTCTAGCCGATAGACTGACACCCGAGAGTATCAGCTGAAAAAAAAACAAAAACAAGATGCCTAGGTGAAGTGTATGTCCCTTTGGTTAGTCAATTATAATGTGCCATCTGATGACATGCCTCAGTGAAAGGTCCAACCCTTCTCCCTTTCTTTCACTCTACCCCTCTCTGTCCTGCGTTAACTGATGACATTGGGCTTCATCCGCAGCACCTGGTGTGTTACGCATACACAATATGAATGCATCAGTATATACATAAGCAATGACAAAGTCTAACTTAAAGGTTATACCTAGCTTATTATAATTCATAACTTGATCTTCACACTGATATCTATCTCAGCAACCTCAGAACCTCTCTCTCTCTCTCTCTCTCTGTCACTTTGTCAGATTCTGCATTCCTATGTTTGTATTGATGATGTGATATCAGTACGTTGATAAATTACAATACGCTTCATGAAAAATGGCTGGTCAGGTCAAAACCCACAGACTGTAATTGCTCACGGTAAAAGTTTGCTGAATGTGAAATAATTTTTCCGAAATCAATCACTGATTTGATCATAGTTATCTGTTTTCTCAGTAAAATACCATGATACCACTAAAAGCAAATTATTTTTTTAATATTACATGACTAACCCACCCCCTATCACTAGATTATACCACAATACATTTACTCCCTCGTGGGAAAATAATAGTACTACAGTATATCACTATACACTGTGTTACTGTACATTATGGCACCGTTATTTTAATTACTATTTGAATCCAATTCCTTTCATATAATGGAAACAGAAAAGCGGAAAATATCATTTAAATGTTCTAAAATGTTATGGCATCAATGAGTTGTTTCTTTCCTTGTTGGTACAGACATATTCCAAGACTCAGATTTGCAAAAGTGCCTCTGGGAGCATGAGGAATCGTTTTTCACACCTGAACTCGCCACCACATTTCATGCTGTAATCAAAGCTACAGTACAGACTGTCAAATGAAAGATTCACAATAAAATTCACAAAATTCATTCTCTAACTAAGAAAAGGGTGGCACGGTGGCTTAGTGGTTAGCGCTACCGCCTTGCACCTCCCGGTCCTGGGTTCGATTCCCGCCTCTAAGAGCATGGAGCTTGCATGTTAATTTAATAGTTTGTTGCACAACCTTTTGAGGCAATCACTGCAATCAAACGATTCCTGTAACTGTCAATGAGACTTCTGCACCTCTCTGCAGCTATTTTGGCCCACTCCTCATGAGCAAGCTGCTCCAGTTGTTTCCGGTTTGAAGGGCGCCTTTTCCAGACAGCATGTTTCAGCTCCTTCCAAAGATGCTCAATAGGATTGAGGTCAGGGCTCATAGAAGGCCACTTTAGAATAGTCCAATGTTTTCCTCTTAGCCATTCTTGGGTGTTTTTAGCTGTGTGTTTTGGGTCATTGTCCTGTTGCAAGACCCATGACCTGCGACTGAGATCCATTTTTGTCTCATCTGTCCATAGGACATTCTCCCAGAAGCTTTGTGGCTTGTCAACATGTAGTTTGGCATATTCCAGTCTGGCTTTTTTATGATTTGTTTTCAACAATGGTGTCGTCCTTGGTCGTCTCCCATGTAGTCCACTTTGGCTCAAACAACTACGGATGGTGCGATCTGACACTGATGTTCCTTGAGCATGAAGTTCACCTTGGATCTCTTTAGAAGTCTTTCTGGGCTCGTTTGCTTACCATTCAGGATTATCCGTCTCTTTGATTTCTCATCAATTTTCCTCCTGCGGCCACGTCCAGGGAGGTTGGCTACAGTCCCATGGATCTTAAATTTCTGAATAATATGTGCAACTGTAGTCACAGGAACATCTAGCTGCTTGGAAATGGTCTTATAGCCTTTACCTTTTACATGCTTGTCTATAATTTTCTTTCGAATCTCCTGAGACAACTCTTTCCTTCGCTTCCTCTGGTCCATGTTGAGTGTGCTACATACCATGTCACCAAACAACACAGTGACTACCTGGAGCCCTATATATAGGCCCACTGACTGATTACAAGATTGTAGACACCTGTGATGCTAATTAGTGGCCACACCTTGAATTAACATGTCCCTTTGGTCACATTATTTTCAGTATTTTCTAGGGGTACCATCATTTTTGTCCAGGCCTGTTCCATGAGTTAATTCTTTTAAATAATTCTGTTGAAGCATGGTTGAAAAGCAATGTCTGACTTTCATTGGTTAACATTCATAGAATTTTTTTTAATTATTACTTTTGTCAGATTAAAGTTATTTCTGTGACCATTGTGAGTTTTTCTTTCATTGACCGAAGGGTACCAACAATTTTGTCCACGTGTGTATATATTGGCATTTTCTGCTGTTTCAGATATATAAGGGAGACAATGTCCCTACAGTATAAAAAGAACACATATGGATTGATGTAGTGAATGAGAAGAGTTCAAAAATCAAGCCTATATTTAACAGTACCCCTGATACCCTTTTCACTCTTGGCTTCTTGAGGAAACTTCAGACTTGTAGTGTACATAATAACTTTCAATGTTCTCCATATTTACATAGAGAGTACGACTCCACATTAATATGCATACCAAGAGGGCAATATTTTTAAATGTGCCAGAGCTAACCTTTCACTAAAGACTAATACAGGGGGGAAAATATGACTGCATGCTGTATAATATATCCCTCTATTACAGTATATAATATCTTTAAAATAAATAGAAGTACATACATTTGGTGGATACAGTTTATAAGCAAAACTATGTGGACACGCATGTTTTGAATATCATATTCCAAAACAATGTTGCCTATTATTACCTCATTTCTACTAGTGCAAAAAAGAAAGGGGTCTCATTGCGCCGACGGCGGACGAGAAGTCCCGGTGTTATTCCAGTTCAGAGTATTTACGCTCAGGGTTGTGTGCAAATCATTGTCCTTTCGCGTTTTTTCTCTTTGCCTGAAAAATGAGAACGCACAGCCTGAATTGTTCCAGTGGGAGAATACACTGTTAGAGCAATAATTATACAACGTACGTATAACCTATTGAACAAAATGCAAATCTTTCCTTTTTTTTCTCTCTCTAACAGTAAAAACAAGCATGGCTGCGATACATGCCGCTGTAAAAAATGTCCGGAACTTCCATGTGACAAGTCCTGTCCAGTGGGCTTCCAGCAGGATGAGCAGGGCTGTCTAATTTGCCAGTGCAGAGGTAAGAATCTGTTTGTTTACTCCATGGAGAATGAAACTAATCATTAATCATTCCATTTATTTCAATTGCCACTTAAACTGCTACACGCAAGCAGACTCGCACTGTTCAGTCTTTAGCACCTGCTGTGTCACACATACACAGTACACATGCATCGGTATACAGTATACTGTACATTAGTAATAATATGGATAATGTCCGCTCACATGATAATTAAACAAATGTTTTGAATTTCAAATGTGTTTTTTTTTTTTTTTTTTTTACAATAATGGAACTAAATATTATTAATGCTTAGTTAATTTTAAGCAGTTTGATGTACTGTATACACCCTCATTTAGTACACACACGTCCCCAAAATTGTAAAACGGTTTATTTCAAAATGTCGATAAAGAAAATACAAAGTAAAATGTGTCTAAAAATGAATTCTAAATGAGCACAAATGAGAAAAAACGATTCATAATGACAGAAGATGACGTTCTGCATGTGCCTTTGCACCTCCAAGGTCAAGGGTTTAAGTCCCACTGTGTGTTCCCCCTGTGTTTGGTGGTTTTCCTTCGGCTGCTCCGTGTTTCCTCTTACAGTCCAAAGGCAGAGTAGGTTAATTGGTGTCTTCAAAACGCATGTAGTGTGTGAGTGTGTGTGCTTGTGCCGTGTCATGGATAGGCTCCAAGCCCCTGCGACCCTGTACAGGGTTAGCGGTATAGATATTGATTGAGTGATGAGTAGACTGTAATTAGTGATGTAAATCCTCAACAGGAAAAAAAACAAACCGGTGTTAGTTCTTTTTGCAGTGGTATCCAAATTACTCCTCAGGGATTTACTGTATGTAATCTCACAAGAATCCGATAACACAAGTCTATAAGAGAACCTTGTTATGTCCAAATCCCGTTATCCTGAGAGCAGCAGTGACTCTGTGTCCTCACGTACTGAGATGTCATCTCTGTCCACCTTTGATTGGAAAGACTGCAGCAGACTGAGCCGTTGCTGAGTGAATTCTACATTAGCGGTCGAGCAGACATCAGAGAAATATTCGACTCACTCACTCACGCACGCACACACACACACAGAGAGAGCTCACTTTTTTTTTTTGTTTACAAACCCACCTGTTGCTCATAAAGAGCTTCTTCTTTTCCCCCCCCAGCCTCTGTACTCTCTTGCCTGTCTTGTGATGTGCCCCAAATAACACCTTGCTGCATGTGAAATATTCATGAGCAGCCCCAGCTGCAATCTGATTAACAAGAAACATCAAATTATTATTTCCAATCCGGTTTTCTTTCAAATTAAAAAAAGATTTCACCTCCACTTCATATCTCAGTGGTAGGATTTTAATCAAAGTGAGTTCTCTCAGTAGTAATGATTTGGGCTCAGTTGGCCGTTGCTGCTGATTTCATGAAAAGTGTAGCTTCTGGCAGATAGAGTGAGGTTAGAGCGAGTGCAGGGGGACTGGGGACCGGGGTGTAAGACACTGCGCACTGAATTGTAGCCCACAGCCACTAGAGTGGGTAGAGAAGGCACCTCTCTGATTAGATCAGGTGGCACGAATTTAAATATAAATAGCGCTGACTGAAAAATGTGTGTGTTTTTTTCTTTTACGATGCGAAGGACTTTTCACGAACTGCTCTTACTGTGACCAAGAATTTTCGATTACGCTCCCTCCTGAAATCAGCTACACATCCGAATCACACTAATGAGCGACTCTTTAAATGTCCCTCAAGGGGTTAGCAAGGTCTTTTTTGTGTGTGTCTCCTTCTAGACCACGGTTCTTCTCCTCTTGGGCCCTCCATTAAGCTAGGCTCATGTCTCTCTATGGACGGTCGGAGACACGAGAACGGGCAAAGCTGGCACGACGGCTGCAGGGAGTGCTACTGCCATGATGGTAGAGAGATGTGCGCCCTGATCTCCTGCCCTGTGCCCAACTGTGACAACCCAAGCATACGCGCCAGCCAGTGCTGTCCTTCCTGCCCAGGTTTTACTCTCTTTTTGTTACATTGATGCTACTGTACTGTATGTCCATATGTATGTCCATACTCTCATGAGTGAGATTTGTTTTGTGCTAGTGATTATCTTCTTTTAATGGTCTAATTGTTTAAAATAAAAGGGACAAAAAAATACTAATAATTTGAGTCACAGTGGCACAGTGGAGTGTCATTTGCAATCAGCTAGAGTGTAAATGTTTCAACAATCAATTATGAGTAATTTGTTCAGGTATTACATGCCTTTTACCACAAAACAGATAGTTGTTGACATAATAAGTCAACCATGTGCATAAGTTGACATACCCTACCGCAGATATACGCAGTTCATCCATAACATTAAAACTATTAAAGTTAAAACCATTGCAGCGCCTCTAGTGGTGTGTTTTAGTTTGTCGCACCAGGATGTTAGCAGCCATTCCTTTGGGTGCCGTGGGTTGCGGGGTGGAGCTTTCCAGAAGCCGACTTGTTTGTCCGGTACGTTCCATGGGTGCCCGATCTGATTAGAGTTTGGGGCGTTTGGTGCGTTTCCTTCGTGGCCTTTCTTAGGCTAATCCCCCAACCCCATAAAAACATTTATTTTTTTAAATCCCCTTCCCAACTGTGTTTGACTGATGGCACTTAGTAAGTAACCGAGTAACCCAATGTAAGTATCTATCCAATGACAGAAACTTCAAGGCACTTTTGGTTGTCTGCCAAATGCCTAAATGTAAACACGGCCAGGATCGTCTAGGGATTTGTGCTGTCTTTTCTGTGTGATTTGATGACAGGCTGGACTTTGGTCCCCGCAGACATGAGTGAGCCGTGGGTGTCCATGATCCTGTCAGATCAGTTTACTGGTGTATAGTTGCTGATCAATTTTGTCCATTCACCAGGCTTTGGTGGCAATTCTATGGCTGATCAGTGTATACAAAACAAAATATGATAAATATGTATATCATGTTTGACTTTATAAGCTACATGGCATTATGAATGTTTTTGCTATGCATTACATTCTTTATACAGTATACAGGTCGTAGGCAGTTCTCCAGTCTTGTGGAGACCAAGCACTAAAACAGACAAACACGCACCAAAGCACAAACCTAGTGGATTTCTCTCACTATTAATGGCTTTTTCCCATAATTATGGATTCCATTCAGCTGTAAGCCTGTACAATAGATGACATTAGTGGTGTTTGTAGTTATATCACACAAATTTACTCATAAATCTTAAGTACAGTTTCTTACCATACTGCATCATTTTTTTCAGTCACTTATTCACACCGCCTGTAGATATTTTCCATTTCAGCAAGTATTTTGGTCTGTGACTGGGTGTCCGGGGGAAAAAAAAAATATATATATATATATATATATATATATATATATATATATATTATATATGTGTGTGTGTCTTGTCTAGATGAGTCTGGCTCTCACAGGCCGGAGCTGAGCGAGGCATCTGTGTGTCTCGCCCCGGGTGGAGAGTACTTTGTGGAAGGAGAGACGTGGAACATCGACTCATGTACGCAGTGCACCTGCCACAGCGGCCGCGTGCTATGCGAGACCGAGGTGTGTCCTCCCCTGCTCTGTCAGAGCCCAGTCAGGACACAGGACTCCTGCTGCCCACACTGTCCAGGTGAGATTTCCCACAATCCCTGCTCTGTTTTATTATTAAAGCTGGCAGGGTTTTATATCAGTTTAGAGCCTCATGTATTTTTAAGAGGACTGAAATAAATATTGATATCACCTTGTACAGGGTCATCATATTTCCTCAACTACAGACAACCTTTCAAAGGCTTGATAGAACAAACACGATGGGGACAGCCAAGGCAGACACATCTCGAGCCATCGTTGCTAACAAAATGCATTTTCGTTTGGTCAAACAGCAGCACGTTTTTTTTTTTTTTTTTTTTAGCTGGCTTATTTATAGCTGCAGTATTGTCCCACATGATCTGAAGAAACGTTTGTGAAAAAGATCAGTGCATAAGCGAAGTACTTATGAACACTAAGCGGAGGAAGTGGTACACGGCACGCTTACAGATGTTTCAGCATGATGCAGTGATAATACAGCAGCCTGCTTAAGAGAATGTGGAAAACGCACAAACAGATTAATTTCATCCAGTCTGACCACTCTGTTCAACATCGCTTCCTGTGTCGAGATAAGCCAGCGCTCTCCAGCTGGAACAGGAGAGTAAAGATCCGCAGGAAGGTTGATGCGCTCTCCGAGGGCTCATGAATATTGATTGGCTCGAATCAGACACCCGGAGGCAGGTGGAGCGTGAGCGACATGAGGGAACTGGATGATAAAGGGCCGTCACTTTGTTTAGGAAGCATGTTCACAATCGCTCGTGTGTGAACTGTTACATGTTCTTCTTTAGTGTTTAGTGCACACATTTATGTGCCAAAATCAGACTTGGAATAATCAGCATGCCAGCACGGGTTGCCTTTAGGGGTACACTATTAATCTTGTGTTACTTATCAGGAGGGAACTAATTAGCTGATGTTAGGCCTTTTTTTGTGACTGATGGGTTCAATCGTATGCCGTTTGTTTATCTAATAGTTTTATTTATTTATGTTGTTGGATTGTAATCTAAAGTCTTATTTCTATTAACGGACACAAATGAATATAGCATTTTCATGCACTATTTGGAAAAGAAGGCTCTTGTTCTTCTTTTCTTTTTTTTCAAGAATATGCAAATACTATTTTGTTTTTTAAGATGGCTGAGTAATTATGATAAATATTCATGAACTCTCTTTTGAGAACGAATGTGATTATCATTTCAGCCGTTATCATTTGTCACATTTGTAGATCAAACTATAATTTAGCAAAGCGCATTTCCGTGAGGAAACGGGAAAAGCTTGTGATCTGTTGGTCATTACATGAACATTTGTCCCTCCTGTGTGATACACACACACACACACACAAAAATAAAATAAATTCTCAGCCCTCAACTGAGGCCATTTTTCCTCTCTGTGTCCTGGTGGGTTTTCTAATTACCCCCTGTAATCCGGTAAATGATCTTTCATAATCATGAGATATAAAAATAGGATAGGAACAGTGTTTCTTTACCGAGAGATAAGCTCTGTATCTACAAAGTAGCTGCAAAGGCTGATACAACACGCTTATCAGTAAACAGAAGCTCCTGGAATGAACACGTTTACAGGCTTTCTAAAGGTCACTCCATATGTGTATCATTCTGGCCACGGCCCAGTGGCTTCAGTGCCTGATCTCCGTATAATTGCGTCATATTTCATATTTGTTTAAAACCACGTTATTTTGATTTATGCTTTACGCGGGACGAATAATTAACCTAAAGTTCACCCGATTTAAACAATATGCTTTTGCTACATTATCGTTTTTTTTGTTGTTTTTTAGATGAGCCGCTTACCCCGCTGGCCCCCAGCAACAACAGCATGCCCAGCTACTGCCGCAATGAGGAAGGAGACATCTTTCTGGCAGCCGAGTCCTGGAAGCCCAACGTGTGCTCCAGCTGTGTGTGTGTGGACGGAGTCATCAGCTGTTTCTCAGAGTCCTGCCCTCCGGTCAACTGTGCCCGGCCCGTCCTGCGCAAGGGCCAGTGCTGCCCCTATTGCCTAGGTACTTATCAAATGTCTTACACCAGATTCATTTTCATGAGTGTTTGTAAGTACACTTTTTTAAAAATGTGTCTATAAAGCTATAGAGCTAATAGCTATAGAGCTAATAGAGCTGTAGTTGCTTTGCTGTGAAGTCGGTTGGCTTCAGGCCTAACATCTGTTTCCTGCTGGTAGATGCCACACCGAGAGCCGTGTGCCACTTCAACGGGAAAACATACGTGGATGAGGAGCGCTGGGACATCGACAGCTGCACACATTGCTACTGCTTGCAAGGACAGACTCTCTGCTCCACAGTCAGTTGCCCTGCCCTTCCCTGCCATCAGCCAGTCACGGTGGAGGGCAGCTGCTGCCCCTTGTGCCCAGGTCAGCTACCTAATATTAAAAAGCGTTGACACCTGAGTCCAGCACGGACCATCATATGCACTTTATAGACACGAGTGGATAAGGTTTTTGATATTCACAAGTTCACTGCTAGAATGGGCCTTTATATCCTAGTTATTTCAGAATTGCCATGTTATGGCCCTTTGGTGTTGGGATATATGCAAAAGTAAATTAAGTAAAGCTGAATTAAACGAATACAGTGGAACCTTGGATTACAAGCATAATTCGTTTCGGAAGCGGGCTCGTATTCCTAAAACACTCGTAAACCAAATAGACTTTTCCCATAAGAAATAATGAAAACTCAAATTATTCGTTCTACAGCCCAAAACAATAAATACATAAAAAATTATTAATACAACATATAAAGTAAAAATAAAACAAATGAACCTGCACTTAACATTTTTAAAAAAGTAAAAATAAATCCAGACAGTTAA
Organism: Clarias fuscus; assembly: GCA_030347435.1. Classification (NCBI taxonomy): domain Eukaryota; kingdom Metazoa; phylum Chordata; class Actinopteri; order Siluriformes; family Clariidae; genus Clarias; species Clarias fuscus. The sequence continues at coordinate 14,630,528 of CM059216.1, read as the reverse complement.
GTGTTTCCATTTGTGCGCGCAGGCGCCGTGTATTTGTATGCGTGTGTGTGTGGAATTAGCCCCTCGCCTCGTCTTAAACAGTAAAACTCTTTCTCCCTCGCCCCAACACGCTTTTTAAGTGTCACAACTAACATACACAATGCAAACACTGTTTTAACGGGGGGAAAAAAGAAATCTCTCTAATGATACTTGCATGAGCATGCTAACGGAATCACTGCTGGAAAGTAAAAAAAAAAAAATAACAAATGAACCAGCACCTTACCTCTGAAAAAAATCGTGACAGAGCTGAGTTTTCTGTGTAAATAAAGCGCGTGTGTAAAGCGCCGGAGAGATCTGTTTGTGTGTGTGTGTCTGTCTGTGTCTGTGTGTGTCTGTGTTGGTGTCAAATTACGCGCGCACGCACACGCACACACAAAGTAAGTGTGTGTGTGTAAAAAGTATGTGTGTGTGTGTGTCGGTGTGTGTGGGGCACAGAGTCAAATTACGCGCGCGCAAACAGAAGAGCGGGAGATTTTGATTATAAGAGACGAGCACTAAGACGCAGCAGGGGACTCTTATTTGACACAGGGGACGCAGCAGGGGAGACGATTACCCATAATTCCCGCAGCGCAAGCAAGAGAAAAATCATTGGCTCAGTTGTGATCACTTGCCACTCGGTGTCAAAATAAGAGTCGCATGCGTGATACATGATACTCGGCGCTCGTAAACTAATACTTGCTCGGTTTCCGATTAAAAATTTATTACAAATCTTTGCTCGGTTTGCGGAACACTCGTAAACCACGTTACTCGCAATCCGAGGTTCCACTGTACTGTATATGAGTCACATTGCTGTCGTTATCTTTATACTTATCTGGTGCAGAGCTTGCTGTGTACTACAGTATTGTCTTGTTACTTCAGTGACAAAATGTGATGCTTAGCTTTTAATTTTGATTTGCCGGAGTTTATAAACCTAAGGCATTCAGTCATTTAGCTATCATCTTGTATTTTTTGTCAATTATCATGGCCAGACATACTGTAGACTTCTTTTTTTTTTTTTTTTACAAGAACAAGGACAGCCGTAGGATGTGAGATTCTGAGACTCTCACAAACTTTTTCCAATCCATTGACAATATCTCATGCCATTGTTCTTAGGATGATGAAAAGTTTGTCTCCCGTTCAGACGGATAAAAACTGGTGCGTGCAACTGATGAGGCTGAGACTGAGCCATGTCTGACTCTGTGCCCTGTAGCTGCAATCATTTATTTGTCATCCAGACAAATCTCAGTCTTTCTCACTGTCTCTCTCCCCCTCTCATAAAGAGGTGTTTACTCTAATTGAGTCAGGCTTTAGTGAACGTGGACTTGTTTCGGTGAAAAATTCAAAAGCACTGTGAATACAGCCGGACTGGGTCACTGCAACGCAGCTTTTAATATCTCCGTGACCTTGCTGTCACGCTGGTTTAGAAACTCCAAATCTACTTTAAGCCGTTTCATAAAAAGCATTCGCGGCATTGCGATTCCCTCTGCCGCTTTCTGATAGTCCACCTGACATGGTACATTTGCTTCACTGATACAGCATTATCACCTTTTACTGCAACATGTGCAGATATGGTTTATTTTTATGCAAAAAGGTTATGTAGCACAGAATTCGAGTTCAGTCCATTCAGTTACGTATTACGATTCTTTTATTTGGCAAACCATCTACTGCCATACTGACTACAGAAATGTTTTTTACATTTTTTCATTTTTAATATACAGTATACCTGTATGCATTTAAGGCGGTAAAATGTTGCAGTTCCTCTATAATCCTGCAGGTGGTTTTCTAAAATAATCACACATTAGTTCAACATTCTGTTGCGTAGGATTACATTATTTGCTAGATTTGTTTAGAATTGTGGGAAAATCTGAAAGAAAAAAAAAGGAATATCGTATTAGGATTCTTTTCTAACAGAATCGCAATACAAATCGATTCGGCCCCAAGGTATCGTGATGATACTGTATCAGGTCGTATCGAGTGATCCCTTATGATTCACATCAATACACAGAATGCATAAAAGTTTTAAGAACCGGAAATATACAGTACCAATGTGCATTTGTGTTACAGAGACCGTTCCCACTAACGTACCCATCGAGAAGACGGACAAGCATGGAGACAGATTAAAACATCGACCTGCTTGGCCTACGCACAGCGAGAACGACATCATGCCCCAGTTTAGAGGTGAAGGTTCATATCAATACATATTTTTACCCTCATTATGAAGGATCTGTCCTCACACATTCATACACTTTTGGCAGTCAGCTAACTGCTACGTTTGGCAACAGTTGGAGAGTTGTAGTTTCTCATTATTCATTTATCACACTTGATGCACACTGTGTGCTTTTATACTTAAAGTGATGCAAATGTCACCACTGTTCACAGTTTGAGCAAAATAGCTCCATTTGCAAGACAGTGGTGGATTGTAAATCACATGCATTAGAAATGCATGAGATATTGTTTGCATTACTCCAAGAACCTCCCTAAGCAAAAGGTACCAGACTATTAAAAATGAATGTATGTTGAAGTGTGCTTTATCTGACTGCAGATTGCAATGAGGCCATATATGTATAGAATTCTAATTTTCAGATACATACAACAAGCATGAAAGCAACATTAATGTAAAATCGAGTAAACATTATGTTTGCAGTCGTGATTTACATAAGCGTATTAGCATGCGCTATACAGTAAGACCAATCAGCATCACCACACTTACTGCACTGTATATGTGGGCCGTCCCCCACTTAGTTGGAAGCACATTAGAGGATTAACATAGGATTAATCAAAACTCTCAGAAGAGTGGAGTCTGCTATAGCATTGAGGGGGGGTGGGGGGTGGGGGGTGGGGGTGGGGGGGGAGACTAAGTCCATATTAATGCCCATGATTTTGGAAGGGGTTGTAGAAAGACAAATTGGAGGTGTGAAGGCTATAAAAGAGGTTGACTACTTCTATTTCTAATTGATTTATTATTTGTTTTTTTATTATATATATATTAGCAGTTATATTAATAAACATGCTCATTTATTTAGTTTAATTTTCAGTTGTCTTCAACGGCTAGAACGAACAATGGCCTATGTTATCTTAATGCTTTTGGCCTCCACTCTACATTCATTTTAAACATAAATCGGTATGATGAATTGTGTTCAACATTACACATGTGGACAAAATTGTTGGTACCCTTCGGACAATGAAAGAAAAACTCACAGAAATAACTTTAATCTGACAAAAGTAATAATAAATAAGAATTCTATAAATGTTAACCAATGAAAGTCAGACATTGCTTTCCAACCATGCTTCAACGGAATTATTTAAAAAAATGAACTCATGGAACAGGTCTGGACAAAAATGATGGTACCCCTAATTTAATAGTTTGTTGCACAACCTTTTGAGGCAATCACTGCAATCAAACGATTCCTGTAGCTGTCAATGAGACTTCTGCACCTCTCTGCAGGTATTTTGGCCCACTCCTCATGAGCAAGCTGCTCCAGTTGTTTCCGGTTTAAAGGGTGCCTTTTCCAGACAGCATGTTTCAGCTCCTTCCAAAGATGCTCAATAGGATTGAGGTCAGGGCTCATAGAAGGCCACTTTAGAATAGTCCAATGTTTTCCTCTTAGCCATTCTTAGGTGTTTTTAGCTGTGTGTTTTGGGTCATTGTCCTGTTCCAAGACCCATGACCTGCGACTGAGACCCAGCTTTCTGACACTGGCCAGCACATTTCTCTCTAGAATCCCTTGATAGTCTTGAGATTTCATTGTACCCTGCACAGATTCAAGACACCCTGCACAGATGCAGCAAAGCAGCCCCAGAACATAACAGAGCCTCCTCCATGTTTCACAGTAGGGACAGTGTTCTTTTCTTCATATGCTTAATTTTTCCGTCTGTGAACATAGAGCTGATGTGCCTTGGCAAAAAGTTCCATTTTTGTCTCATTTGTCCATAGGACATTCTCCCAGAAGCTTTGTGGCTTGTCAACATGTAGTTTGGCATATTCCAGTCTGGCTTTTTTATGATTTGTTTTCAACAATGGTGTCCTCCTTGGTCGTCTCCCATGTAGTCCACTTTGGCTCAAACAACGACGGATGGTGCGATCTGACACTGATGTTCCTTGAATATGAAGTTCACGTTGGATCTCTTTAGAAGTCTTTCTGGGCTCTTTTGTTACCATTCGGATTATCCGTCTCTTTGATTTGTTATCAATTTTCCTCCTGCGGCCACGTCCAGGGAGGTTGGCTACAGTCCCATGGATTTCTGAATAATATGTGCAACTGTAGTCACAGGAACATCTAGCTGCTTGGAAATGGTCTTTCCAAGGTCTTTCCAAGCATGTTAAAGGTAAAGCCTTTACCTTTAACATGCTTGTCGATAATTTTCTTTCGAATCTCCTGAGACAACTCTTTCCTTCGCTTCCTCTGGTCCATGTTGAGTGTGGTACATACCATGTCACCAAACAACACAGTGACTACCTGGAGCCCTATATATAGGCCCACTGACTGATTACAAGGTTGTAGACACCTGTGATGCTAATTAGTGGACACACCTTGAATTAACATGTCCCTTTGGTCACATTATTTTCAGTATTTTCTAGGGGTACCATCATTTTTGTCCAGGCCTGTTCCATGAATTTATTTTTTTTAATAATTCTGTTGAAGCATGGTTGAAAAGCAATGTCTGACTTTCATTGGTTAACATTCATAGAATTTTTATTTATTATTACTTTTGTCAGATTAATGTTATTTCTGTGACCATTGTGAGTTTTTCTTTCATTGACTGAAGGGTACCAACAATTTTGTCCACGTGTGTATGCGTACTAATTGCGATGTGCTTGCAGCAGGTGACTTTGGCAGTCTGCAGATGCCGTCTTTGGATGGGAAAACCCCGATGCCCAGTGAGGACCCCAGTCTTCACTGGGCCTGGGTAGCATTGCCTGTACTCATGATGGTGCTCACCATCACCACCCTGCTGCTGGTCAACCAGAGGAAGCAGTGGATGCATATGCCTTGCTACCATACACCCTCTAAGGTACAGTAGGAGTGCAAGAATAAAATACTATTCAAATCCCTGATCCTCGAAAGACTGCCCAGCATTTGATCTTAATATTTAATATGTATAGTTTCTGGCATGGTTCACATGCATAACCCAGAAGGCGGCAGGACTCTGGAAATGAGTAATGCACGGCAGAGTGCTACTTTGTGCTACTGAGAAGATGCATGTACAAGTCAAAGTGTGTTACGTTTTATCAATATTAAGTTAAATGTTTTCTTCACAAAAGTCAATAGGGTGTAGAGTTTGAATTCTTACTCTAGTTGTTGGACATGATTATTATCTCAACAGCCTAGTGAACCGGCCTGTCTGCTGGGCAACTGTGAATGAAAAACTGATATGTCTGCTTGTCCTGGGTGCTTAAAGAGTGATTTGTCTGTCGCTGAGACATATAGCACCTCTCTAGGCAGATCTATTCGTTATTACCTCGTACAGGGGCATGTGAGCTGTTTGCCCACAAAATGAGAGACCTCCAAGTACATCTTTCTGATAGAAAACGTTTTATTGATCGAGTCATATCACTTTGACATGCCGATGAAGGCTTTATCTGTCACATGCTTTACAGCACAGTTCAATTCTCTGCTTTGCGTATCCCATGTTTGGGTCAGAGCGCAGGGTCAGCAGTGATATGGCACACTTGGAGCTGAGAGGGTTTAGGGCAGGGCTCTTTAACTCCCGTCCTGTAGGACATTTAGTAATTCACCAACAGACAAACACACCGACTGAACCTGCTATAGTAATAGCCAAACTAGTTAAACAGTTTTCAATTTTCAATTCATAATTACAATTGACTTTTACCCGACTCTAATGTGGCTGCGTCTGTACTCTGTAACACCACGCATACGCACATTGATAGGTCTTCGTTTAAGTAATCTGGATTAAAACAGATTGGGTTAAAAGTAACTATGCAACCACTAAGTCATTTCAAACAATAGATGTTATTTTATCAAAAACATGACAAAAAAGTGCTTGAATTCTGATCTGCCCGTTCTCATTCAAAATGCGTGACCATGTACCAGATATGTATTCAATCTAGGACTACATATCACAATTACCCGGATCTGATCTAAAAAACATCAGATTGGTGTGTTCAGACAGCCCTTAAAAAAAAGATGCGTTTACATTCGTTGAAAAAAAATTTTTTTTTCATTGAATTTTAAAAAAACATTTTTTTTGAAAAAAATAATAAAATCCCCTTCCCACCAACTGTGTTGGACTGACACTTAGTTAGTAACCTAGTAACCCAGTGTAAGTATCTATCCAGTGCTGGAAACTTCAAAGCACTTTTTGTAAGTCGCTCTGGATAAGAGCGTCAGCCAAATGCCTAAATGTAAATGGTGTAAATGAGTCACTTCAGACTGGTAATTTTGGTCCTGATTTTAATTAACAAAAACTTCAGTTCACAATGCGTCATGAACATGTTTCTCTTCAATTTCAGTTTCATTTTCACTGCAGTACTCCACATCAGTTACACAGCACGCACAGTCAGTTCAGACATCGTTCATATACAGTATATCCAATGTCCCATGAAGTTAAAATGACATTGCAGAAATCCGAATTGAAGATAGTGTATACAACCAGACTTAGTGCACGCAACATCTTCTCGCACACAAAGCATGCATCTCATGTCTCACATCTACTGTATCTCATACACAAAGCCATTGCATGTCCGTTGAGTGTTAATGGTACTGTAATGTTGAGCGGTGGCGTTATCACTCTGTTTCGTTTTCTGTTTCAAAGTGTTAGCGTAAAGTGGATCATGGCTTCCAATTGCAACAGTGCTAGTGATGTTCAAAAAAAGTTACAGACTTTTATGTGCCAGAATGAGTAATAAATGGAATTTATCGAGTTGTGCATGTTCATGTGACTGTTTAACTGCTCAGTTTAGAAAATAGTTGTGAGCAGGTCGTTTCTGTATTTGTAAAAAAAAAAAAACTGACAGTTTTGTTTCTGTTTGTGTTCCTGGTACAGCCCACGTGTCTGAATAACCAGCTTGTGTACGTCGACTGCCAGAAAGGGACGAAGGTGCAGGTGGACAGCTCTCAGCGCATGCTGCGTATCGCTGACCCCGACTCGCGCTACAGTGGTTATTACAGCATGCAGAAACACAACAACGTGGAGGCGGACAACTTCTACCAGACTGCGTGAGCGAGAGCATCCTGCGATGAGTGAGAGAGATTTAGCGAGTGAGAGAGAGAGACAGAGACTGGGATCAGCCGCCAAACCTAGAGAGCACATTATCAAAGGACTATTATTAAAAAAGCTATTATCATGGCTAAGAAAATCCAGTGATGGACAGCGCAACCAAGCAGCCAAAAAAAAATTAAAAATGAGAGAGAGAGAACAGAGTTGAGACCCTGATAAAAACACAATAATCATACTACCCGCATTAATCGAACACCACTCCAAAATGCACGCAAGACGACCAAAGGTCTCATCAGGACGTGATCACGTTGCCAAGTCAGTCACTGCAGGAGTGTATTTATTTGAATGGGAAGTGCCGAGTGCATTTCCTGGGTTATTGTTGTGTATGTTGTAATGAGAATGTGTGTGTGCGTGTGTGTGTGTGTGTGTGTGTGTGTGTCTGTGTTTGGAGGTTATTGAGTTCAAACATACATATTTGGGATTAGGGCAGACTGGGGGTGTTTTCAAAAGTGATATTTTTTGTGCATTCCTGTTTTTTTTACACAGAAAAAAAAAAGCTATTTGAAAAGTTTTTGAAGAAAAAGAAAGAAAGAGAGAGAGAGAGAGACACTCAAATCAAGCGCTTGGTGTGAATGTTTAACCAAAGCTTCTCTGGGAGAGATGAGTCTCCGTGGTAGAGAAGATACTGGACTATGTGGAAAAACGTGAGAAGAGAAAGAGAAGGATGAGATGATAAAGGCTTGAGAGCGCGAGCAGACCTGCTAAGACATTTCCCACTTATTGTAGTGACAGGGCTCAACTCTTTTAGCCCCTTTAAAAGAAGAATGGAGGACAACTGAGAAGGAAGCTCAGTGGAAATTAGAAGTTCCTGCTTAGGTGTCGGTCTCTCTGCTTACAGTTATAAGCTTTTTTTCCCCCCTTTTCACATTACGTTTTTTTTTTTTTTTTCGTGGTTTGTTTGATTTGATTCTATGACAGAGCAAATAGACGCTTTCTCACACTCCCAGCAACGAGGGAGAATAAAGGGTTGTTACATGGGATAAATATAAGAGGTAGTTATACTGGTTTGATGAGTCTGTGCTACAAGTGCTGCTTTTTTTGCTTTGATTCTGTAGACCTTGTTCTTTTTGATGGGTTGAGCAGTAGTATCAATCGCATCCCTGGGAAACACGCAAGGAAACAAAATCAAACAACATTGTAATGACTTTTACTAACAGACTTTCGTTTAAGGCCAAAAAAAAAAAAAAAACGCTCTTTAATCAAATTCCTTTTTTTTTTTTTTTCTCCTACAAATTATGAACCAGCTTCCTAGTCTGGAAGCTTTAAAATGCTGTCAAAGCACCTTTTGTTAATCCTTGCTTGAAAGAAAGAAAGAAAAGAAAAAAAACCTCTGCTTTCAAATTGGCTTCAGAATCCTACACACTTTATAGGAACGTTTTATGTACATATTAACGCTATGATGAATAGACATCAGATATTTGTGTGAGTATATATGTGTGTGTATGTTTGTGTCGGCATGTATGTACGTGTGTGCTCACAAACGCACATGCATGCGCACATTGACTCTGCTTCACCTGTAAAGTTCTCGGTTTCATGTTTCTTATTGAATGTATTTATGACTGAGTTTTTTTTTTAAAAGCGAGATTTCTGTCTACAGGAATCTTAACACGACAGGCATTCCACTGCCTAGCTTGTATGATAGTAAATCGAAAGACGGACCCACAGAGAAGAAAAGGCAGAAAGAAAAAGACAAACATCTCATTCTATTTGTTTCCTATTTTGTCATTTTGTTTTCCACTGGCTTTTCTGACTCCCTTCCTCTGTTTCGTTTCTCGTAGTGTTTCGTTTCGTTTCGAATGGAGTGGTCCTTGAGCTGACCCAATTCCGTAATGTTTGAAACAATCCCTTGTTGACTTAAATGCTGTCTATGAGGAAATGCAGGACTGCCAGAGTGTACTTGCTTACTTGCTAAGGTGCTAATAGTGATCTGTATTGCCAGCAACATCTGGTAAAGGTGTTTGGTGTGCCATACATGACATACATGAACCCAACCCATTTCTTTGTGGCGTGTGGCAGGAAGCTAGAACCCTCGAGGAAACCCACCAAGCATGGGGAAAACAGGCAAACTCCATGGACACAGACCTAAGGTGGGAATCAGTCCCCTAAGATTAGGTTATTTGGTGTTTCCAAATTACCTGTAGTATGTGAGTGAGTAAATGCAATGGACTGGCACACAGTCCATGTTGAATCCTGTGGGATAGGCTCCAGGCCCCTTTCGACCCTGTACAGGATAAGCAAGTAATGCCCATAAGGAGTAAACCCAACACAAAGCAGTGCTGACCAACAATACATGCAGTTCCGTGACTGATCTGGTCATAATGAAGGCTGCAGATATATCGATAGAAGACGATATATCTGCATCTGCTTGTTTTAGGGGGTTCAACAGGCAAACCGTTTGCCCATTTCTGTTTTTGCTGCAACAACGCAGCAAATGAAACTACTGTATCATTCTTAGTGTATCAGTAGTTGTGTCTGTTGTTCATTTTTGTAAAAAGGGAAAAATGGTCCTACACTATGAACTCCACGTAATGCTCTTGGTATGATTTCACAGTTAAGCTTTGTCCACATACTTTGGCCAGTGGTCATTCCAGTACCATCAAGGCCAGGCAGAACAAACTGTCATGGTATGACAATCATGAAATGCTAAAAATTCCACCGCTAGATTTACCATCCCCCAGATTTTTGGAGTAATTATACAAGAAGTTCACATCTTCATGTTCTTCAGATAAGAATGAAAAAAATGACCAGTGCGACATAGCACGGCAAAGCTTTTTTGCATACTCAACTGGGGTCACGGTCACAAGGTGCTAAGTTTGCTATTGGTACATGGCAAGTAACCAAGGCACATGGAAATGCACCACTAGTTCAGAAGGAAATATTTCTGGCAGTCCTGAATGTAAGGACTTGTAATCAACATTATAGTTGATCAGCAGTGTTTAAATAGGTTGTGGTAGTCAGATAATCAGTCTATACATGACGATGTGTATAGTAACAACGGTTTTCTCCACTGTTACTTGGCAAGCTATTATGCCTATACACAGTTTGGAGGAAAGTGTCCATGTAAATCGCTTAAACAGCACGTTGCTCCCTGCCAAGGACAAGCGCATTTTAATTAAAAGATATACTTCTTGTTATACCCTTCAACCCTTGTGCTACAAGTGGGCACTCATATACCACTCCAGATTCAAGTCAACAAGGGTACATTGAAAACAGTTTGGGACTGCAGGTCATGTCTTTATGCTCCTTTCTTGCTCTCTATTGATCACACAGTGTTAGCCGTCGGTTTGCGGCTCCATTGTTTTCTCGGTCACATGCCCCTGCAGGCATCAGAACTACTGGAACCTTGGCACACAAGTCGAATTCCAAACAAGACCTCTTGTTAGGCACTAGACAGGGTGCAAAGCCAATGGTTCATAACCAATGCAATGTTACGGGGCGAAACAGGATTGAACCATGAGCTGTTGAAAATCAGGGCGCAGGAGCAGGACTGTAGGACTAGTTCTTGTTGGTTGTGTCAAAAATATCTTGTCTTATAATGTGTAGAACTATACTTTTGGCACTTTTGTATAGTTTAATGAGTAACCTCTGTTTTTTTTTCTTTTTCTTTTTCTTCTTCTTGTTTTTTTTTTGTTTTGTTTTTTTACAAATGCTTTTCATGGAAAAAGGTGAAAAGTAGCCCTTTTGTGTTAAAAAACCTTGCGGGACCCTTTATAGTGCAGCGATGTGCAATGAGTCTAAATATATCAGTCAAACATAACATTAAAACCACTAGCAGCAGAAGAAAAGAACATTGATTATTTTTGTTATATATCAGCCAGGCAGAGATTGAAACGTCTGTTGTCTAATTTGATGTGTTGGAAGCAGGAAAAATGGGCAAACAAGACCTCTGAGCAACACTGACACGGGCCAAATTGTCATGGCTAGATGACTGGGTCTTTAAAATGGCAGATCTTACGAGGTGTTCCTTGTATTAGTACGTACCAGAATTGGTCAAAGGAGGGACAACTTGTGAACCATTAACAGAGCCAAGAGTCACACTGATGCACCTGATTTCCAGGTGGCGATTTGGCCTTTAAATCTTCCAGAATTCATCTTGAATCCCATCTGTGGGATGTAGTGGACAAACATGTCCGGTCCATTGAGGCCACACCTCACATCTAACGTTTAGGCACCAGATACCACAGCACACCTTCAGAGGTACAAGTCAGGGCTGTTTTGGTGTTCCCAGGGGGTGCTACACAATATTAAGCAGGTGGATGTTATTGTTCTGGCTGTTACATACTAGAGGGTGCCACGCGGGAAATTGACACTTTTTAGGAAAATGTCTTCAAAAACGTTACATATATTCTTAAAATTCCTATTGCATTTAGACTTGCAGCGCAATTACTGTATATGCACAGCACCAGATATGCTATATGAGATCATCTTGATTTAGAGTGACGACTTTGTACGAAGAAATGACAATCATTTAGAGGATGTTTTGTACATACTGTACCGTAAGTGTACATTTTGTTAAAAATGTGTTAATTTCCCTTATGTTTAAATACTGTATAATACACACTAGCTCTCAGTTTTTATGGAAGCATGTGATCATATTTGTGGAGGTAGCATGATGGGCACTTAGATGGGAACCGAGTGGGGGGGGGGGGGGGGGGGGGGATATTTCCTTTTTATCTTAAGAGAGTACACAGAGAAAGCACTATAAATCTGCTTCCCTCTGGTGTAGTCACAAAGCCTCTCTTCACTGTGTAAACGCCGCAGCTTATTGAACATTCTCGCTCACAGTCACGGCAAGTGAAGAGACTCGAGATAAACGAGCAGTGGAACAGAGCGATGTAAACAATTGTTTTAGAGTAAAACCATAAACGCTCGATATGCAACTTTTATTTTAAGTTCAAACTTAAATTTCAAGCCAAGATTTTTATTAAGTGCTCCTGGACAACAGGTTGTGGCTGCACCCCTACTACCTGTCGTTTTCAATTTCAATTGTCTTTAGTGCAGAAATGTTGAGTTTTGGATGTGGCATTATCTAATAACGGAGGGGAAGCATTATTACTCTTCCAACAGCTCTGCATGTTCAAAGGGTCTCGCAGGATCTTTGATTTTTATGTTTTGTTTTTTTTTTCCAGTGCATCCTCCAAGTATTGTTGTAAATACTTGAGTATCACTCGCCAAAACAAAATTAAAATAATTTAAAAAAAAGACAAAAAAGCTTGGAAAGCGGTTAAAATGAAAAGATTTAATTTATTGTTTTAAATACCTTTGTAATTTATTGACAAGCAGAACAATTGAGCATATAGGAATTTGAATCGAACGACACAGCTGAAATCGTGCGACAGTTTTGCTGTTGTCTTGGTCTCTCAAAGGATTTAAGAATGGTTAGATTTGATGATACAGGGCACACTTTATCCTCATCTGTTAGGCTGTTTTTCCCCTCCTCCCCGTTTTATTCCTCTCCTGGAATACTGCTCTTTCCGGTTTGGAACAGCAGGCAGGCCCGGTCCTGTGTTCCAGTAAGTAAGCTGAATACATTTGGAGACATTTCTCTCCTGATATCTTCCTTTCTGCTCAGTCTGTCCACAGAAAACACACACAGAGACTTTTTTTTAACTTTGTATACTACTGGTGTTGTATGCTCATGTAAAAAAAACAACAACAACAAAAAAAAAGTAAGAATTGTCAATCTTGGTAATGATGATATTGCAGATTTCTAAAGAGGGTAGATGAAGATTTGACTCAGAATTCCCGTAGCACAGCAGATCTTTTCAATTTCTTGTATTATTTTGTTTGTTTCTTCGCAGCACAATAAATAATTTTTAAATAGTTGATGCCTTTTGTGCTGATTTGGGAAAACAGGTGTTCTTGTCATACTGGTGTCATTGTTGCTCGCATATTTATTGTTTCCTTGATGTGTTGTTGCTCACAGCAGTTCAAGGTCCCGTGATCAAAATTAGACAGAAAAAAGCACTTTTGTTTTGTCAGCTGGGTTACAATGAAAAATCCAAAACAAAGAAAAAAAAATGAGAAGTTTTCTTGCTATCATGACATTCAATTCTTTAGTTCTACTTTAGTGCTAAAGTTACCAAAATTAGTGGTGTAATTTACATTATACAACAGTTTGTTCCGCCTGACAGGATCAATTGTGACAATAGACGGTAATGCATGACTCCACGTCACAGGTGTTCTAATAACTGTTAATTACACTAACAGTTAGTCACATGTGTGATAGACAGTGTCTGCAGTACTGAGGAGAGGACAGCTGCCTGCCAAAATCCACATTCAAAACCGATCACAGAAGCATTTTCAGCAAGAAAACACATCTGACATCATCTTAATAAACACTTTGTCTCCTCACTGCTTCTAAGTCATTCCGAATTGCCACAGTGTTGTTTTATGTACACCGAAGGTGAGTTACAACGCAAACTAGCACAAAGCTGAAACACCAAACCCTCCATAACCACTAAATCAAAGGCATTAATTGGTGTGTGGAACAAATAATTGTACACCCTAGTGCACTAGCTTTAGATTTTGCCCTATTTGGGGACCCACGAAAACTGTACGTTAAATCAGCTGAAACATGGAAACATACTGTAAAGAGAAACGTAAGAGATTTACAGGACTGTCCACGGTCCATGGTTCGTTTTCTTCACCTACACAAATTTTTGGCTACATAGAACCGGTAAAAAATTTAAAGCTACTCCCATATACTATACTATCGGTCGCCAGCTCTGCCAGTCGCAGAAGGATATTTACTGGTAGAGTGAAATAACTGGTTATATAATGAAACATTATATATCTGTTGATATTCAGTGGTGGCTGTGGAACTCTTTAAAAAAAAAAAAAAAAAAGCAATATCGCACTCGAAATTGTGCTGTTGTTCTAAATATTAGCAGCGCTGTAATGTGGGTGTAATATTGCATAGATATTAAAACCCAGAGTATTTGAGCCATTTTTTGTTTTGCTGTGTTTATATATAAACTATCTAGATAAAATATATATCTTAAAACCCAGAGTATTTTAACTTTTTTTTGCTGTGTTTATATATAGGTGTTATTTATAGGGCTCAGGAGTGGCATATTCTTTTCGCAACATATTCAATACAATAAACTGAATTTTATTTTGTTTTACCCAATTATAGAAACATGATGCAAAAAAAATTATGTAATGTAGGCAAAGAAATAGCACAGTTAACATGATCATGTTTTAATGGTTGTTTCCGGTTGTTTCTATGATCAAAAAAACAAGGGTGATATGTTAATTTTGTCAGTTCTACATTTTTGCAATGTCATTCCCATTTTTCAGTAATGGTAAAATTTATACATTGTTAATTCATCAATTCATTACTTGATTAATAAATAAATCAAGTAATAATAACTTTTGTTCCACCTGACCTATCTTAAAAACCAAAATGCAAAGTTTGATGACTGAAGCCTCCTCTTAACACACACGTTCAATTTAAGCACACGCTGTATATTATTCGTCTTTGACATATACTGTGTTGCCGACACAGATCCGTGCCACTTGAGTTTTAAGGGTTTTAAATGCATTACAAATAACCTGACTACAAGCCGAACTGTAATCTACATACATATGTAACTTTGCTTCTGTGACTGAGTGGGCAGCCTCCTGGGAATATTCGATTGGAAATGGTGGACTTCTGTTTGCTCGGTTCTTTGCTAGGTACCAAATTTTATATCTCGTGACCATGAGTCCTGGTGACTACTTCATCTATATACTCTGGGCATATTTTCCTGAGAGGCCCTAGTGCCCTGGTGTCCATGCATTCGTCTTTGGCATAACAATCATTTAATACTATATGAGATGAGTATGCCTCAGGACATAGTTGTCTTTTGCAGTGTGTGAAGTATCAGCACTCTGTGTTCAGGAGAAAGGGAAAGGGTGGGCGCCCCCTACTGGGAATTTAATTTACACCTCTCCACAATAACGCCACTGTACATCTACCACAATAAAATTGAAATATTAAAGAAATGTGAAAACTGCACATTTGTAAAGCCCTGCTTGTCTACTTTCATATGGGTAATTACTACTGTGGAGTGTGACATCACAAATATTTCTTCTTTAACATCTCATCACCATGAAAAGCAAGAAACAAGCAAACAGGAATAATCCTTTAGTGACTTCTTTTAGATTATGAATATTTCAGTTTTTCTTGATCCATAGCAAAATTTGTAAATCTGCCTGCTGCTTTTCAGGTTGATGATGCACTTTCTGAAAAATGCCCAACATAACCACAGAGGGGAGACAAAGCTATGATGTTTTCTATCATAACTCACTCACTTATTGTCTATATCACTTTTATCTTGTGTACAGGGTCACAGGGTGCCTGGAGCCCATCCCAAAACACCCTGTCCACACCCCGGGCAGGGTGCCAATTCATCATAGGGCACACACACACACACACACACACACACACACTACAGTCAATTTGGAAACAATCATTAGTCTAATCTGCATATCTTAGGAAACCGGAGTACCTGGAGGATATCCACCTAGCACAGTGATAACATCCAGACCTGAGGTGGGAATCAAATCCAGAACCTGGAGGTGCAAGGAGACTGTGTTAACCACTAATCCATTGTGCTGATGTGCTTCCCATCATTTTGCACACAAATGAACAAATCAAATAATGAAATTAAAAAAAGGAAATTAGACTTTCTGTTCAAATAAAAATTATATACATAATTAAATAAATACCAGCCTTTAAAATAAGATTCTTTTTTTTTTTTTTCATGTACAGTATTCTAGCAGCCAACTAAATTCAAGTGGGAAAATAAAAAATCAAAAAAGGAACATCTTAGTGGTAAAAAAAAAACAAACAAAAACAAAAACACACAATATTTCTATAATGAATCATGTAAGATCACACTGCTCAATTATAAGAATAGGAGTTGATCCAACATTGAAAAAAGGACAAGACATAAAAAATTATGGAACACCTGGCAAGAGACGGCCAGTACAAAGATAGGATAAAATGAAAAAAAAAAAAAAAGTTTCTGGGCACCTGACCTTTGCATCAACATGATGTTTTTCAAAATGTCACAATGATGGAAGCATGTAAATATCTGGAATGCCTTATCTATGCTGTAGCGTTACAATTTTCTTCACTGGAGTTCAAAGCCTAAACCTGTTCCAGCAGGACAATGCCCCATGAACAAGTCAAGCTCCATAAACACATGGTTTACCCTGAACTCAACACAGTTTATCACCTTGAGGGTTGATTTGGAACTGAGCCCCAGGCATACCCTCCAAACATCAGTGTTTGACCTTACTAATATTCTTGTGGCTGAATTGTCAAATCCCAGCAGCCACACTCCAGGATCTAATATAAAAAAAAAGCTTCCCAGATTAGTGGAGGTTTTTTTTATATCAGCCAGTGGGACCAGACCTGGAACCAGGATCTTCCAAAGCACATATGAATGTAATAGAGTACACACTTTTGACCATATAGTGTACTGTATATGATTTACTGCTTCATTTACTTTCAGTATGAGAAAGAAAATGGATCACGTATTTCATCATGTGCGATGCATATACGTACATAGGTCTCATCCATATTATTAATCACACAGCTGCTTCAATTTATTTCCATATAACATTCAGCAGTGTGCTGATCCATAAACATAGTACACGGCTTTGTAACTGAGGTGCGCTGTTACTGTGTAATAGAGGAAGTCTATCATAAGGATAGTTGAGCACGGTGTGCAGGTGTTTCGGGGTTAGATAGTTTGTTTTCTCGCTCCATTTCTTCTTGTCACACAGCGCTATAGTAGAAAAATATGGCCTGGTTTGCCAAATAACAGGCCAAAATAAAACATGCTCTAATCTGTATGTCACTGTGCACTGTGCCTATTATTATAAAGTACATAACTGTTTTATATACAATAATTGTATACATTTTTAATGTGCAAGAAAAAAAGCTGTATGCATACAGTAGATAAAGGAAATACCTTTGCATAATAGCTTCCCATAAACTCCACGTTAAATGTGGATAGATGCCGAAATCGATGAAATAGAGCTTTTTTCCCCTCTAAATTCTGCCCAGGTTGTCACGTTTTCTGGGGTGTTGTGCGGCATAAACGCAGGGGATCCAGGTGGTAACGGAAACGATGTTTTATTAATGGCAAAACAGGCAGGGAAACTCAACAAAACATAGATACTTTAAATGAAACGGAAACTAAAACACGAATACATGAAACAAAAGACACTTAAACCAGGCAGACATGACTAATATAAATGAACAGTTGCAAGACAACACAGGAGAACTAAAACAAACTATTTATAATAAAACTAATAACCAACTCGGTTCAGGTGAGCGCCCCCTGGTCACCTGACCGAGTTGCCCCATGGGAACTGAAGTCTAAACAAAGGAACTACAAATGAAAATTACAGGGCGCTTTGGCGCCCTCTAGGGGTTATCCCTGACATAACCCCCCCTCAAAGGGCGCAACTCCGGGGCGCCACAGGAGGTCCAGGGCATCCCCCCCAGGGTCCAATGTCCGCCCCTCTCACCCATAGGCTGGCACCTATGTCCTGTGGGCCAGGTGGCTTCATGCCCCCGTTGAAGCAGGGCGGCGGAGACGGAGGAAGCTCGCCGTCCTCTTTGACGTTGGGCGGTGCAGGCAGTGGGTGCTCGCCGTCCTCGGTGACGCAGGGCGGCAGAGGATGAGGAGGCTCGCTGTCCTCGGCGGCGCATGACAGCGGCGGCGGAGAAAGAGGATGGAGCTCGTGCTCCTCGGCGGCGCATGAAGGCGGCGGCGGAGGAAAAGGAAGCTCGCTGTCCTCAACGGCGTACGAAGGCGGCGGCGGAGGAAGAGGATGGAGCTCGTGCTCCTCGGCGGCGCATGAAGGCGGCGGCGGAGGAAGAGGATGGAGCTCGTGCTCCTCGGCGGCGCATGAAGGCGGCGGCGGAGGAAAAGGAAGCTCGAAGTCCTCAGCGGCGCATGAAGGCGGCGGCGGAGGAAGAGGCTGGAGCTCGTGCCCCTCGGCGGCGCATGAAGGCGGCGGCGGAGGAAGAGGATGGAGCTCGTGCTCCTCGGCGGCGCATGAAGGCGGCGGCGGAGGAAAAGGAAGCTCGAAGTCCTCAGCGGCGCATGAAGGCGGCGGCGGAGGAAGAGGATAAAGCTCGTGCTCCTCGGCGGCGCATGAAGGCGGCGGCGGAGGAAAAGGAAGCTCGAAGTCCTCGGCGGCGCATGAAGGCGGCGGCGAAGGAAGAGGAAGGTCGAAGTCCTCTGCGGCGTATGAAGGCGGCGGCGGAGGAAGAGGATGGAGCTCGTGCTCCTCGGCGGCGCATGAAGGCGGCGGCGGAGGAAGAGGATGGAACTCGTGCTCCTCGGCGGCGCATGAAGGCGGCGGCGGAGGAAAAGGAAGCTCGCTGTCCTCAACGGCGTACGAAGGCGGCGGCGGAGGAAGAGGAAGCTCGAAGTCCTCAGCGGCGCATGAAGGCGGCGGCGGAGGAAGAGGATGGAGCTCGTGATCCTCAACGGCGCACGAAGGCGGCGGCGGAGGAAGAGGAAGCTCGAAGTCCTCAGCGGCGCATGAAGGCGGCGGCGGAGGAAGAGGATGGAGCTCGTGCTCCTCGGCGGCGCATGAAGGCGGCGGCGGAGGAAAAGGAAGCTCGAAGTCCTCAGCGGCGCATGAAGGCGGCGGCGGAGGAAGAGGATGGAGCTCGTGCTCCTCGGCGGCGCATGAAGGCGGCGGCGGAGGAAGAGGAAGGTCGACGTCCTCAGCGGCGCTGTGCATCGACGGAAGCTCGCCGTTCTCGAAGGCACTGTGCAGCGACGGAAGCTCGCCATCCTCGGCAGCACTGTGCAGCGACGGAAGCTCGCCATCCTCGGCAGCACTGTGCAGCGACGGAAGCTCGCCGTCCTCGGCAGCACTGTGCAGCGACGGAAGCTCGCCGTCCTCGAAGGCACTGTGCAGCGACGGAAGCTCGCCGTCCTCGAAGGCACAGTGCATTGACGGTAGCTCGCCGTCCTCGAAGGCACAGTGCAGCGACGGTAGCTCGCCGTCCTCGAAGGCACAGTGCAGCGACGGTAGCTCGCCGTCCTCGAAGGCACAGTGCAGCGACGGTAGCTCGCCGTCCTCGAAGGCACAGTGCAGCGACGGTAGCTCGCCCTCCTCTTCGCCGCATTGCAGCGGCAGCAGCTCGCTGTGCTCAGCGGCGCGGTGCAGCTGTGCTAGCAGCCCTTGGAGCCTGGCCACCTGCTCCCACAGGTCACGAATGCGCTCTTCGTTTCGCAGAGCGCATCGCCGAAAGCTGCTCCAATAACTCTGGGAGGCTGCTCCCAGCTGCACGTCCCGCTCACACTCCGCTCTTTTGCCGTTACGCCGTTTGGTTCCCCGGCTACCTTCCACGCCGGCTGCCCAAACTCCAAACATCGTTGCCCCCCCCAAAAAGAATCTCCCCGGGGAAGGGCTCCTCTGCTATGCCTCTTTTTAGGTCTTGCAATCTGTCACGTTTTGGGGTGTTGTGCGGCATAAACGCAGGGGATCCAGGTGGTAACGGAAACGATGTTTTATTAATGGCAAAACAGGCAGGGAAACTCAACAAAACATAGATACTTTAAATGAAACGGAAACTAAAACACGAATACATGAAACAAAAGACACTTAAACCAGGCAGACATGACTAATATAAATGAACAGTTGCAAGACAACACAGGAGAACTAAAACAAACTATTTATAATAAAACTAATAACCAACTCGGTTCAGGTGAGCGCCCCCTGGTCACCTGACCGAGTTGCCCCATGGGAACTGAAGTCTAAACAAAGGAACTACAAATGAAAATTACAGGGCGCTTTGGCGCCCTCTAGGGGTTATCCCTGACACAGGTGTGCAAGTCTGCAGTATTAAAACATAAATAAAACACTTCCTTCCAAATTTCTTCATAATTCCCCATCCCTGATTTACTCCTGTGGTGAATTTCAATAAGTCTGCGTGCAATAACACTTGCACAAGTACAGTATAGTAATACAGGAATATAAAAAAATAATAATAATAAAAGGTTTGTAACTTTTGACCATTTTTAATCCCCTCATTGACCAAGCATGCCAGAAATATCTATAATCTTAATCCTGTTACTTATTCTTTAATGCCAGCTGCAGCACAGACCTACCTTCTCAATGTAGTGGCTCAGTTTTGAAAAAAAAAAAAAAGTGAGAGAGTCAAAAAGCTCTTGTAAAATAAAATACTTGTAGAAGCGTATTTGCTCCATCACATCCATTACATTACACTACATCCAACTCACTTAGCCAGTCTTTAAATCTTTAATCTTAACATGTTTTTATTAATAATTACTAGCCTGAACAGGGCTACTGAGGAAAGATGAAGCTGAAGCTACTGGAATCGCTGGTTTTTGATGTGTGAATCTAGTGCTTACTAGACTCTGTGGCACTGAATCATTTTTCTGCATTGCTTTGTGTATAAAATAACTTCAACTATTGTATATGCTGAAGAATCAGGTATGTGGGAGGAAAGCTAAAAGCTCTACTCTACCATAATCTAAGCTTTCACACGTCACTGGAATGGGTTTGCTGCAGTGATTAGCCTTTACGCACAAAACATTTTCTGTTTTCACTCCCCTGTGCTGTTGGGTTCCTCAGCTGACCATTCCGCCTGGTGCCTCACACTCCAAATCCCTGTCAGCTGACCCTTTCCACTGAAAGTGACTCAGAGAGTTTCCACCACACTTCTTAATCACACGTACTCTTACATGCTCCGTGAGAATTCAGACTATTCACATGATCATAGACGACAGGCCTCGCTAAGCTCCCACATCTGATTTCTGAATCCCAGCCCTCATAAAAAGCTCCTGAAAGGACGACACCCCTCACTTCCTCACAGTAATTCAAGTATGGAGGGCGATTAAGGTGAAATCATGGCAGTTTACACTGCTCAAAAAGACAATTAATGTCTAAACCTTACGATTGAGGTCGATATTGGAATTAGGAAATGACAAAGCAAAGAGGCACTGTTGGGGTTGTTTGCTGAAGTGCACATCAGCAACTGATACTGTATGTGCAATGAGGTTCAGGGCAGTGAAGATTTAAGTGGGTAAAATGTTCCATCAGTCTCCAGGCCTGTCAGACTGAAGCACAATGATTGCTATACTATATTTACACAGGGGGAAAATGGTTCAAGGCTGCTCCAGACTTCAACATTAAGCACTTAAGATCCAACACTGAAGTATTATCCAGAGGGGTTTATCAAATCTGCTTTCCTCACTAGTCACTAGAAACTATTTTCTTAGGCTTTATAGCACATGCTGAAAGTTATTTCACTTAGGTTTACCATGCTTAACCTAATATTGTGTCATGGTTTGCATTATGGCAGTATCCTTTTGAAAAAAAAAAAAAAAGATAATCGGGGTTCTTTGTACAGTAAGGTTTCTTAGATCTGTGAAATATGAACACTCTGTTGTAGAATTCTACATAAAACCTTTATGTTTTATGTTAAAAGCTGTATTTTAAGTTCAAGGGTTGTGCCAAAAATGTCAATTTTGTTTCATCCCTTAATTTTCCTCACTCCTGTAGCTACCTTCTCTGATTAGTTTAATCATCATCAATTACAATTACAATAACAATACATGTCAGATTGTGGTCTAATGTATATTTGTAGAATACAAAAGCCAACTATTTGGGAATATTTTAATATTAGAGTGTCCACATTACAAAATCTATTTCTTGCATGACTATTTCCAGGCAACAGGCTGGCGAGCTAAATGTGGCTAGCTCTGCATAATCGCTGTATTTTCTTCCTCAGACAAAAAGCAGTATAATCTTTTTTTAAAATAAGTGTGAATGTCACTTAATCTAAAGCAAACACATTTGTATTTAAAGATAAGAATGCTACTTTAAAAAAATTCTATGTATAAAGCTTGCTTTGATAAATTGAAGTCCGCTGATGACAACCGGAATATCTCTTTAGTGGCGTTTTTCTTCCCTGATGGCACAGGCATATTCCAGGACTCCGATTGTGAAAGGTGATTGAATGAAATCCTAGAGTGCGCAACTTGTTTTGCCGGGGCAGTGTACAGTATGTAAATAAACAACGATCAGCCATAACTTTATGGTATAAGGTTATTAATCTGGCCTCCAAATTCCTTAAATCTCAATCCAATTGATCATCCGTGGGATGTATAAAACAACATGGCAACCCACAGTACCCAAATGGTCTGCTGCTTACAGTACGTTTCACTGCCCAGTGACACCACAGCACACTCCATGAAGCCATGCCCGAGGGGCCAGAGCCACCATGGCAGCACAAGGGGAACCTAAAACCTAGGTGGTTTTAGTGTTAATGGTTTTATGTGTTAATGGTGTTATGGCTGATAAGTTTAAATGTTTTAGTCGAACCCTCATCAAAATATGAAATTTTCCATGATCTGAACAATTTAATAGTGGATCAATGTTATGATATGTTATGTTGTACATTAGAGTGTGATCTCTATTGTACTTACCTCTGTGGCAAGGATGCAAAATGCATGAATTCTATTGATTATTTTGTTTGATGTGTTCAAAAGTGAAAAAAGAGACAAGAGATTCTTTGTATTTACATGAACTTGAGCATGTGCATTTCAAATGATTTGCAATCAATGGACTCTTGCCCATATGACTCCAGTGTTACTTTCGCCTTTTTCTTTTTCATTAGATGGTTGGGTTGCCAGCTTCTTCAGAAAAGAGCATTATTTTGTGCACACAAAATAATTTAGATGACAAGTACTTTCCACTCCCATTATTTACAGGAATCAAAGCTCCAAACTGCTGAGTAATGCCTTGACTCTTAAGAAGGTGCTTAAAACATAAAATATGACACTATATATAACTACTGACAGACAAATCCCTATTGCTACGATAGAATCTCAAACCAACATACAAATGGTCTGGTTAATCCTTCAAAAGATCTTAAAGACATAGTGAAACTGCACAATATGAAAAAAAATGCAATATTTTAAATACTGTGATAGCACTGCTTTTGCAGTGTCCCTTATAAACATTGCAACGATTTTTAAAATAACAATTCAATGCAGTGAAATTCAATGCAAAGAAAAACTGATTGTCTGGCAAGCAATGGATATGAATAAATGCATAAGATTAAAAAAACAACAACAAATACAGTCATTTTTACTTACACTTTTAAGTTTAAAGAATTAGGTTTAGTATACAGTGGAGGAAATAATTATTTGATCCAAGGCAGATTTGGTAAGTTTGTCCTCTTACAAAGAAATGAATGGTTTATACATTTTATCATAAGTTCATTGTAAAACATAGAGACAGAATATCAACCAAAAATCCAGAATAAAACACATAATATTAAGATTATAAACTGAGTTGCATTTCAAAGAGTAAAATAAGTATTTGAGTGTCAAACAAAACATGACTTATTACTTGGTGGAAAAACCCTTGGTTACCAGGTTTGCACACATCTCAGGACAGATTTGGTTCACTGTTCTTTACAGATCTTCTCTAAATCCTTAAGGTCTCTTGCCTGTCGCTTGGCGACTCAAAGCTTCAGCTTCCTCCATAAATATTCTATAGGATTAAGGTCTCCATGACCTTAATGTGCTTCTTCTTGAGCCACTCCTTTGTTGCTCTGGTGGTATGATTTGGATCATTGTCCTGCTGGAAAACCCATCCACAACCCATCTTCAGTGCGCTCCTTCACCAGCATTTACGGTAGCTCGACTCTCTACTGTGACCAATAACATCGTGTTTTCTGTTAGCAGATGAGTTGATCAGTTAAACTTTGACAACATGGGTATCTGGAATGGGAAGCCTCTTCAAGTGAAAATAAATAAATAAACATGAAACTATTGTGAATATTCTTTTATATTTTATAGAGCTATAGTTATCGTTTTTTTTTTCTTTTTTAATATTCGAGTTGGAATGTTCTTTGGATGGTGACTGTTGTTAAAAAAATCTGCCATACTGTGTAAAATTAAAATCTCTCACTTAAATTTTTTTTTTTAATCTCTCTTCTTATATATACACTGTGTACATATACTTTGATAGAGATCATTTAACATATTTGCCACTACAGCCCTGAAACGGAATAATGTGTAAAAACGTACTGTGTCTAATAGATTTTAGTGTAGACAACAGTGGTTTTAGTTATAAATACTCGGCTAAGTCAATTTTACTTACAATTGTACATCTATTCAACGTAATATAAATTATGATCAGCTAAATAGACTGAGTTTAACCTTGAATGATTTGATGCAAAGAATGCTGCCAATTTAGTTTGAATTTGCATTCAAACTAAATTATCTGGAGTATAGCAGAACGTTGACTCTAATCATTCATTCCCCTGATTAAGGCATGTGGGGTCAGACTGTGATCCAATCATAGTTGTTAGCTATGGGAGTTGACTGATAAAGCTCTGTGCACAAGCTGATGGAAATGGATGTATCTGTTTTAAAGAGCCTTACAGAGGACGTGAGGGTTAGTCTGTGCGCCCACTGGAAATGTTTGCCTTGGTAACATCGGAAGTGCTTTAAGGCACTAATAACATAAAGAGCGCACTACTTGTGCCGTAACACTGAGCAGGGCATTGTGCGCGCCTGACGTTTTAAAGCCCTGGGAGGGAGGACGAGCGCGCGCACCAGTCACATGTTCAATAGGAACGGCCAGTCACGTGGAGGAGAGGAGAGAGAGCGCGAGAGCCGTGTAAAAGCCTCCTGTCATGATGTGTGTTTGCATGTTTATCTCTGACCTCTGTAGTATCACCACTGATAGGAAGGTTTCGGGGTTCATTTGTAGACATTACTGATCTTATTATTATTTTTTTTTTTACAATTATACAACACATTTATAGAAATATTCAGTAGGAAGCTCTCGAACATTTTTAGTAGTTTGCTGACCGCGGCTCACGGGCTGTTTATCCATAACGCTGCAGCGCCTGGGACAGCACGATCTCTCTCGCGCGCGCATGCACACACGCGCTCACACTCGCACGAACGCATACACACACACACACCAGGGTTTGACTGTACGAGAAATGAGGCGCACACACCGATCGTGCACGGCGTGACACCACGAATCAGCCGACATCCCACTAAGCGCGGCCATCTGCGGATGTCATTTGAAGACGCGCGGTCCACGGCCACCATGTCGGACCTGGAGCGGAGTTGTACGGTATCCAAGATGACTATGATCACCGAGCATTTCAGAGTGCGCAAGCGGAGGGAGATGCTCCTGGCGCAAGTGTGTGTGGTGTGCGGAGTGCTGCTGGCGGCCTGGTGCATGTCAGCGCTTCTTACCAAAACAGGTGAGTGCACGGGGATGGGGATGGCTGCCAGCCTCCGGTCTCACGCTGAGGGACAGGGAGTGTTTTTCCCCCTCCACATTTCACACGCATCCGTACATTTCGGTTGTTATGGTCGAACTGCAGATTCACACACAGAAATGTATGCTACGGATTTGGACAGTGTGATGTTAGTGGCCGCTGGTGTGGAACCGTCTGTTTCCGTGTGGGACGCTCATCTGATGTGGGACTGGATGTAAATCGCGATACAAGATTTGTCCAAGATTTGACCAACGATGATTTATTTAGCCC
Organism: Clarias fuscus; assembly: GCA_030347435.1. Taxonomy (NCBI): domain Eukaryota; kingdom Metazoa; phylum Chordata; class Actinopteri; order Siluriformes; family Clariidae; genus Clarias; species Clarias fuscus. The sequence continues at coordinate 14,604,697 of CM059216.1, read as the reverse complement.
TTCTTTGTGGAGAGATCTGCTTCCATAATTCAGAACGAACGGATGTGTACATTAGGTCGCATGTTCCAGCGCGCGCGTGTCTGTCTGAAAGGTGCCGCAGTGTGTGCACAACAGATATGCTGTAACCCCTGTTAGACCTACTACACATTCTGCCCAGCCAACGTGTCTACCTACATGCATATTGTCCGTGCAATGGTCACGTTGTTTTTCTGGGTATTTTTCATTCACTGGCCTAAACGGAGTTGGACAGACTGGCGCTGAGAATGAAAGAGCTGTGAGCAAGACCTCAAATCATATATTTATTTAAATACGTTATATAGTAGATAAATGCTCATCAAAGCACTCATACAAACAATATGATGTATGCATACTTTATAAACAGCATAAAACTGCAAAAAACGGCCAAAACACACTTCTGAAGGGACTAATATTGCTTCCCTAAAATTTCAAGTTTTATATGAGGCCCAAAATTGCAATTTTTCAGCATGATACTGTCTTGCTTCAAATAATAATAATTTTTAATACAAGTAAAAGCTTAAAAAACATGTCAAATTTTAAAATAATAAAAAAATTTCAGGTGTATATTTTTTATTTTTTAAATTGGCCAAGTTTTATCTAATTAAATACATTGAACGATTTTAATTTAAAGAACTTACAGACACTATATAAAATGGCATGAAATTGTATTTAGCAAACGTGTTTATTTTTATCTGATAAAAAATGTAATTGTGTATGCATATTTACAAAAAACGAAGTATGTATCTGGAGCATATTATGAAAAATGTTGTTTTTCACCTACAGGAGGTGAGACACTTTTTTGCACCAATACCATGTTTTGGCCGAAAGCATAACGAAGGCATATAAAATGTAGCGCTATGTACCTGTATACACTGACAGTACAGGGGAACAGATGGGGTGGAATTGCACTTTAAAGGTAACAAACAACATGCAGGTGTTGTGCAACCATAAGCCATTAAACACGGATTTTAAACAAGTCTCTGGAACTGTATTGAAGACATGAACTTTTTTCTTTCAAAAAACTCTTCCCTCAATCCATGCTTTGATGATGGAGGGATGCAGGGTCAAAATCTCTGGTAAATGTGAATGCCACAGCACATGATTATTGACATGACGTGATATAATTTTCATATTCACTAAACCATTCAGTGAGCCATCAGTTCATATGGATGGGAGCATTTTCATTGTGGAAAAAACATTCTCAGAATTATACAACTTGTTTCATTATAGGGTAAAAATAAATTCATATTGATATTAACAGACTTTTTCATTTTAGGGAACAAGTGGACCCAAAATAATTTACCATTCAACTGTACAAAACATAAAAAATAAAATGACTTTAGGGAGTAATAAAGATAAATAAATGAAATAAAGATACCTAATGTGTAATAATCAGGCTTTTAGGATTTATTCTTGTACACATTCTCATTCTCAGCACACATTCTCTTTAAAAATAACCTGAAAACTGAACTGAAAAAATTAAATTTTCAGTTCCTGTCTAAAAAAGAGGAAATCATGTCTTCAAACTCTACTTTTTATACATGTATTTAAGTATTGGTGGTGATTATTCATCTATTTATTTATTTGCTATATCATTAACAGTTAGTTAAACTCAACAAAATGCAATGATCTCATTAGGTCTCCTGTAAGTAAGGTGTCATTTCATGCTGACAAGGTTGGCGAGAGTCCATCTGAATTATAAAGAGGGTAGATGTTTCTCTGTCTGAGTTTCTGGTCTTAAGGTGGAGAAGACTTAAATGTGTACAGGCTCTTTTTCCGATTTCCTGAGACAGCTGACATTTTCAGACGAGCTGAGTCAAAGCCTAAAAAACTGCACATGCTCACAAGGAGCTCTGCCAGTAAGGTTCTACGGTACTAATTTAAAAAGTATTCCTGTAAGCAGATCCCCTACTATGGAAGGATTTTTCCAGCAAGTTGATTAAGAAGTGGAATGTACAGTAGCTTGCTTTTAGGGACACGATCACTTATGAGACACTTATGAGAAATTGGCGTATAATAATATAATAACAATAAACTAATTATAATAATAATTATAATTATCATCAATTAGTAGTAGTAGTAGTAGTAGTAGTAGTAAAAGTACCTGTTAAATATATTAATGATTAATTACTGTGCAAAAGTCTTGAGAATTAAAAAGTCTTAAATTCTTATTAAATGAAATAAAATTATGTAGATTTATGTGAATGAAAAAAATGGGAAAACACAACATGTTTTATTGCGACAGGCTGCGAAATGCTTAATGATACAATTTACAAATGGGTTGCTTACATACAGTAACAACCTCAGCAGCAATCTCATTTTCCCTCTCGTCTGTTCCAAGCACTCATCATTCACCACAATGCAACGGGTTCTCACAGTTTTATGCCTTAATTTGGGTGTTTTTAATACTTGAATAATTCATAGGTTGAATTCATAGGTGTGGCTTATCAAAAAAACAAAAAAATTCTCTGAAACTGGTCAGGTACAGCGAATGGACTGAAAATGAGCGCAAAAAAAAAACAAAAACAAAAAAACAATTCCCCTAGATTACATTAAAAATACAAGAAAGTCTGACAAAATAAAAAGAAACGAGGGGTGGCTCAAGACTTTTGCACAGTTGTGTATGTACTTATTGTTATTACTTCTTATATGTATCACAATTACTTCACTCTATTTAATGGACCCTGATCTGTATTCAGCTGCTGTTTCTACTTCCACTATGAAGTAATTTATAGATGGGCTTAACATTTCACTTAATGGGCAAGCTTTTTGTATAAAGCGCAACATTTGTATATTAGGATACCTTTGGGTTGTGTAATTGAGTTGTCTTGTCTGTGATGTGTGTGTTGAATGTATCGTGTTGTGACGAAACAACAGAGAAATGATGCTCATACAGTACATATACATTTACATGTGTATGGTGAATAAACTATTCTGATGCTGATTATGATGCTGAGCAGCACGTATCACTGTCGTATGCCGTAATTATTATTTCTAAACAAACTTATTCTACATGGGATGCCAGTGTTTGTGTAGATCAGTGTGCCACCTGTAGGATGATAAAGAATGGTGACGCTTTACCCCTTTAAACGCCTCCAAAGTCTCAAAACTCAACTAGACAGTGAGAGCGCGGGACGAGTGGCTGCAAGTACACGGGCACGCATGGCTTTTAACGAATGATTTTTGAATAATTGGCGCTCGCAGTGTTTTTTAGACTGTTGTAACCGTGTGATGAGTGCATTTGAGTCTAATTTGCTCACAGAATTTGGAGGGAACGGGTAATCGGAGGCATTTAATGTGCAAAATTTTATGATTTTTGATCACAACTAGTTCATCTCTATTATAGATGTAAAGTAAATAAATGCATACATACCTTTTGGAGTCTGTGTGGTGATATATGAATCACTACAAAATAATCGTGAATCATAACAGGATCTCCCCCCCCCCCCCCCCTCCTCAACATCTCTACTAATAAAGTGAAATAAAGTGCAACCTTGAGATGAAGTTACAAGTAAAACTTGACTGAAGTTCATCTTTAAACCAGTTCCAGTATGATACAATCAGGATTGACCAATGAATTTAATTTATTTCACATATTTGCAATTAAATTCACAAGTTAAGCCACAATGAAAAATAACCTTTTGTATGTGTTCCTCTCTTAGGCACATATGGCGTGGTGCAAAAAGAACAGTGCATAATATGCAAAAAAAAAACATAATTAATGTTATGTTGTAACATCATTCAGTACATTTTTATCATTGGTTGAAGTAAATGTGGAGAGAGAGATGAAATTTTAATAATCACTTAAATAGGTAGTGATATAACTTAAATATTGTTGCTGAATGTAAATAACCTTTAACTGTACATACTTCACAATAACATCAGTTCCTGTGAAGTAAAATAAAATATTTTGTAGTAAAATGACTATACCCACTCTATAGGTTGGATTATAATATACACCCCATAGCATGTTGGTACTGGGGAAATATTTTGTACTCCACCCATATTACAATGTCATCTTTACAAAAAGAAAAGCTCTTACATATGGTGCATTTCGGCTTCACCGTGCTCACCGTAACAAATGTCAGGTACTTTTAGAGTTTATTACAGTATACTTGGAAAACCCCTTTCCTTTATCCAAACCGTCAGTATCAGCTCTTTCTTTTTTATACATTTCAACTATGAATTTAAATATCCCTAATCCCTAATAACATGAGACTTTTTTCACTTCATGAAACTAAACTTGTCCGTGGATTTTGTATTAGTAAATGATTGAAGTAAGATTTTTTTTATTTTTAGTGATCATATTGTCAGGCAAGTACAGTACCTTACTTAGTCTCTGGCTAGATGCTAGTTAATATAAAGTTAGCCCTTATTTATCTAAAATCACATGGTTATAGTGACACTACAGAAGTCAATATTTTCAGTTGTTAAGATAAAGGATTAAAATCACATGACCTACCTTTTTAACATATAAGAAAAGAAAAAAGCACCAGTGCAATTTCTGTTGCTTTGATAAACCACTAATATTTAAATGCAGTACTCTTAATTAAAAATAAATAAATAAATAAATTATTTCATTTATAGGATGAAACTGGAACTCCCCTCACAAAGCTATATGAATACACGTGAAGGAGGACATCCACAGGCATTCTGCACTAACAGTAACCTGAGCTCAGGAATGAACCTGGGACCCTGGTGCTGAGAGACAGCAATGTCTATAAATATGCCTACAGATAATTTCATCTTGGATTTAATGTGTTCTGTTAGTGGCAAGTTTAACAATAGAAAGTCCTATGGCTTTAAATATACACTCAACAAACACCGTATTAGGAACACTATACTCATACTGGGTGGGGCTAATCTACTAATCTCCTGTTTTCCCGTTGATAAGGACGGCCACTGAAGAACACTAAACTCAGTGTCACTTTTACGAATCTACAGTAGTTTGAGATGACTTTGCATTGTCTTGCTGGAATTAGCCATTAGGAGATGGTAAATTTTGGTCATGAAGAGATGCACATAGTCAGCAACAGCACTCACATAGGCTTTGGCAATCACACAGTGATTAAATGGCATTAACCAACCAAGAAAATATTCCTTACACAATTACACTAACTCTACCAGCCTGCACTGTTGACACAAGGCAGAATGGGTCCATGGATTCATGCTGTTGGTGCCAAACTCTGACCCTACCATCTGTGTGCCTCAGCAGAAATCAAGATATTCAACTGTGCAGTTTTGTCTGCTGCAACCTCAGATTTCAGTTCTGTTGGCTGACAGAAGTGGAACCTAACATGATCTTATGCTTTTGTTTTGTGTCTGCCGCAAGGTTCAACATGTTGTGCATTCCGAGATGCTTTTGTATAGAATGGTTATCGGAGTTACTGTACTTTAACCTTTCTGTTAACCAGTCTGGGCATTTCCTGTTGATCTCTTTCATCAACAAGGTTTTTTCATTTGCAGAAGTGATATTCACTCGATGTTTTAACTGCACCATTCTGAGTAACGCAGGGGGCTGTTGTGTGTGAAAATCCCAAGAGAGCAGCAGTTATGGAATTACCCAAACAAGCCCATCTGTCACCAAAGATCATGCAATGGGCAAAATCACTGAGATCACATTTTCCCCCATTCTGATGCATGATATTATGCATTGCACTGTTGTCTTATTAGAAATCTGCATGAATGTAGGGAAATATGTATGTGTACAGGTGTTCCTAATACAATGTTCCACAAGTATACCTTTAAATAATGTTTACATTCACATTTACATTTAGTCATTAGGCAGACCCTCCAACCCAGAGCGACTTACAAAAATGCCTCGAAGGTTCCGTCATTGGACAGATCCTTAATGTTTAGGGGTTGAAGCTATGGTATACGGTGAGGTTTGTAGAATTAATTTCACAAATAAAGAAGTATTTTTAAGAACACATTTGAGAATCTAGAATCTGTGTTTTAAGATGATCCTGTCTGTGTGTGTGTGTGTGTGTGTGTGTGTGTGTGTGTGTGCGCGCGCATGTCAGGTCATGGGATTGTGTTGAAGGAGCACATTGCTGGACCCACAGACCATCTGGGTCGAAGACTGATGGCCACTGACTTAGACAATGAGACTACAGAAAAGAACTGCTCTGACCCAGGTAAAATTCGATATGCATTCTTCTTTCCTTTATCTCTAATACAACAAGAATTGTTTAGTATTTTGTGCCACTGCATTGTAATTATATTGATGTAGTAATGGATGATGTTCATGTTTTTCCACCCTTCAAATATCCAAATTAAAATTTGGTTTGAATTCAATTTAACAAAATATTTGCCCGCTGAGAACTCAGTTTAAATGTGTAAATAAATGTGCATTTAAAGATTGATTTTAGTACACCATTTATATAAACATAATCCTTTGTTAACCGCGCCATTTCCTTCAGAAGGAAATTAAACCATTGCCTGTTGAATCCGGCTCCCACCCGGGGTTATTCCCTACTGTTAAAGAGCTGGTGTGCTTAGTGATTGTGATTATGAAATATTTGCAGTTATGGGGTAAAGTAAACACTTGAAACAGCTCCATTCATGGCTTAATTGGAGGTATTGGGAGCTATTTTTAGTTTTATGTTTTCCGTCTCTGAAGTGACCCTGGCTGTATTGAATGACTGTTTCTCACTTACTCATCAAAAAGAAAGTAAAGAAAATGCCCGGAGCTTTGTGAAGTGGAGTCATTACACAGGCCAATGGGGGATTGGCTTGTGATGTGCTTTAGTATATTTCGCAGTGTGTATTGGAGTCAGAAATTGCTGACAATAACTTCTTAAGAGCTCTCATCATCTTTTAGGTGCTGTAAGTGCTCCGATATGTGTGCAGAAATACCCAGTGTTTGCGATTGGGAAGGGATTCAAGTGCAGTTGGACTGTCTGTCTCTGTGGGTTAATCAAGGCTGTGAGAGAGGAGAGAGGAATATAAGGATGAGCTCAGCTAAAATAACTGGTTACAGTTTAGACCATAGTTGTCTTGGACCATTACCAGAGAGCACCATTTTTCACACCATGCAGTTATTATAATAGATGGGTTGTTTGTAGGGTTTTGGTTTCGGAGAGAGACACATTTTCTACTAGTGTCAGGTTATATTGATTAACGAAGATATAGTGATTTAAGAGTAGGTTTGCAGCAAGTAATGATAATCCCATGATATTGGCATTTATGCAGTGTTAGATCCACTCTCTGGTCATTTGTACTGTACCAAGGGGAAACCTCCAGTTCAACAAAATGAAGCCAAGGCGGAAGTGCCAGAACTTGCAATTTCTCGAATATCCACTGGGACTGGCTCCATTTTGTTAAAGCCAACTTAGTGTAATGTTTTATTTATATTTGGACTGATTTGAATTTAAATGTTTTTATAATTGAAATTTTAAAGACTGATCTTTTAGTTAAATGGGAAAGAGAAAGAAGACATTTCATACTGTATATACAGGTGAAACTCGAAAAATTAGAATATCGTGCAAAAGTTCATTTATTTCAGTAATGCAGCTTAAAAGGTGAAACTAAAATATATGAGATAGACTAATTACATGCAAAGCAAGATAGTTCAAGCCGTGATTTGTCAGAATTGAGATGATTATGTCATCTCAGAAAATGCTCCCAAAGTGCTGTATCAAAGCACATTAATAGAAAGTTGGAATGTGGAAGGGAAAAGTGTGAAAGAAAAAGGTGCACACACATCAGGGATGACCGCAGCCTGGAGAAAATTGTCAGGAAAAGGCCATTCACAAGGAGTGGAATGAGGCTTCACCTTTTAAGTTCAAACGTTTGGGATCACTTTCTATGTAGGAAGTGAAGGCTGGCCCATGTAGCCTGATCCACTGTATCTCAAATTGCTAAATAGATAGACATACAGTGCAAATGTCTTGAACCACCCATCATTTCTTTATACTGTGCTTCCAAAGTGCCAGGTTGTAGATTTTAATGTATTCCTATGATATACAATAGTTTTTGCATTGTCATTTTAAGGCACTCATTTCCAAGGTGTTGAAGGAAGAGCTGTGTTTTCAACAGCAGTGAATAACGAAATGTTGTTGAAGCTTTCATTTGGCACATGCAAAATATGTGTGGCTATATGACATCCTCTTTGCCAGATATGACCTTGAGGCTGTCCTCCAAGCCATATCCTCTCCTCTTCCCTCAGTATGAAAAGGTGGGGGCTGTCCGTGAATAGAGAAATCCGATCAGAGCATGTGATCGATATTCTGTTGTACTTCTCCCTGTTGCTCATGGCTGTCAGGAATAGATGGATAAAAACACTGAGGAAACATCCTAAAATTATCACTAGTTCTATTTTAATTTCGCAAGTATATGAAAGGTCATCTGGAATGGACATAAATATATAAATAATATTGCTTCTGAGCAGAACTACAGCACACACTGACTCCAGGATATGGCAGTATGAATAGCATTTCGTGTAGTTGTAGACATATTGTACAGTAGGCAACAGTAAATTTGACATTCAAGCATTGCATGTTGGTTGTGGACTGCGGAGCTATTTTGGCCAGTGGTGTCTTTGTCAGAATAAGATGATGCAGCTAGTCACAGTGTCACATGGGGTTGCAGGCCTCAAAGGACCAGAGCCATGGGTGACAGATGGACAGCGGAGGTGTCCAGATTCGGTTCATTGCAGTTCAGTCTGTCAGTGGCCAACAGGGACAACCTCAGGCTGGAGTTACTCCTAAAAAGCATCCTCCTGAGACGAGATTATTTCTGCACCACTTAGTTTGTGTTTTGGCCCAAGAGTCTCAGATGTATGTGGACTTGTGGTGTTTTAATGTGTTATATTAGCCCTTTTTATCACTAAATATGTGACACTAGCTGACAGACGGTATTGTCTTGAAAGACTTCTGTGCTGTTTTGCGTTTTTCAACCACCTTCTTAAAACATCCCAGCTGTGTTAAATTGCCCTTATACTGTAAGTGTGAAAGTCCTGTTATGGTCTAGCATCACATTGAATAAAAGAATGCTGTATTACGTAATTTGGCTCAGGTTTTTAAAATTCAAATAAGACCAGTTTCTAGTTAGGTGGATATTGAAAGAATAATAGTGGCTCTTTTCTTTATCCTATTGTATTAAAAAGCAAACATATACTGTAAAACTCTAATAGTCCAGATATTGAAATGCAGGAAATGCATTCATTTCATGTCCATAGGGTAAACAATGCAATTTTTTGTACTATTTTTTCCTCACTTCAGGGGACCAAAAGTAATTTCTCAGATATATATCTAGTGTCATCTCTCCTTCCAGTTTTATTGATCATAAGAGACACTTTCTCTCTCTCTCTCTCTCTCTCTCTCTCTCTCTCTCTCTCTCTCTCTCTCTCTCTAAAGGGTGCTTTATTGGCATTACAAATATGGACGTTCATATTGCTTTCTCTTTCTTTCCCCTGATTGCTTACTAGCTCATGCTTGAAGCTCAAGTGTGATGATACAGTATTTGTTGTGTCTGAGCTAGCATATGATATATGAATATTGACTCACAGCAGTTCAGTAACATGTTTTTGACTGTTTTCAACTGTATGCTTAGTGAGTTTTGTTTAATGCTCAGGAATATCAACTGACAATCGCAATTATTTAACTTCACCCTAAGTTAGCTCATCAGAGGACCTACACCAAAAGGAAAAATACCAAAATAAGAAGGAACTGAAAATATTTGCGTGTGTGACAGACACAAACAGGAAAAGATTGGGTCAGGTTTGCAGACCTGAGACTTCAGGGAGTTATTCACTTGATTAGACTTGGACTACACATGACAGTATGAACACAACTGTTATACAGTGCATATTGCACAAGCATGCACAAACTTAAAATTATAAAGATTTTAAATGTTATGTATGGTGAAATGGTGTTCAGTGGATAGTGTGTTAGACTACTGGTCGGAAGATCCCGGGTTCAAACTCCAACACCACATACAGTAAGTGAGTGGCATTATCTTTGCCAGGGGAGACTCATACAGTATAGGCCAGTTAGGGTGCCAATTTTGTTTTAAATAACTTACCCATTTGTTTAAGCCCAAAGGACCACTCTGTGCATTTGTGGTTCTTTTTATATATTAAGTTAAACATTTTTTTTAGTAGGGGTGTTTATAATTCATCAGCTGTAACATTAAAATCCATTAAAAAAACTAAATGCATGGGGTTTTGGATTGTGCCACCATTGTGGCTCTGGCCCCTCAGGGTGTACTGTAGTCTGGCAACTGGACAGTGTTGGATCCTTTTGCATGCTGTTTGTTGCGGTGTGAAGCTTCTGTCCATCGCACAAGTTTGTCTGGCTCATCTCTGTCTGGGTGCCGATTCGGGTTTGGATCTGGAGAGTTTGGAGGCTGGGTTGTGCATGGGCTTTTCTGTATGACTGGACCAGACGGACTTTTCTTTAGTCACTATGAACATGGGTGCCCAGGTTCCGGTCACCAGTTTGTTGGTACATAATGGGAATTAGTGTTATTTGAGTGTTAGTGTTAGACATTTGAGCATATCAGTCATGTTAGACATCAGTGCAGTTTGTCACTACAAGGTACAAGGAAGTCTTGAAAACGTCAATAATGGAATATAAAGAAAAATGTGCAATTTATAACAAATAAAATAAATATATTATTCTTGAAAATATTTTTCAATTAAAATTAACTCTCAGTTGCCTCTATATTTGTAGCACCAAAATATCAGTCCTATCTCAGTGTTTATTTTATTCATGTTATCAATTCACTTTTTACTGCCCCAATAAAAGGATACCAGATGTGGCATTTATTGTGCCTGTAGTTCCATAAAAAAGTTAATTTTTTATTGCATCTAACAATTTACTCCAATTTCAGCCATCCATGAGTTTCCTGGGGATCTGTTCACAAACCGAGAGCGAATGCGAGGAGCTGTCCTGCTACATATATTTGCTGTAGGTAAACTCAATGTCTGTGATTGTGCTGTCAAAGCCTGGCCACTCTCCCCAAATAATCATGGCATCTGGAGCACATGGAGCAACTCAGACAACTTTATGATGGTTGTAAAGTGTTTGTCAGCTATTCATTGTTCCATGTGAGTGGTTTTGTCTACAGTCTCTAAAGCTCTTAATGAATAAAAACACAAACAAGCCTTCATTTACTCCAGATGTGCCTTATGTACATTACATTCATAATAGGCAGAATTCAGCTGAAGTAATATAAAATAGAAATGGTATTTCAATGGTACTTTGAAGGTACTTCCACATATTTACTGGTGGTATAACATGATATAAGAAACTTCTTTTATCTATCCATTACACAGTATACAAAGCGTAAATGTATTATATGTGTGTGTGGTGTGGGGGGGGGGGGGGATGGGGGGTGATGGGGGGCATTTAAGTAAAACTAGACTGATGAAATTTCTGAATGAAGGTGTAAAACAAATTAACAGAAGACTCTTAGCTGCCATAAACCATTTGAATGGTGCAGAAACATTTTAAAGAAGGCGGTATGGGAATGACCAAGCGGGCTCGGACCTCACTGCAGTCGTTCCCATAAACATTTATTGAGCTTAGAGTTATTGCCACATCCCCGTTCAGTTCTGACCTCGCTCGAAGCCATTCCTAAGTTTAAGCGTTTAAAGGAGTTCCTGTTTCAGATGTGAATAAGGCAGTCCAATCATGGCTCAGACATACTGAGAAAAGTTTCTACCTTGATGGTATCCTTTGACTAACGAAAAGCTGGGGTATGTGCATTAGTGTAGCAGGGGATTTTATGTAGAGAAATAAAGATAGTCTTAGTAATTTTAGACCCAATTTCAGATGGGTCTCCAATGTGAAGGTACAAGCAAAAAACTGTACTTTTTCCATTTCTGTACTGGCCAGGCCCTAAACGAGCCCCTAATGTGACCTCACATAAGGAAATCCCCTCCCACAGCTTGTTGCTCAGCTCTGCTGTTTTTTGGTTATTTTACATAGACGCTCAAATGCCACATTTGGAAGAGGAATGAAACAGGGGAGCATTAACAGACACTCTTTGGGGATGCATTGAGACCTGTCTTCATTTGTTTAAGACAGTAAAAAATGACACTTGTATTACTGTACTTTTTTTAATTGTTGTTTTTGTTTGCTTGTTTCCATTAGGCTGTCTACATGTTCCTGGCTCTAGCTATTGTGTGTGATGACTACTTTGTCACATCGCTAGAGAAGATCTGTGAAGTAAGTGGGCTTATAAAAGCTTTTACCCTAAATTACTCAAGCTCTGAATCCAGTTTCGATTTAGACTCCATCAAACTCCCTTCATCTCCTCATCTCTGCTCCGATGATCACACACTCTCAGGCTTTCCGCTATTATTTGTACTGTGATCATTTGTATGCATCTCCTGTCATCTGTCAGAAACTGCACCTGAGTGAGGACGTAGCTGGTGCAACATTTATGGCTGCTGGAAGCTCAGCTCCTGAGCTCTTTGCCTCTGTCATTGGTGAGACGCAAACACACACACACACACACACACACACACACACACACACACACACACACACACACACACATACAAATCCATGTATACGCCTTTGAATTGTGTTTTCTGCAGGTGTTTTCATCACGCATGGAGATGTGGGTGTGGGCACAATCGTGGGCTCAGCTGTCTTCAACATTCTCTGCATCATTGGTGTGTGTGGAATCTTTGCTGGACAGGTGTGTGTTGAACTCTCTAAAAAGTTTTTACTGCATCTTAGTTCCAACTGAATGAATAAACTGATTTTCTTGACAGTACCATTGCTTTCCCCTATTTTTTTTATATGAATGATGTTATATAGCGGATATTAAAATAAATAAATAAATAAACACATAGAAATTAACAATAAATGCACTGCCATGTTAAATGTAACAGTGTTCTTCTTTTCCTGAAGGTTGTCTATCTCACCAAGTTTTCTGTCTTTCGGGATTCACTTTACTACACGCTGTCTGTTGTTGCACTTATAGTAGTAAGTATAATTTTACAATAAACAGTGTTTATTGTGTTTTTCTTTGAGAAATATTTTTGATGTATGGCGTATCCTATATCACTTCAAGTCAGCTGTAAATGCAATGCGTTTTTTTAATATTATATACCATTTTATATTTACAAAAAATAATAATAATAATAATAATATAGGCTGGACATCTACTGTAATATGAGCAAACAGATAGAGCCATGTTGTTTTTCCAGTGTGTCCTCTGTATAATACTTCAGCATATTTCTGAGGATCAGCTTCACAAATAACCACATGATCACACAAAGCATGACTTTGATGTTCTGAGGGAAAAAAAAGGACTTATTTAATGATTGTTCACTTTAGTGTGTCTCCTTTTATAGTTCATCTATGATGGGCAGATTGTGTGGTAAGTGGAATCACTAAATACAGTAGTATAAAACTATAAAAGTATATGTGGCTGTGGCTTGTTTTCCGTCACTTGTCTTACTGTCCACTCCTCTCTGCCTACAGGTGGGAGAGTCTGGTGCTCATGGTCATGTATGTTGGCTACATAATCATTATGAAGTGAGTTCAGTAAATCTCCGTTATTGAGGTTTTACAGACAGTGTAAAACATGTATTTATTGTATTGTTGCTACATATTAAGATATCGTAAACATATTATGTAAAAAATACTGTGAAATGACTGATCAAAAGATGATTTAGGAAAAATATTAATAATGAGAATATGACGAAATACCCAATTTGCTGACATTTGAGAGCTCTTATCTGATTGTCATGTAAATTTTAACATGCTTGTGCTTATTTTGCTATGGCACTTATGAAAATAACATACTTTTGCAAAAACAGTTATATCCCAGGCGGCACAGTGGTGTAGTGGTTAGCTCTGTCGCCTTGCACCTCCGGGATCTGGGTTTGATTTCCGGGCCAGGCTCGATTCCCGTGTCTGTGTGCATGGAGTTTGCATGTTCTCTCGGTGCTTGGTGGGTTTCCTCTGGGTACTCCGGTTTCCTCCCACAGTCCAAAGACATGTACTGTACGTTAGGTTAATTGGCATTCCCAAACTGCCTGTAGTGTGTGAATGAGTGTGTGAGGGAGTGTTCAGTATGTGTGTGTGCCCTGCGATGGATTAGCACCCTGTCCAGGGTGTACCCCGCCTTGTCCCCTAAGCCTCCTGGGATAGGCTCCAGCCCCCATCCACACGACCCTGAATACTGGATAAAGCAGTATAGATGGTGAGTGAGTGAGCGAGTGAGTTATATCCCAATGCTTCTGATTGTGTGAACATTTTCTATAAGAAGACTAACCATATTGACTGATCTGCTTCAGATCATAATCTCAAGTCACATTTGAGCGCCGCATATATTTTAATATTACTATTTATCCTAATCGTGGTCCCTTTTGATTGAGTTATGCAGTTTGCACAATGCTGAACCAGCTGAACCGACTTACAGATACACTCACCTAACACTTTATTAGGCACACATGCACACATGCTTATTCATTTATATGTTTAATCAGCAGTGAATGTACATCAACTCATGCAATTTCGAACCAAGCAGCTTTGGGAAACTTTCGCATAAACAATCAAAATGGGGACCAGCATGGTTTGAGTTATTTTGTCGGTGGCATGATTGCTGGGGCTGGCTAGGCTGGTTTGAGTATTTCCCAAAGTTCTGATCTCGGATTGCAGAAAAAAACATCCAGTGAGCAGCAAGTTCAGGGAGTGAAAAGCTTTATAGAAATATATATATCAGTGGAAAATGGCCAGACTGGTTCAAGCTGACAGAAAGGCTGATATGCATCTCAGAATGCACAACACATCAAACGCTGAGGCGGATGAGTTACAACAGCAGAAGACAATGTCAAGGTCCTCTTCTGTCGGTCGAGAACACAACGCTCAGGCTGCAGTGGTCCAGACTCACTAAAACCGGACAGCTGAAGACTGGAAAAATTACCCCTGGTCTGATGAATGTCTGCTTCTACTGAGGGTCACAGATGGTACAGATGGTTACGGTCAGAGTTTGGCAGCAAGAGCATGAAACCATGGACCCTTCAGTCTTGTGTCACCAATCCTGGCTGGTCGAGGTTGTGTAATGATGTCAGAAATGTTTTCTTGGCACACTTTTGGCATATTAATACGAATAAGCATTTGCATGCCACAGCCTATTTGAGTATTGAGTTGAGTATTGTATACATTGACCATGCGCCTCCCTTCATGGCCACAATTTACTATTTTGAATAGTAAGTTTAATGTTCTTCAGTCATAGGATGAGAAACCCTTTGAGATGTGTTTGAGTGGCAGATTCAAAATCCTGCAGGAATTTTCTACGGTATGTGATACAATCGTGTCAACATGATCCAGAGTCTCAAAGGAAAGTCTCCAGCATTGTGTACATGCAGACCATAAAGAATTGAGACCAAATGGAGCTCCAGCTTGTATTAGTACAGTATGGTGTTCCTACTGTAATAAAGTGTTCCATGAGTTTATGCAGCTGCTTGGGTAAATCTTATGTTAAGAAATAATTTATATTTAATTAACATACTACCTTAACGCATAATAATATAACTGAAAGCATGTGAACATATCATTGCAACAATAAATAATGTTACAATATATGATGAGATGAGAGAACAAGAGAAAATAATCTTTATTAATGACTTCTTTTGTATAAATGGCAAGTGTCAGCTGGACATTTCTCTTTGTCTCAGGTTTAACACCACCTTACATAACTACTTTTCGGGGAAAGAAGATAAGGGTGTTTCCAATGGTAATGCAGTAAGCAGCGAGCTGGAGGACGGTAATGCATATTATGAGCAGTATTGGGATGATCCCTCATGGCCATTGCTCAGCTCAGGTAAGGGTAACTAGACAGGCTTCTTCCCTCTGCAAGAGCTCAGCTTGCCTCTTCTGCTCTTCCTCTGTTAAAACCAATCAACTCTCACACTGATAACAGTCGGGACTAGCCACATCTTCCCTCTTCTCTGTCTGTTTCCGCTTAGTACTGTAGATATACACACAAGCTGCCAATGCTAAGAGTCGGTAACGTAGAGAGGAAGAAACTGCTTGCCTTCTGGATAGATCCTGTGTGCTCTGTGTTTCAGAATCTGTCATTAGAAACCCTCTAACATTTCTTCTGAAGCCTGTCTGCTTAGCCTTACTAAATACTCCTACCTTCTCCTACTACCTCCAGTGTCCAGTGTGTGTGAGAGGGTGAGAGTGATTGTTTCTTTTCTCATTTCACAATGTAATGTATTCTTTAACCACATGTATGTGTGCTCTATATTATTAACGTGCATAGAGTAGCCTTTACCTACTGTGCTATCCCCCCCCCCCCCCCCCCCCCCCCCCAATGTCACAGGGTATGTCGTTACACAAAACGGGCCACCTTTGTGTCAGTGTTTAGCAGTGATGATGTGCGTTGAGGAGGTGATGATGGGTCTTTATTAATTATTATATATTATATGTAATGTAATATATTATAATAAATAATTAATTAATGTAATTATATTTATTTTATTTTTTTCCCCATTCTTCTATCCCATTTTATCCCAAGTAAAAGTTAGATTTTGTCCATGAGACAATTACCTGGGAATAATCTGGGATTAGGAAACATGCATGCTCTGATACAAGTGCAACTTTAATCTTTAAAAACTGCACTGCAGATTTCTATTCATGCAAATGCATGATGAAGCTGAAAGCACATGCTAGCTGCCATCTTCCCTCTATACAAGCTAGCAGTTAGCCAGTGGGCTGTTTGCAAAAGGGGGAAATAAATGACATCTTTCCCACCATACAGTGAAGGTAGTTACAGTAGATGCTCATGGACTTCCTGACCACAAAAACTCTCTGATATTGTAGTTGTTCCCACAATAAAGCAAAAGTCTAGCTGATCTCTTTTCAATCTGCGCTTAGAATTGGCTCTCCTGTCATTGATATGCACAGTATGTGTGTTACATACAATGATCTGCCATAACATTAAAACCACCGAAAGGTGAAATTAATAACATTGATTATCTAATTACAGTGTCACCTGCAAAGGCTTGGATATATTAGGCAGTAAGTGAACAATCAATTCTCAAAGTTGATTTGTTGGAAGCAGGAAAAAATGAGCAGGAGTAAGGATTTGAGAGACTTTGAAAAAGGTCAAATGGTGATAGCTATATGACAGGGTTAGAATGTCTCCAAAACGGCAATTCTTGTTGGGCGTTACTGGCATGTTGTGGTTACTACCTATCAAAATTGTCCAAGGAAGACCGGAGAGGGGGTCATGGTCTCCCAAGATTCCCTGATGTTCACAAGAGCAAAGGCTAGCCCGTCTGCTCTGATCTCACAGAAGAGCTACTGTCAGAGTGCCCATCCCTGAAAGTGCATGTACAGTACCTACAATGAGCTTGTGAGCAACAGAAGTGGACCAGGGAGCAGTGGAAAAAATGTGGCCAGGTCTAAAGAATCATGACTGTATCACTTAATTTGGAAAGAGAAGGCACCGGGATGCACTATGGGAAGAAGGCAAGCATGCAGAGGCAGTATCGCGCTCTGGGTAATTGTCTGAGTCCTGGCTTTCATGTGGATGTTACTTTGACCAGTACCACCTATCTACATCAACATTGCTGCAGGCCAAGTACACCCCTTCATGGCAAGATTATTCTCTAATGACATTTGGCTCTTTCAGCAAGAAGGGTTTGAGAACAATGACAAAGAATTTAAGGTGTTGTCTTAGGCTCCAATTCCCTAGATCTTAATTGTTCTCATTTGAGAATCTGTGGCATGTAGTGGAATAACAAGTCTGATCCATGCAGGTTCCACACCTTAAAGCATCTGCTGTTAATGTCTTGGTGCCAGATACCACAGCACACTATCTATTGGAGACATACATCGACAGGTCAGAACTGAGCTGAGCAGTTAAGGGGTTTCGGGTCTCGCTCAAGGACCCAATATTAGCAGCTTGATGCTGGGATTTGAACTCTCCCCTTTCTGATCAGTCGACCAAATCATACCCTTCAGGCTTTCACTCTCTATTTCTGTATTTGTGTTTGAGTGTTTGTATATATTTGTACATGTTCCTAGTGTGCTCTGAATCAAAATTATGAGATTAAGATTTCACATTTGCAGAGCAAATTGCATCACCTCTTAAGTGTTTCAGATGAGCCAGTCAAGACAGAACTCTGGGACCTGGGATTTAGATGAAATGACAACCTTCACATTCTGCATTATTAAAAGTATAGTGTAATATAGCAGAAAGAACTCACAATGACCAGATTTTTTATTTATTCCTATGGAGAGAAGTTAAAAGAGAGCCAGAGTTGTGACTATAATCCAACAGGAGCAAGCATTTTTCTGTTCTTATAATATTTACTGTAAAATGTCTGAATGTTGACTACGGTGAGAATACGTCCATAAAAGTAGCATACAGTACAGAATTTCAGAAAATTCAGTGTGATTCTCCTTTTTTTCCATAATTCGTTAAAATAGAGCTAAATCAATTTACAGATTTAATGCATATTTACATTTCTCTCTGTTTATAGTAAAGCCCAGTAAGATGTACACACGTGGCTCAGTTGTGATGGTGGATGAGATGATGAACTCCAGTCCTCCAAACTACCGCTTCCCGGACGCTGGCCTCAGAGTCATGATCACCAACCATTTTGGACCTAAAACCCGTCTGCGCATGGCGAGCCGACTCATCATTAATGAGGTGTGCAGGTTCAATTGACTAATGTCAGTGTTAAGAAGTGGAGTTGCCAGACATTGCCAGCAGGAGTCCTAAGCATGAGCTAAAAAGGGATTTAACTGGTTGCTGTGATTTTCCACTGACTGGCAGTAAAAGAATGGAATTTAAGGGTGACGCAGAAACAGCAGAAGTAGATTGCAGTAAGCGTTATTTTTCCACCCACTGGGGATTTTCCACTGGGATTTAGAAATCACCTGTTAATGCTTCCTCAGTCCAACGACCTGAGCTCTTTCAATATTTTCCATGATTTCATAAACAAAAACACCTTGCACGTGTGAGAGGCTGATCAGTTAAGTTTCCCTTGGCTCACAACAGTAACAACATGTAATCTGTGAATAATGTTACTTAATAATACAAATGCAGAATACTGAAACTAACTATACTATATAGTCACTAAACACTATATGGTCAAATGTTTTCCCTAAATTTGACCTTCCCTAAAATGTTTCCCCTAATACATGGTCTTCCCTAAACTTCCTTAAAAGTTCCCAAAAACTCCTTAAAGGCAGAGCAATTGTGCACAAAGGGACCTCCATAAAGACATGGTTTGCCAAGGTTAGTGCGTAAAAACTTGACAGGCCTCCACAGAACCCTGACCTCAACCCCAGTGAACATCTCTGTCATGAACAGGCATGTTGACTTGACTACGCCCCAGGCCCAATCACCTGACATCAATGCATAACTTCACTAGTGCCCCTGTAACTCAATGCACACAATTTGGAATGAGATGTTCAAGTTATATGAGTGGTCAGGTGTCCGCAAATCTTTGGCCATATAGGGTTCCACATGTATTGCAATGTTTGGAATGTTAAACTGATTGAGCTACTTTAAAAAGAATATAAACCCCATTATTGCCAAACAGAGAATGATAAAGAATAGATTTATTGCGTAAATCTAACTGTTTATCTAACTGGAGTTTTGTTCTTTTTTCTTTTAGCAACAGCGACTAATGCAGTCCTCTAATGGAATTGAGGGAACGCTAGTATCTGATGGCAAAGCAGAAACAATGGAGAACGGCAGCGTACCAGAGGACAAACTATCAGAGGAGGAGGATAATGAGCTGTCCTCACCCTTCACCATACCTGGTTAGAGAGTCTACACCGCTCTCACTCTCACACACACACACACACACACACACACACACACACACACACACACACACACACACACACACACGTATGTGCATGCATATATTGCTCCTTATTTAAATGGTACAGTGGAATGTTGGATTGACGCTCGCGCACACACACAGAGTGCAGTGCAGCCTGAGAGAAAGAGAGAACATGGATCTTTAACTTCTTTAATGAGACTTTCTTTTGCTTTAACACGTGCACACACGTGTGTTATAATAAACAATACACACGCGCTGTACACACAAACATACAAACACAAAATAAAAGATGTTTTACACATACACACATGTTCACAGTACACGCGTGCACGAATGTTGATTATACCAGTGAGAGAAGCGCACTAAGACCCAACAGGGGAGACGATTACCCACAATTCCACAGTGCGCGAGAGAGAAAAACCATTGGCTCAGTTGTGATTACGTGACTCTCAGCATCAAAACAAAAAGCGCATGCGTGCTACATAATAGTCGCTTTACGTAAAGCAATACTTGCTCGTTTTTCAAGTCAAAATTTATTAAAATTTTTTGCTCATCTTGCAGAATGCTTGCAAACCAAGGTTCCACTGTATGTGGTAAAATGTCATATAGCCAAATTCCACTTTTATAGTAACTAAAACTGTTACTGTAAAACTGTTATTTGATTGTTTTTACTATCACAAGCAATTGACTTTTGATCATCTCAGTGATCTCACTGGGCAATATTTGGCATATTTCACATAGAGAGAGATAGAAGCTCTACAGTACTTGCTGCACACTTATCTGGTAACAAACTTTAGACTGTCAAAGGTTGCTGCTTTACTGGCTATGCGCAGTTCTGTGTAGCCATGTATACTGTTACAAACTTCCAACAAGTAAACAGACCTATCCAATGTGGATTTTCTGGAGCAAAAATCTGACTACATGGGACTACTTGGGAGATACAGTAGATATACTATGTGCAGAATTTTGTTTATAAATATAAAAAATTATAATATAAGTTTATGTCTGCATTATTATGTACAAGACCATTCCCTACAAAGATACACTAAAATTAATGAGTAAATAACATTACAGAACAATATTTGCATGCCTGTCAAGAAAGCAACATTACATGACAGACCAGTTTTCAGATAATAAAATCAATAAATGTAGACTCCTAGGTTTTGCATGAAAATAGAAAGGAGCAAGTATGACAAAGTTACCAAAAGAACCCATATTCTCCAGCATGCTCAGTAAAACCTGACAGCTGTATACTGTATATACAGAGCAGCCAAAAAAAAACATTGGAGAATTAAATAAATTCTTTTAGAAATATTTTAATACAAAATTTATTGCTATAAGTTATATATTGATATATATGATAATATTGTGATGATAATATTAATAATATTATACTAATATGAGACATTATAATATTTTTCTTTTCTGAAGTGTGTATAATATTTTTTGCCGGCTACAAGGAAACTGACTAAGCAGTACAATCTTATAATTATTTCCTAACCATATGACTCTCTAGTAATGGGGCTTCCACTGCACATATAAAAATCTGATAATAAATAAAGCTGCATCGGTATTAGTAGGTAAATTAATAATAAAGCTTTTATGTAAGAATAATGCCAGATAAGAAGTAGCCACATGATTAACCTTTCCTGACATAAAAAAATATGATAATTTACTTAAATTTCCCTTATTGTTGTAAGATTTTCAGCTTAACATTCATTGATATTTTCATCAGGCGTCAGTCGTTTAAAATGGCCATTGCATGTGTTTTCTTATGAGCCAGGCAGTCATTAGCTCATAAGAAGCTGTTGCACAATCCACAGGGCACGTGTAAAACTGTATGAGTAACAGTATTCCTGTATGAGCAAATCTCACCAGTGAATTTCTTGTGAACCAACTCCCATAGTAGCACAATAACTGAGGTGCTGTGTCTCCTTGTACCTGCAGGGGACGCTATGAACAGAGTGAAGTTCATCGTTTCATGGCCTATCCTGGTGTTGCTGTACTTCACCGTGCCGAACTGCGGGAAACCACGCTGGGAGAACTTCTTTATGGTCTCCTTTATTCTCTCTACGCTGTGGATAGCTGTCTTCTCATACTTCATGGTGTGGATGGTGAGTGCGTTTGAGTTTCTCCATCACTATGTACATAGGTATCTCTCAAGCAAGGAACATTGTTTGTACTGTACCTTTGCATTGTCAAAATCTCTAGGTAATGTTGATGATTAGTATTGTGATATTTGTAATTAATAGTGCTGGTTTATATTTATGTGCAGGTGACGATTATCGGATACACACTGGGAATACCCGATGTTATAATGGGCATCACTTTTCTTGCAGCCGGCACTAGTGTTCCAGACTGCATAGCTAGCCTTATAGTTGCTAGACAAGGTATTGTTTTTCTGCATTCATACACAATGTATGAACTGACAATGTTTTAGGAACTGACAATGTTTTAGAAGTTCTATTTTCTCTTTCCAGATTTCTATATTTGTTTATCCATGATGTATTGTGTGTTTGTCGACAGGTCTGGGAGATATGGCTGTCTCCAACACAATTGGTAGCAATGTCTTTGATATTCTGGTTGGGCTCGGTGTTCCCTGGGGTCTGCAGACAATGGCTGTCAACTATGGATCTGTGGTATCTGTCACTCTCTCTCTCTCTCCTGGACAAATACACTCACACCCACATGCCCACATATGCTCACAAACCCAAAAAGCCACCGCACTTCTGGCATTGTAAATGTGAAAAACTTTGTTGGTTCATTGAATTTCTCTACTCTTGTCTCAGGTGAAAATCAACAGCAGAGGATTGGTATATTCCGTGGTGCTGCTCCTCGGCTCTGTTGGTTTGACTGTAAGTCTATGTGAGACACATATGATACAGTATGCTGCTGTTACAGCAGTAACTTTTTTACTGATCAACATTATCAAAACAATTTTTTTTTTCATGATAGCCTATGGAAACCTGCCCATTTAAAACCCACAATCTGTGTGATTTGACGGGACTTCAGAACATGCTTTGATTTCAGTAAAGAAAAGCTAGACATTTATTGGATAATCTGCATTTATCACATTGCTTCCAGAAGCTCTGCTTCTCTGGGAGTCAGTAGACAGTGGGCCTGGCCCAGACACCTGGAATCATGTGTGATGTTTGCTCAGAGACTTGGAAAAACGTCATTATAGTTGGCATGATGATTCCATCGAATGCATCAAATCTGCTGCTGTGCTGACAATTGATGGTGTGAGACAGACTCCTGCTTTGTTGTGGAATTTGCAAAAGATAAACCCTTACAAATTTGTACATCCTTTAAATAAAATGAGTTAAATAGAGTTATTTTGGAACTGTTGCTTATTTCAATTTTGCAGACAAGAAGAGTTCTTATGTTATGGTAAATGGTAGAGGAAAATCTATTCCCTTTTTAAGCATGGAAAGTCAATGAGACATCTCATGTCATGCAGAACTGTCTCTGATAATGTGGAATATACAGTAGCTACATGTAGGCCAGATTTGGGAGTAATTTGTTGGATCTTTTTTATTTTATGAATCATGAGAATGAGATGCCCAGTCTGCTTTTGTTACAAAGACACTTGTGGCTCAGACATACAGTATGATGGGGCTGCTGCCATGGCTACCTCTCTGATTAGTCTTCAGGCAAATGTTAAATGAACTGCTCTAAATGCAGTGTTTGTGCAATGCCTTGCACACAGATTAAACCAAGTGATATCCCACGGAGCTAAAAGCTTACCTCACTACATTTTTTGGCAGATCAACCAAGAGGATGGTCTTTCATGGGTTTGCAGGATGCGCACGGTTGGCCAAGAAATGTTCCTACTTGATGGAAATTCACATCCTGGGTAGTAAGCACTGTGTGCAACTACAATGTCCTCCTGCAGACATTTAAAAGGATTTTAGAGGATGACACAATAACATCATAGGACACACGTACTGTATTGATGCCAAAAGCTTCATGGACGATTTTGAGCTGTTTTCATGTTGAAAATGTATGAACAAATTCCTTCCAAAACTGATGCGGTCTTTGAAAAAATTGAATAAAGTAAGACATTAAAACCAGTGGCGGCAGGTGCAAATTTTTTTGGAGGGGGCGCAAACAAAATTAAAATTAAACTTTTAATACTCGCCTGTAAATATCCATTCATCAGATGATTGTGCATCATTACTACTAGTAGGGCTCGGCGATTTTTTAGATTTTTTCAATTAATTCGAATTTACGTTTTAAGACGATTAAATTTCTTAAATCGAGGTATCGCGATTTTTAATTAAAATATTAGATAAATTGTAATTGCACCAATGGCTCGTGCAAAAAAGACTCGTTGAGAATGGTCCAATCACATGAGCCCAAATATTTGAAAACAATATTGATTCGCTAAGAATAAAAGTGGGAGGGTTGATTCGACAAAATCCAATCAGAGCTCAGCCTCGTCACATGCTTTTCAAAAATTTACGTGCCTACATAGACACTCGTTTGTCCGGCGTCCCGTGTACACGAACACAAATGAACGTAATACAGTTTGGATTTTTTTTTTTATTGCAAATAAATTATATTAAGAAATACAGCGGAATATTGTGACCAAATTATTTTATTTCATTATTAAAATAAATAATTATTATGTTAAATAATTACATGTTAAAGTGGCATTCTCCTCTGCCTGACTTTAAGGGGGGCGGTGCCCCGTATTGACCGGTCGCCACTGGTTAAAACGCAAATCATTAAGCCCAATATTGTGTAGGTTCCTCTTGTGCCCCTACTGGCCATTGAGAGGAAACTGATATCTCTGGAATCTCTGATTTGCTGTTGGTGTGAAAGGGTAATTAATCATTTTCCTGAAAAAGAAAGGAGGGTAGAATTCATAGAAATAACAACAAATGTAGTACAGTAATTGACATTTTTTATGCCCAATGAGGGCTCCCTCATTATAAACACCACAAGCTGCAGCAGACTAAACTATTTTAAGACATTTTAGGACATTTTAAGTCATTTGATGAGTTGCAAATGATGCACTGGTTTTCCTTTTCATATCAGTGGATTGCTGAATCATCATGGCCCAATCTCCACAGATTTTTCTTCTTTTTTTTTAATCTTCATACAATCTTGAGGATGCTTTGCCATAAAAAAAAAGCTCATAATAGAGTAACGTATCCCTTGGATGAGTCACAAAACATCTACAGCATACAAGAAGTTTAGCTGCTATATCTATCATTATCATCTTTTAATGACTGACCTGATTATTGACTTTTATAAACAAACAACTTCATGTATGTGTACTGTACATTGTATTTGTTTTTTCTTTCTGCACAGGTTCTAGGGATCCATGTCAACAAATGGAAGCTAGACTTAAAGCTGGGGGTGTATGTGCTGCTGCTGTACGCCATCTTCGTGTGCTTCTCCATCTTAATCGAGTACAACATTTTTACTTTTGTCAATCTGCCCATGTGTCAGGAGGTCTGAAAGGTTTAGTTTTGACCTACTGTACCACCCTTGATCCTTGTCAATTCGTTTCCCAATATTTTATTTTTGCTGAAAACTACCGTGTCCCACACCATGTGACACTGCAGTCAAAGACATTACATTATGCTCTACCTGTCCATGAAGATGCGGCATCAATTCTGTGTCCAGGATATCAGACAAATAGATTTATGTCTGGGCTGCACTCATTCTTACCGGATTTTCCGACTCTGCCATTATAGCATGTCCAGTCCGTACACAGGAAATGAGGAATGCTGCTCAGTGAAACAATATGAAAACATCACAGTTACTCTCTTTCATCTGGTCTTCCCTGAAGGATATTAAAATCCAACAAAAATTAACCATGCACTTTATACCTATACTGTAGGGTGAAGACTCTAGGTCACACTATGATTGCATTAAGAAAAGACTTGAGCTCTTTTCTGTTCTAATGCAATAGGAAGCAATAAAAACAGAAGCAGTCAATTAGGTCGTTACATATTTTTTTTTTATTATTTTTTTTTTGAAGCATGACATGACAATATTTGATTTTTGTAAAGGCAGCAATGTAATACAGCGGGACTGTGACTGCAGCTTGCTGAAGCAGCATATGCGAAAATAGATACTATCTGCAGTTCTTCAGTGAGTCCTGCTGTCGAAGATCCATTCAATATTGATTAACATTTCCTGTCTGTTCAACTGATAGTCAAGGACTTCATTAAATCACTAAGGACCAATCAACCTTTTAAACCGAGTTCAAGGCCCTTGATGGTATTGAAGGCATATTTCAGAATTTAAGTTACTGACCAACACAAATCTTGGTGTTGACATTGAGCCAGTACTTCTTTCCAGGTGATGGGGAAGAGGAAGGGATGCACATCTACTGTATGACTGGCCCGTTCACTCCAGTTCCCCTTACTGCATCTCTGTAGTACGTTTTTGTGTGTGGTGCATGATTTGACACAGCAAATCATATCGATCTCCCTAAATGGCAGCTACCACTCCATCCTGCAACAAACCCAAGAGGCTCAGGAGATCTTTACCCCGAGTAAAGGGCAGAACTTTATGTGTCTGTATCAGTTGTGGAAATGTCAGGTGTTGTTGTTCAGTGCTAAAAGATGCTGTCTCGGTTATTCATGTTGAAAGGCAGGTGTGTGCAGTGTTTCAATGTGTGCAGTATACAGTATAAGGACATATGCAATCTCAGTAATTGAAAACTGTAACCAGTAGTATGTAACCAGAAGGGCTGGTTATATTTAAATACTCTTCCTCCAGCATGCAAATATTTGTACTACCCTACGTTATTTGTGCTATAAGGAATGGCACCTTCTTTGTACATGGCTGTGTGCTGTGCAGTATGGTGGTGTCAAGTGATTTATTGTATTTATTTTTTTATTTTATTTTTTCATAACAGTTGATCAGCGTCCATATGGGGAATGACCTTTGACATATTTAGGTTGTTTCACGGTTAATGAATGTCATTTGAGGTTTGGACAGCTATTGGCGCACTTTTTGTGTGTTTCAAAAACAACACGGAATTATACGATTTACTTGCTTGTTTGATTTGTTTAAATTTCTATAATGGAATTCAATGGTTCACATACAGTATATGCAAATATTTTCCTATTTTGTTATTGTAAAATCAAGTAGACTACTATAGTACACTTAATATCAAAATCATACCAAATCACTGTAGATTACTCATTTATATGATCTACTTTAAAGTCAGTTGTTCCTGTGGCATGTTTGTTATCATAATGGTTATTATTAACTACGTTTAAATGGAAAGATCTGTATTTTTGACTCTAGCTGTATTTTATAAACTGTGCACAGCTACCTGAGTGACCGGATTATTGTTTTCTTCCTTTCGAGGATAAGGATCACTCAGGAGGGGGATCTTTGTTACCAGTGGTAGCGTTCCGATATAAACCGACATCTCTGTATGCACAGAAAAACCCACTGTATACCTCTTCAGGAGAAACATTTTAAGGTGATAGATTTTTAAAACCTACAGTAGATTTACAGTATTTTCCTGCATGATGGTGCACACATACAGTACAGGACACACTTTTCTTCGCACATACATATGCAATCATATTTCAGAGTAGACTGTGACCTGCTGCACTGTGGGGGTGGGGTGGGGTGGTGTTGGGGTGTGTGTGCTTGATGGTTTTCCAAGCCACTGATTTAAAAAATTTAAAAGATACTGTATGAAAACAGTGTTTAACTTGAATGTATTGTCTTGCTATAAATGGATGTATCCAACCAATGCATTTTATTGTGAAGCAATAAACTATTAAAAATAATATCATTCATATTTGAATCATAATAAAATTGTATGAACACAAATTAAACTTCTACCGTTTATAAATATTTGGTGGCGTGTATTTCATTATTGTAGAGCACCCAGTGTTGTGTCATATTTTTGTCTTGTTGTACATTACACCAAATCCGTAATTGAGGAATATATCATTTTTTTGTAAAAAAAGAAAAGAAAAACTTGAAAAAAAAAATGTATCTGAAAATACAACAAACAACAGAAAGTTCTATTCTTAGAACTAAATGTAATTGGAAAACAAATATCTACAATTTGTAAGTCATACTGTAAGAGCTCAGTAATCTGGTGTCACTAAACTTGATAATTGTAATGCTGATGAAGTCTAGGTGTCCTTTACATGCACCCTGGTGGTTAGTTGCATTTCTCTTTTTACATTATTTTACCATGAAGGTTAATTTGCTGTTGTAGTTTTGACAAAAGCCTTTATTCATAATACATTACTGCCCAGTGAAATGATTTATTCTTCGCAAATCCCAGCTTCTTGTTAGTCGGCTGGGGTCAGCCATTATACAGCAGCTCTGGAGCAGACAGGGCTATGGGTCTTGTTTAAGGGCCCAACAGCTGCAACCCGGCGGAGCTGGGGTTCAAACCACTGACCTTCCAATCAGTAATCGTCTTAACACACTGAGCCACCACTGCCCCCTGGTGTGGCAAAGATTTTTTTTTTTTTATTAATGCTGTTATCCTGTAAGAAGCGTTTTACAGGTATTGTTTGGATCCAGGCGGCACGGTGGTGTAGTGGTTAGCACTGTCGCCTTGCACCGGGTTCGATCCCCGTCCAGGCTCGATTCCCATCTCTGTGTGCATGGAGTTTGCATGGTGGGTTTCCTCCAAAGACATGTAGGTTAGGCTAATTGGCGTTCCCAAATTGTATGTGTATGTGTGTGTGTCTGTGCCCTGCGATGGATTGGCACCCTGTCCAGGGTGTACCCTGCCATGTGCCCTAAGTCTCCTGGGATAGGCTCCAGGCCCCCGTGACCCTGAATACAGGATTAAGCGGTATAGATGAGTGAGTGAGTGAGTGAGTGTTTGAGTCCACTTGTTCACAACTCTAGTGCCGGAGTGCCCTCTGTCCTGCACAGTTAAGTGATTTCTTTCATCTAATTAAATTAATGCAGAGTTTTAAATAGCTGATAAGCCAAGTAGTTCGATCTAATGTGTCTGGAGCAGGAAAAACACACCAAACACGCAGGTCCTCTAGGACAAGAATTGTGTCTGAAAAAAATATATCAATTTAATCAAGGTATTTTAGAACAGAATTTATTCCTGGAACAGGCTCCAGATGCACTGCAACCCAGGCCAGGATTAAGCAGTTACTGAAAGTAAGAGGTATTTTACCCATCTAAAGACAATGGGCGTGCTAATTGTGTAATTGGTATATGGAAATGGGTAAATTACACCAATTAGCCCAGTTAGCTGACAGTCAAACCACCTGCCAAAAGTCCTCTTTTGCTGCCAAAACAGTGGAGCATGTGGAGTATCTGCAACCCAGGCTTTTATAGCAGACCCTTTAATTCCTGTAAGTTACAAGTTGAAGTGGTTTATCAAATCTCACAGATGCTTCATCATATTGAAATCTGGGGAATTTGATTCCTAGTCAACACCTTGAGCTTTTTGTAATGTATAAATTATAATTATCACCTTGCACCTCCAGTACTGTGACATGCCAACAGTAAAGCATCCTGAGATCATTCATGTGTGAGGTTGCTTCTCAGCCAAGGGACTTAATGTAATTGTCAATAAAAGCTTTTGAAACGTATGGAATGCTTGCAATTATATTTCAGTATACCATAGTATCATCAAAAGATCTAAAAACACTGAAGCAGAAGACTTCATGAAAATTTATATTTGTGTCATTCTCAAAACCTTTGGCCTTTGCTGTAGTCACAAAAGGCTTGACTAAATACAAAGGTTTTCAGTCTACATTGAAACACAGACTATGTCTGAAACCCAATCATTAATTGGAAGGCTATTCCATAACTTTTGGACTTCCTGCTGTAGTTTTCATAAATCGAGGTACTGACAAGCAGCCTGCATTCTTTGACCGATGCAGTTCACGCTGGCACTGTTGTGTAAGAGCATTTGGTGCCTTATAAGGCCATAGTAGCATTTTTAAATCAATGCAACATTTCACATGGGGGCTAGTACAATATGGATAAGGTAGGGGTAATGTAAAGTTTTAAAGTTTTGCAAATGAATAAACGAGTCTCTTGGTCTGTCCGGTATGCTTTGGTAAGCTTACTGATGTTAGGAGAGACACAATTAAAAAAACACATCGCGTGCCAGAAAGGTCTCTATTTATTCACAGCAAAAGACTTTTTTTAAAGATGGAAAAAGATGTTTTTATATGTTTGGCCAAATGACTGGTGTCCTGTACAGTACATTTGTTATTTCAAAGAACATCAACCATTTTTACGTGTCCTGGTGAAATCCTGAAGAACAAAGACTGGAGGTTGTAGAGTTGTCCATCTGGAGACGAAACAAGGAAGGGGGGGGAGAGATTGTGGGAGAGGTAGAATGTTAATATCAGATCCAAGAGGAGACACAAAGGTACAGTAATAGCAAAGATTTAATACATTAATATCAGATCCATGAGGACAAGAGGAAGAGAGTAAAGAGTAGAGAGAACCTATTTTATATATTTAAAAAAACTCTTACAGGTGATGTGCTCATATCTTCTGGTTCTAGTGAGGACTGTTGCTGCTGCTTTCCGGACTAACTGGAGCCTCTTTATGCACCTAGTTGAACATACAGACAGTAAGGCATTAAAATCTACAACCTAAAGGTGACAAAAGCACGAACTAGTTTTTCTGAATGTACCGCTTATCTTGGCAATATTTCTGATATCTTCTAGTAATATTATCTGTATCAGATTCAAATGGAAGACTGGAATCAATAATCACACCAGGGTATTTTAGTCTGCACATGATGAAAGAGAAAGGCCATCCAGTGTTACTGTGTGATCAGAAAATGTCATTTTATCTGCATGCGGTCCTAGTACTTCTGGTACTTCTGTCTTGTCAGTATTAAGCAGAAGGAAGTTAATCCAATGGTTAATATGAAGTCTAGAGTGTGACCAGCCTTATGAGTGGATCCAGCTAAGCACTGATTTACTCTTACTCTCCTCCTAGTCCACAGTGGGCATAAATGCTGTTCTTCTGGATTCTCAAAATGAATATTAACTCTTAGTCTCCAGCAATTAAAACATCTGGGTTTAAGAGGAAATTTGAGTACATCAGGGGGTCTGTAGTGGAATCGACTTTGGTTATGTTTACTACATATAGAGTATAGAGAACTTCAGTTGCATTACATTTGTGTCCATATTTTTGTATAAAGTATTATCACTATAAATAACTATGACACCAACTCATTTGTGCTTTAGATGTGAGAGGTCTAATATTTAACAGTCCTATCTTCAGATCAAAGGTGCTTGCTGTGTTTTCAGTGTGGTCTGAATTTGTTGTCTCAATATTAATTAAATTGCTACTTGCTAAAACCTTTCTTTCTACAAGAGTCTTTTTAGATTTTTGTTTAGCTCGGGAAACAGACACAGTCTCATTGGTGGAACCTGAAGGACGACTAACAGACGATCGGATTAGCCTGTTCGTCTGCTCCCTGGCCTGGTCTCTGGACAGTCACTGATTTTCTAGGCCAGTTCTGAGACTATGTAGCTCAAAATGACAGAAATGAGAGCAGTACCTTCCCATGTGGGATGACGCCATCTTGCCAGCAAGGTACTCCTATTGTCTATAAAGTCAACATTGCTTTCAGAGAACCCTCTGGATTTTCACCGATCCAGTGACCATAACCTGCTCTACTGTATGTCTGCTCGTCGCATTGGGAAGGAGACAGAGTACAGTATACTACTTCACCAGACATCACCTCTACAAAATTACTCTTACTAGCCTCTGATCGACGGAGGCGTATACCGTTAGATCTAGCATGTACTAATATCTTGGAAAAGCTACTGTATGCTGGCCTAAGGCCCTAAGATTATCTGCTACATCCTGCTCCCGGGATATACCTAACTACTGCTTCTAGTGCCGCTAAAGTCCTAGCTAATTTCACAGAATAGAATCTCCTATAACCAGCGCTCTTTCAGGCATTCCAGCGGGTGCTTCACTAATGAGAGCAAACCTGTTGGACATGTGAAGCACAGAGGAGGTGTGCTCCAGTGTGCCAGTCTTAGCATTAGCTTTGCCTAAGTGAGTATGCTGCTGAGGATCTTTCCGAGCACTATTCTGCTGAAAGAAGCCACTGCTAGCAGGGAATACCATAGCCATGTACTTGGTCTTATTTCTAACTGCGTGTGTCAAAGAAACATACACATGCATGCCAGGACACAAGATTTCCCAGCAGAACATTGCGCAGAGAAACACACTACCTCTGCCAGTTTGGGTTATTCCCATAGGGCCTCCTAGTGGCATCTCTTTCCCATCGAGGTGACGGCCACATATTTGGCTGTCCAAAGGATGTAAAAGAAAAAAATGGTCCATCAGACCAGGCTACTTTTTTCCCATTGCTTTTTTCTGATGTGCATAGTGTAAGAACTTTCTGCATAGGCAGTAGTCAGCCCCATACTGATTTGACATTTGGTAATGTTAGATATATGTAGTATATGTTAGATATGTTAGATATCGCCCTCTACCATCATCATCAAAACACTGGATTTTATATTTATTGCTAGACTGAGAATAGATCACATGCTAACATTTGGGGGATAAAAACTTATTGCCCTAGCAAAGACATAGCTGTCCTATCCATAAATCTCGAAGACTAGTATAAAATTTGTATAAAAAGTAGTATAACATTTTTTAGCTTAGGTTAACTTAAAAATGTAAAATCTGCGTTGCTAACTTATGTTGTGTTGTAAATTTATGTCGTTTGCATGTATGTAGCACCTTGGTCCTGGAGGAACGTTGTTTCGTTTCACTGTGTACTGAACTGTATATGGTTGGAATGACAAGAAAGCCTACTTGACTTGACTTGACTTGACTTGACATGCCTAACAACAGCACATTCATGTATTCAACCATTTACAGTATGTAATGTCAGCTGAAATAAAAATAAAAACACATTTGTCAGATCTTTTACCTGTAAAAAATGATATATTGATGCAACCAATGCATGCAACCAAATGGTGCACAATGTGTCTGATTTTTATTTGTAATTTTGAAATAATAAATAATAATCGGAATGGAGCCAGCTAAATGGCGTCCATCTAAAATGTTGCCGTCATGTTGATGAAATATATATTGATATATTGACTGGATCTGAAGGCTTTTTGTCGCATTGCATTACAAAGAAGCAAGAATGAAAAGTGAGTGGAAACATAATTGTGGACCACACTTTTTGGTAAAGAGAGAAAAAGAATTTTTTGTCAGGACTGACTGACTGAAATGATAGTATTTTGGCATGGTATGTTCGGTAATTTGTAATACTGATTTTCATTAGTTTTCGGCATTTAGGCAAATTGTAACATACTTATTCTTTTTAATTATAACCACATTTTATTATGAGGAATGGAAAATTTTAACAGTTAAAATTTTAATAAAATGTACAGTAGACTAAGTAAAGGAAGCTGTACTACATTGTCTGGTGCTGATCTAAATAACGATGTGCAATGCACTTCACACGACAATAACAACAATAGCAGAGTTTAGAAAATCTTCAGTATTTTCCAAATATACAATGATTATTCAGAATATTTTTCTAATGTTCAGTAACAAACTCTGTATAATAAATGGCATGCGTATGCAACACTATGCTTTTTCCAAGACTAGTGAATTGCCCTGATTGTTAAGATATCTTCCAAAAACACATTTTGATGCTCATGAACTCCATTAATTCTCAAATTAGTGTGTGTGTGTGAGCACAAGTGTGCCTTTTGTGACTTTTGCTCTCTCTAATGACCGGCACCATGCTGATTTAAATTACCAAACCATGTTTATGGACAATATACTACTACTACTACTACTACTACTACTAATAATAATAATAATAATGATGATGATGATGATGACAACTCAGTGGTTCTCTCTTGCCATGCAGAAGACCTTTGTTTTGATTGTTTTAAAACCCAGCTACTGGTTGCAAGGTCCTAAGCCCAGTGGATCAGACGTTACGTTACTCTAACAGTTTCTTGTTTGATGCGTACCGCACACACCACACCCCATTTTATCATGTCACATGAATTAAGCCACGTTATTTCTATTCAGAACAGCACAGCAGCACTGCACTGACTTACAGTAGTACCATTCATTTTAACTTATCAGGAAAGACAATCATCAATGTTTCTAAATCCACTGTGTTTATCATTATGTGACTGTGTATCACAGCAAGCACAGGGGGAAATTCTTCACATATTTGGCTGGGTAGGAAAGTCAGAACTCACTGTTCAGTGCATATGTACAGTAATACAGTATGCTACAAATTCATGTTCACGCTGTCCTAGCACATCTGACTCTTGGAGAGCTTGATGACTAGTGGATGATCTGTGAAAAAAAGAAGAAAAAAAAACATTGATTGGGTTTTATTGACTGAAATGGAGAGCCATGCATTAGATGGCCTCTTTGTCAGAGTCAGCGATACACAAGACATCACCACCACCACTGGATTACAGGCACTGATGCTTACTATGGTTTCTATATACAGTATATGGTTAACTCATTTGTAGATCTCAATTTAAGCAGTCTCATTATTTATAAAAAAAGAAAAATCTTATTATAACACGATCAGAGGATTGGTAGATCTTCTATAGTAAGGGGTAACCAACAGATCAATTTCTCCAAGTAATGAAATAATATAAAAAAAATATTTCTAGTTTTACAGAAGGTGGTACGGTGGCTTAGGGTTCTGAGAAGGAGTGTTTTCTTTTTCTTAAAGGCATTTCAATGTTTTCCCCTTTTCCTCTTTTTCATTTCGTGAATACCATCCTGATGTAATTATGCGTCTCCAACAAAGGAGCTCACACTGCTAGAAAGGAGCATGACACTCAAAACAATTATCTTACCAAAATAATGCCTGTAGTGAAAACACTAAACTTGGGAGTCCCAGCTGACGGTGCTAACTATTGAACACACACCAGTTACATTAGTTGTATTACATATAGATTGCAGGCCTATTTCATATGGCTCTCAATAAGAAAAGTGTTGACAATCCACATATTTGTCTAAAGCAAAACATGAATCCAGGGTTCGATTCCCGCCCCGGGTCTGTGTGCATGGAGTTTGCATGTTGTCCCCATGCATGGTGGGCTTTCACCAGGTACTCTGGTTTCCTCCCACAGTCAAAAGACATGCAGATTAGATTAATTGGCATTCCCAAATAGTATGTGAATGAGTTTGCATGTGTGTATAGATGTGTGCAAGTTTAGTGTACCCTGTGATAGATTGACACCTCGTTTAGGGTGTACCCTGCCTCGTGCCCTAAGTCTCTTAGGTGCGATTCCCACAAGAGATAAAGCGGTATACAGTAGATGATGGGTAATAAAAGCTTCAAGAAGCAAACTGCACAGGAAACCTACTGACAGAATGATCATAAAGGGTGTTCAACATAACTGACAAAATAAGCAGTTCTAGCTCAGAAAAGCAGGAAAACAACGTCAATCACATATCAGATTGTCATCATATCAGATGTTTGTATACCTTATATGAGATATGCTTGTCCGTTTGCAAACTAATAAAAAAGGAGAAATGTTTTAATCACACATTTTTTAATCACAGCAACTTTGCAAATGCATTTTAATTAATATTACACACTTAGGCTTTTTTTTTTTTGCGATAAGAAACTATGAACGCAAGCAAAGTGATGCTCCTGTCTACTACTGTAACTCAAAACCAAAGGGTAAAAAGTCTTCAGAGAAGAAACCAGTAGTGACGTCTTCAAGGTTCATTTTTATTTTTGTGGTTGGGAACGTCAAACCTTGTTCGAAGCAAATATATAATCTCCATAGCCACTAGAACACAGCATTGAAATACCATAATGTTAAGCCAACATTCACTTTCCTTCTTTTTTTTCAGTCTTCCTAGACTTATATTAGACTTATAACACACAAACTTATTCAGAAAAAAAGATATAATAATCGTTATGCTAGAGTAAGATATATGTTTTCTTATGTGTGATCTTAACAGCAGAATCACAAGAAATCATTCACTTGATTCACTCAGAAAGTATTACTGTATGCACGGTCACATTGAGTCCTTAATTATAGAAAAGCAACAGATGTGACCAGAGCCCATATGCACTGACCTAATTTAAAATGTGTCAACTTGGAGTACACAAAGTTGCAATCAGTGGAATCAGCATTGTTTGAGGTGTTCACGCCACACGGTTTGAACTTCCTCTGATAAAAAAACGGAGGAAATGATGCAATAAGACATACTTCCATTTTAAGCAGCAAGTCAATTTCTGATACAAGTCAAGTCTTATTCTCCCCTCAGTGTTTCAATTTCACCCATGAGGTATTCTTCAAGAGGAGATATTATAATAAAGTGCTTAACATAAGTGCTTTTCTACCATCTGGAACAACAATAAGAATCCCTAGAGATAACTTGTAACTTAATAAAACAGGACCACACTGTGTCCAAATGAAAGCTGCAACATTAGGTCAAAGCAAAGCAATTGCAAGATATTTCATAATCCAGGCATTACTTAAAGCTACTAGGAAAAAAGAAATATTCAGCCTAATGGTTCTCGTGTAGATTCAGTCACGTTTTATAACTCGATTGTTAAATTGCCTGTAGTGTGTGAATGAGTGAGTGTATATGTGTGTGTGTGTGTGCCCTGCGATGGATTGGCACCCTGTCCAGGGTGTACCCTGCTATGTGCCTTAAGTCTTCTGGGATAGGCTCCAGGCCCCCCGTGACCCTGAATACAGGATTAAGTGGTATAGATAATGATGAGTGATGATGATGAGCTTGTACTGTGGGCTTACTTCTTTTTAAAATAAATACTTAAAATATCTGCTGATAAAACAAAATCTTTACATTAGTAAAATCATCTACTGTAGAAATAGGCTTAATTATTATTATTTTTTATTTTATTTTATCATAATCTAATGTTTTATTACACTCTTTCATTTACTCATTCCACCCCCTGGACAGGATTTGTTTTATTACAATAAAAATATTAGATAAATATATTTAATTCAGTTCAAACACTTATTTTACACCAATCACTGTACGCAGTGAGCAACAGCAAGAATTGAGGCCGACATCAAAATTGTGCAAATGTAAACCTTCTGTGGATTCCCTGGCAAGCCTGACAAGAACATAGGGAGTTCATGAACCTGAACCAGGCCAACTTAGAGCAAAGATGAGTTAAGGTTTAATTATTCCTAAGCGTTTGAACCCTGTAAATATAAAGTACTGTATACACATTGGAAATGAACGGAAAAAAAAAAAAAAAAACAGTTCTTCTTATTCTTGCAATCACTAGAGTCTAACACAAACAGACATTATGTTCAGGATATGGCATGAGCCGCCTGGGAAATTTGTATATTTGTATAATTGTAGCTTGTATGTAGACGCTGTTAATTCAATGTAATTGCCTAACATTTAGAAATTGCGCATTACGAACTATCGATTCACTCACTGAATCTGCCAAGATCTATTGGGTTACAAATACAAGCCTGTGCCTGGAAAGCAAAACAAGCTGCACTTCATTTGTGTTATGCTTTTGAAAGCATAAGCATGTCTTTTATCTGACAGCATTAAACTTCAATTATCTTGTTAGAAGAATAATTTAAATATACATTTACATCTGGTCTACCATTATTGTTTGACTTGGATTAGTTACATTTATTTTATTTATACATTTCAAATAAATGTATTTCATTACATTTATTTATTTATTTAATAGTTAATCAATGAGTTATAATTCCGAAAGTCATTTAGAGTTAGTTTAGTATAAAACAAGATTCCTTTTACCCCGGGTTATCCAACACAGCTTCCTTAGCAAAATATGCCTGCATTTCAAAAACCACTTGCCATCTTGCAAAGTACAGTTCAGCTTTCCGCTCACATTAAGCTTGTGCAGAGTGAGTTTACCTAATAGTAGGCTTGTTTACTTAATAGTAGGCCTCGACAGAGGCTTGATTCTGAGAAGGAGTGTTTTCTTTTTCTTAAAGGCATTTCAATGTTTTCCCCTTTTCCTCTTTTTCATTTCGTGAATACCATCCTGATGTAATTATGCGTCTCCAACAAAGGAGCTCACACTGCTAGAAAGGAGCATGACACTCAAAACAATTATCTTACCAAAATAATGCTTGTAGTGAAAACACTAAACTTGGGAGTCCCAGCTGACGGTGCTAACTATTGAACACACACCAGTTACATAAGTTGTATTACATATAGATTGCAGGCCTATTTCATATGGCTCTCAATAAAAAAAGTGTTGACAATCCACATATTTGTCTAAAGCAAAACATGAAGAGACCAGTTCAGATACGACAGACAACAAGTTCCTGCTTGTCAGGGGATCTGACTTAAAGCTTATTCAACATGATTCACATGTGTTGAAGTGGGACGTCTGACTATACATAGCAATATCCTGTGAATAATGTGTTGCTGAATTATTTGAAGTACCTGCAATTATTTGTAGAAATATTTATGTTTAACTCATGCATCATACAGTATGAATAGTTTATCTAAAAAGCTTAGACTGCTACAGTACATGGAAAATGTAAAGTTTGTACTGTACATGGAAAATATGAATTTTAAGTGTGGTATTACAGTCTGTTATGTAAAGAAATTTGCAAATGATAGTTTCAGGAAATACTATACTACTATTTGTAATTATGATTTAAATAGTATGAACTGCACAAGTATTTTCTACCTCATCAAAACTGCTTAAAAACACCATTAGTTGCCATGAAGTGGTGTACTTGGTCTGTTACAATGTTTATGTAGTTGATACAGTATGTGTTGAAGTAACATCCACATTAATGCCAGGACCCACCTTTTCCCAGCAGAACACTGCCCAGAGCATCACACTTCCTCTGTCAGCTTCCCATATCCCCATAGCACATACTGCTGCAATCTCTTCCAACACACTCCTGGCTGTCGACATAATGTAAAAAAAAAATAAAAAAAAAAATGTGATTCATTCAACCTGGCCACCTTCTTCCTTTGCTCCATGTTCCAGTTATGATGCTCATTACAGGTGTCCGTTATAGGTGCTTTTGGCAGTGGATATGGGTCAGCATGCACACATACAGTACAGTACACAGCTAATATGCAATAAACTGAGGAACATTGTGTTCTGAGATCTTTGTATCTGAACTATCATTAGTTGTTTCACCATAGCTTATCTTTCTCATCTACAGTTGAGGTGATCACAATCGGACACTTCTCAAAGTTGCTTAAATGCATAAACTCATTTTTTTTCCCCAGCACATCAACATTAAGAACTGATGGTAAAGAAGTTTACTGCCATCGTGTAAACACAACATTGAAATAGTGTCAGAGTGAAACTCTCATATGTTATACATTCATTACATATTACAGCTTATACAGTAGCTCATAGAAAATCTAAAAATCAAGCATATCAAAATATTTTAATATTTTATTCCAAGTTTGAGTAAATTATTATTCATAATATGTTTATACTGTGTATCTCTCTGTCTAGTTCAGTACAATGCATGGGGAAGAATGCTGACTTGACAAATGTCCAGAAGACCATCACCGACACCCTCCACAAGATTCTGTATTAAAGCATGTTCTTCAAAAGTTAACTTTGAGAGAAAAGTGTGGTAGGGAAAAGTGCAGGCTTAAGAAGGCAAAACCGATTCAAGAACTTGAGATAGGGGGTAGAAGTGAAGGGGTAGAGTGAGGCTGGAGTCAGTGCATCAAGAGTCACCACAAACAGACGACATCTGGAAATGAGCTACAACTGTTCTGTACTATCAAGCCTCAGAGGTGTCTTACCTGGGCTAAGGAGTCCAAAGTACTCTTTTTACACAAGAATATTTTTTTTGTATTTCATTTGGAAATAACTAACCCTAACCCTAATCCAAGTTCACAGAGTCTGGAGGAAGAGTGGAGTGGCTCAAAAGTTGCTAGATGTCCAGTGTGAAGTTTCCAGAGTGTCATGTCATCTGCTTGCGTTCAGCACTTCACTCTTTTGTCTGCTGACAAGCTTTATAAAAATGTCAATTTACTTTTAATGGGCCTCAGCATCTGTATCTAGTGCCAAAACCTAACTGGTTTGATAACCAAGATATCACTGTACTTGATTGGCCAGCCACCTCACATGACATGAACCTTTTTGCATAGCAGGAAGATTAAAAACAACCAGCCTGAAGGGTCCTATCCTATAAGGCAACCTGGTCTTCAGGAATGCCCCCACAGTGAAGCCCCAACCAAGTACTGAGTGTATAGTTGAACATAATTAAAAAAATTATTTTGTATTTTTTAAATGATTATTATTATTATTATTAAGGCA
This sequence comes from Clarias fuscus, assembly GCA_030347435.1. Lineage (NCBI taxonomy): Eukaryota > Metazoa > Chordata > Actinopteri > Siluriformes > Clariidae > Clarias > Clarias fuscus. The sequence continues at coordinate 14,564,651 of CM059216.1, read as the reverse complement.
ATTTTGTGTCATAATACTGAAAGTTTTGAGACGGTCTGTATAAGTATAAAAAAATAAAAAATGTAATCACCAATCCACAAATTTATCTAAAACAAAACATGAAGAGACCAGTTCAGATTCAGATACAACAGACAACAAGTCCCTGCTAGTCAGGGTATCTGACTTAAAGCTTATTCAACATGATTCACATGTGTTGAAGTGGAACGTCTGACTATACATAGCAATATCCTGTGAATAATGGGTTGCTGAATTATTTGAAGTACCTGCAATTATTTGTAGAAATATTTATGTTTAAATCATGCATCATAGACAGGTTTGAACATGTTAAGAAACATACAGTATGAATAGTTTACCTAAAAAGCGTAGTCTGCTACTGTACATGGAAAATGAAAAGTTTGTCCTGTACATGGAAAATATGAATTTTAAGTGTGGTATTACAGTCTGTTATGTAAAGAAATTTGCAAATGATAGATTCAGGAAATACTATACTACTATTTGTAATTATGATTTAAATAGTATGAACTGCCCAAGTATTTTCTACCTCATCAAAACTGCTTAAAAACACCATTAGTTGCCATGTGGTGTACTTGGTCTGTTACAATGTTTAGGTAGTTGATACAGTATGTGTTGAAGTAACATCCACATTAATGCCAAGACCCACCTTTTCCCAGCAGAACACTGCCCAGAGCATCACACTTCCTCTGCCAGCTTCCCATATCCCCATAGCACATACTGCTGCAATCTCTTCCAACACACTCCTGGCTGTCGACATAATGTAAAAAAAAAAAAAAATGTGATTCATTCAACCTGGCCACCTTCTTCCTTTGCTCCATGTTCCAGTTATGATGCTCATTACAGGTGTCCGTTATAGGTGCTTTTGGCAGTGGATATGGGTCAGCATGCACACATACAGTACAGTACACAGCTAATATGCAATAAACTGAGGAACATTGTGTTCTGAGATCTTTGTATCTGAACTATCATTAGTTGTTTCACTATAGCTCTTCTTTCATCTACAGTTGAGGCGATCACAATCGGACACTTCTCAAATGCATAACCGTGCCCTTTTTTTTTCTCTTTTTTTTCCAGCACATCAACATTAAGAACTGACGGTGAAGAACTTTACTGCCATCGTGTAAACACAACATTGAAATAGTGTCAGAGTGAAAGAGGGAGTAGAAGCGAGGAGTAGAGTGAGGCTGAAGTCAGTGCATCAAGAGTCACCACAAACAGACATCTTCCAGAAGAAATTAGCTAAAACTGTTCCGTACTGTCTTACCTGGGGAAAGGAGAAAAAGAACTGGAACACTGCTAAGGAGTCCAAAGTACTCTTTTCATATGAGAGTAATTTTTTTGTATTTCATTTGGAAATAACCAACCCTAACCCTAATCCAAGTTCACAGAGTCTGGAGGAAGAGTGGAGTGGCTCAAAAGTTGCTAGATGTCCAGTGTGAAGTTTCCAGAGTGTCATGTCACCTGCTTGCGTTGAGCACTTCAGTCTTTTGTCTGCTGACAAGCTTTATAGCTTGATAACCAAGATATCACTGTACCTGATAGGCCAGCCACCTCACATGACCTGATGCGTTTTGCATAGTAGGAAGATTAAAAACAACCAGCCTGAAGGCAACCTGGTCATCAGGAATGCCCCCACAGTGAAGCCACAACCAAGTACTGAGTGTATAGTTGAACATTTTTTTTTTAAACATTTTTTTAATTATCATTACTCATTATTATTATCAAAATGACAATTTTGTGTATCATGACATTAAGATACACTGTATAAGGATAAAAAACAATTAATATGAAAAAATATGAACAATATAGCAAATACAGTTAAAGACAATACAGTACAAGAAACAATATCTTGTGGTGTTTTTACAATACAGAGGGCTTCGCTTTAGCGTACCTGCTGTACCATGCTGTACCATGCTGTCATGGTCTCGGATCTTCTTTACAATCCGAGTGGGAGCTTTTGTTTAACCTTGTCTCTCCTTACCCAGTTGTCACACCAAGAAAGTTCCTCTGTAACTGTAACCCTCAGGAACCTGAAGATGGAGATTCCACAGCTTCTCGAATAATGTAGCTTCTGTGTTGATGCATCACCTGTCTGTGGTTTTTAAAGTTATAGCTGATCATAGGGCTGGGCGATTTTTTCGAATTTACGTTTTAAGACGATTATTATTATTATTTTTTTCTTAAATCGAGGTATCGCGATTTTTTATTAAAATATTAGATAACTTGTAATTGCACTAATGGCAGAATAATTAAGAGGCAAGATTGTCGGACCACATGACGGCGCGCCTAATTAACCGCTCACCTGTGAGAGTTTTAAATCGATTTTACAGTTTCACTTTGGTGCGGCACCGCGAGCTTCTGTAGTTCTGCCACGCCCCCTCTGTGACTCACACGTGGGAAATACGAGATACAACATGGCAGCGCCTGCTGATGAAACCAAAGAGCTCGTGTCCAACAGAGGCGCGGTTTCTTCAGTCGTATGGAAATTATTCGGGTTCGCAACTTTACACATTGAACAAGCCAAAGCCCGGTGTCAAATTTGTCTGAAGTTTGTGGCAACTAAAAGAAGCTAATTTCCTCGCGCACCTCAAACAGAGCCACACTCTGTTGAATCGGCGTCGTGTTTGCCGCTGCGAGCTAAACAAGACAAGCGGCAGCGCGAAAACACCGGCTAAAAGCGAGGTGAAAACAGTGAGCACATTTCCCCACTGTATCCCATGTGATAAGAGAGGCCTCGATGGAAAGATATTACTGATGTTGTGTCGTGTTATATCGCTAAAGACATTATGCCCATATACAAAGTAAAAAAAAAAAATGCTGTCAGGCTCCTGTTTGAATTTATTCACCATGCAAGTTGCATATGGTTTGCAAAATTGTTTAAGTGATTTAATATATATATACTTTTAATCCAAATAAGCAGGTAATGTTTGGTTATATTGTTCTGCTTAAGTAAATAATAAAAAAAACAACTATACTGTCTGTTTTATTATTATTACCATTTATTTTAAGCAAAAAAAATCGTTTTAAAATCGAAAATGGTCTTTAAAAAAATCGAGATTTCATTTATAGGGCATATCGCCCAGCCCTAGCTGATCAGTGAATATATTTTTGGTTTGAAATGGGAATGCTCACCAGTTAAAGATTTAAAGGAAGAAGGGACTGGGAGCTAGCCAGCTATTTGACATGATATAAAGCGAATGTGGCTTCTTTGAGTCCGGTTCCTGTTAGCGACCAAAAATGCAAACATTTGGGCAATGTGTGTAGTACAACAGGTCAATTACTCTATTACTTTCTAGATTATTTATAGAATGTATAACAGCAGTATACTTTCATAAATTCTTCATAGTGTGGTTATACTATACAGCTATTTGATTACCTGCATAATTTATTACATCAGAAGTTTTGCTAGTGTTATATTGCTTAATCTAAAAAATACCTAATCCCATAAAGTCCTCATTCACAGGCCCAAATTCTGTTGAAGTACTAATGACGTCTTTCGTGTGATCATTGAATTATTATTCAATTTGTTTAGAGTTGATTTTAGACAAATAGTAGATTTTGTCTGATTTCAATAAAGCCATGATATAATTACTAATGAGACAAATTAAACATTAGGTTTAATTTAAGACACTGAGAATTAAGACACTGAGTACACTGACTACTGAGAATTCAGTCTGATGAACTTAAGGAATTATATTGTTTTTACCCATGATTATTCATTGGGCTTACATTGCTATCTTTCAGAATAACTAGATCTCTTTTTCTTATTTTCTCACTGAAAACATGCAGCTTATTTGACATGCAAGTGGCAATTACTGTACTGTATGTGGTTGGTCTGAAGAGCCAAGTGTGATAACCTCAAACAACGAAAAGTCGTGAGACAGCCAAAGTCTGTAATCATGAGCAGTTTTGTCCTTTTCACACAACTAGTAGTATAGTCACTGTTTTATGCCATTTCTTTCACAGTTTAAAAAAATACAAATAAAAAACATATATTGAGTATATTGCCTTAAAAATCTACTGTAGATCCAGTTGCACAGAAGGAAAAAAAAAAACTCATACTAATAATAATTATTAAAATAAGGTGACATTCTTTAAAGTTAATATGGAAACTCTTAATATGGGAGAACCTTCTGTACCAGTCACTACTAGTGTTCAGGTTGAGTGCTTTGCTGATTTCATGTGTAGGGTTGGGGTCACTTTATTTAATAATAAATCATAACCAAATAATATTCAACAAAGCATTTCCCCTTTAAAATGTTTGCTAAGTTTTATAAAGCATGTGAAGAGTCAAAAGTTATTAACAAAGGCATACACTTTAATTCATACAGTATGATTATGTTTCTAAGAAGTCTAGAATAATTAGAAATGTATTTTAAATGTAAACATTTGCAAGCACACACTGAAAATATTTACTGATCCCTCAGCTCAGTAAATGGACCACAGTCAGCATATTAAACATTAAAACTGTAAAATAAAGAAATCACAGTTCAAATTATCTTTGAACGTATACAAACTGTTTAAAAAAAACAAGAAAAAAAAAAAACACATGGAGCTCCATAGGCTTAATTGACTGGCATGGTCGGTCCCTTTACCATCCAATTTCTCCCTTGAAATCTAAATGGCACCCGTTAATGACAGTCCCTGAGAATTACATCAATAAAACTGATATACAGTAAAAGCATTAAAACAGCAGCAGCAAATTCATGCATATGGTCTGGACAAGGCATTAGTGAAGCACTTCTATTCATCACAAAAGATGGAACAAAGACAAAAATACACAGACATACAGTAACATGCTTTGGCAAAATGATCTTTCTGGTTCAAAAGAAAAGCTCAAATAAATAAATAAATAAAAATCACAAATCAGACAGTTCCACCTTGCTTTGCTGGAGCAGTTTGACCACAGTGGTGCCTGTGCCATTCTCAACAGTTGCTGCTGCCTCACCAGTGTCTGTTTTGAAACTGCTCTTGCATTTGGAGCAGCAGAGAATGTGTACACATGCCTCTGCAGCTTGCTGGATGCTCTGCTGTACACTTTCGCTGACGAAGCAATAAAGTGCTGGGTCAGCTACACAATTCAAAGCAGTGAGCAAGAGTGAGAAGTGATAATAGTTAAAAATCTTTTCAATGAAGGCACAATCGGTCTCCAAGTATGTCCGCACTAGCAGAAAGATGTGGTACGGCGAAAAGCACACCAGGAAGATGAGGATAGTGATGGTGACAAGGTTTTTAATACGTTTTTTCTGACCCGTCTGTGTCCCTGCACTCTTGCCAACAGCCCGTAGGACCCAAAAGTACGAGACAGACAGGATTACTAATGGAAACAGGAAGCCTACATAAAAACGGTATTGGTTTATGGGCCGCTGCCAATTCTGCATTGGATAATGCTCAAAGCACACCGAATCGTTAGCATTGTCAATGCTCAGATCCTTGTGCTGGAAAAAGACGATGCCTACTACCAGTTCCTTGATCCAAACAATGGCGCTGACCACAGCTGCTGCTTTCATGGTGCGGAGAGAGGAGAAGCGGAGGGGATAGACCACTGCCAAATAACGGTCTATTGAAATACAGCACAAGAAGCCAATGCTGATGTAGATATTTTCATACAGCAGAAAGCCACACACTTTGCAGGCTAGCTCACTGTACACCCAGTCATCCCCATGAAATATGTACTGCAGCCAGAAAGGCAGAGAGGCCAGGTACAGAAGGTCAGACACAGTCAGGTTAACCAGGTAGACCCCAAGCTCATTGCGAGCCTTCAGCTGCAGCCAAGCATGGTAGAGAGCATAGGCATTGGTAGGAAGTCCCACTAGTAAGACCAGGATGTAGATGCCAAAAAAAAGGTACTGGTGAATACTGTGGTTGATGTAGCAGTTGATCCGGTCATCAGACATGTTCATCTTTTGAGGAAACATTTCTCAGAAGCCCAGCTTTAAGCGCTATGGTTCGTTCTCAATCCTTCAATTGGACCTAGAAGAGGCAATAAAAAATTTTTTCAGTTTAAAATGGCTAACATCCTCTGTTATTGCATTAATGGCATAGACATAGTGCAACTTAAGCTGTATATGCAAGACATTGTTTCCATATCCAAATTGACACATTTACAGAAGTGCTTCGTAATCTCGGGGAAAAGACATCCACACTTCACTAGAGCAGGGGCAAAGAGCATCATAAGTCAAAAAACCTAGATGGGGAGGTTTGTACAGTATTAGAAAAATTAAGCCTTTTTTGTACTATATTGCAGCACATTATGCAATTTGTACATTTAATTATGCATTTACACCCACTCATTACCCATGCATTATTAACAGTTAAAAAGGCCAACAGACTTGTGATTTAGTCTTTCTTTGCTGTTATAAAAACCTCCACGGATCCGAGGAGGCCTTTCAGTAGAATTTGTAGTGTGGTTGTGGGGATTTTTTTTTCTGCCAACCACATGCACATTACTGTGGTCTGGGGCTGGGTGAGGGGCCATAAGGAGAGTCTGATGAAATGTTTAACGCTCCCCATGCCCCCGCACCCAGCCCAAGACCTCAGGAGTGTGCATGTGGTTGGCAAAATGTTTTTAATGAAAACTCCTATTCTCCAGCATGATCAGTAAAACCTAACAGCTGTTTTATTTACAGTACTGTGCAAAAGTCTTGGGAACATCCAAACAAAAGCCATTTGCAATGATGCGTTTGAAAACATTTCTACATTTAAAAAAAACGTCTATAAAAAGCACTAAGTAATAAACAATAAACGATCAATATTTGGTGTGAAAACTCTTTGCTTGAACATAAGCAGTAGTGATTTATGCAGAATTCTAAGTAAAACAGCTGTTAGGGTTTACTGAGCATGCTGGAGATATATACAGTATATTATATATAAACAGTATATTCATACACATATATACACACACTATATACAGTATATATGTATATACACACGGACAAAATTGTTGGTACCCTTCAGTCAATGAAAGAAAATCTCACAATGGTCACATAAATAACTTTAATCTGGCAAAAGTAATAATTTAAAAAAATTCTATGAATGTTAACCAATGAAAATCAGACATTGCTTTTCAACCATGCTTCAACCTAACTATTAAAAAAAATAAACTCATGGAACAAGCCTGGACAAAAATGATGGTACCCCTTGAAAATACTGAAAATAATGTGACCAAAGGGACATGTTAATTCAAGGTGTGTCCACTAATTAGCATCACAGGTGTCTACAATCTTGTAATCAGTCAGTGGGCCTATATATAGGGCTCCAGGTAGTCACTGTGTTGTTTGGTGACATGGTATGTACCACACTCAACATGGACCAGAGGAAGCGAAGGAAAGAGTTGTCTCAGGAGATTCGAAAGAAAATTATAGACAAGCATGTTAAAGGTAAAGGCTATAAGACCATCTCCAAGCAGCCAGATGTTTCTGTGACTATTTAAGAAATTTAAGATCCATGGGACTGTAGCCAACCTCCCTGGACGTGGCCGAAGGAGGAAAATTGATGACAAATCAAAGAGACGGATAATCCGAATGGTAACAAAAGAGCCCAGAAAGACTTCTAAAGAGATCCAAGGTGAACTTCATGCTCAAGGAACATCAGTGTCGGATCGCACCATCCGTCGTTGTTTGAGCCAAAGTGGACTACATGGGAGACGACCAAGGAGGACACCATTGTTGAAAACAAATCATAAAAAAGACAGACTGGAATATGCCAAACTACATGTTGACAAGCCACAAAGCTTCTGGGAGAATGTCCTATGGACAGATGAGACAAAAATGGAACTTTTTGCCAAGGCACATCAGCTCTATGTTCACAGACGGAAAAATGAAGCATATCAAGAAAAGAACACTGTCCCTACTGTGAAACATGGAGGAGGCAATGTTATGTTCTGGGGCTGCTTTGCTGCATCTGTGCAGGGTACAATGAAATCTCAAGACTATCAAGGGATTCTAGAGTGAAATGTGCTGGCCAGTGTCAGAAAGCTGGGTCTCAGTCGCAGGTCATGGGTGTGGCAACAGGACAATGACCCAAAACACACAGCTAAAAACACCCAAGAATGGCTAAGAGGAAAACATTGGGCTATTCTAAAGTGGCCTTCTATGAGCCCTGACCTCAATCCTATTGAGCATCTTTGGAAGGAGCTGAAACATGCTGTGTGGAAAAGGCACCCTTCAAATCGGAAACAACTGGAGCAGCTTGCTCATGAGGAGTGGGCCAAAATACCTGCAGAGAGGTGCAAAAGTCTCATTGACAGTTACAGGAATCGTTTGATTGCAGTCATTGCCTCAAAAGGTTGTGCAACAAACTATTAAGTTAGGGGTACCATCATTTTTGTCCAGGCCTGTTCCATGAGTTCATTTTTTTTTATAATTCCGTTGAAGCATGGTTGAAAAGCAATGTCTGACTTTCATTGGTTAACATTCATAGAATTCTTATTTATTATTACTTTTGTCAGATTAAAGTTATTTCTGTGACCATTGTGAGTTTTTCTTTCATTGACCGAAGGGTACCAACAATTTTGTCCACGTGTGTATAGCACAAGTATGAGTAAGGAGTTTGTAAGAAGAGTTGAAAGGTTAAAGCTAAAAGAAAGCTGATCACCGTTAATGTAATCATTTTATTTAATATATGGCACAAGGTTCAGTTTTCATAGTGTACGACCCATTTTTTTTTGGAGTAAGGCTTTTGCTGGCTTTTAGGTACAGTACCATAGTTTTATCTCGTCTCCATATTCTGTGTTCTTGTCACCCATAAAACAGAAGACCAGAAGTCTTCTTCTTACCTCTCTCAGACCTCTGGTCTTCTGTTTTATGGTCAGGAAAAAGGAGAAGCCTTCAACCCTAAGAACACCATGCCCACTGTCAAACATGGTGGTGGGAACCTAATGTTTTGGAGGTGTTTTTCAGCTGGTGGACCAGGAAACCTAATCACAATAAATGGCACCATAAAAAAGGAGCAATACATCAACATGCTTAACAAAAACATGAGGCAGTCTGCAGAAAAACTTGGCCTTGGGCATCAGTGGACATTTCAGCAAGACAACGACCCAAAAGTCACATCAAAAGTTGTGAAGAAATGGTTAGCAGACAAAAACATTAATGTTTTGCTGTGGCCCAGCCAGAGTCCTGACCTAAATCCAATTGAGAATCTGCGGATGGAGTTAAAGATCAGGGTGAATGCAAGGAAACCCTCTAACCTGAAAGAGTTGGAGACCATCGCTAAAGATCAATGGGCAAAAATACCAGTGGGGACATGCAAAAAGCTGGTCAGCAATTATACAGTAGGAAGCGTAAAGGCTTTTCAATTGATGACTGAGAAGGGTATGAATCATTTTGGACATGCCACTTTTTGTTCAAATGTAAATAAAAAAAATAGTAATAGTAAGATTTTTCCCCCCCCACAATGATGCCTCTTGTACATCGTCTTATTATCTTCTGGGAGACGCCAGTGTCATTTCTAATCAAGAAAAAAACTTGCTGGTTGAATAAAAGTAACCAAGTCAGACAAGCTGTATATTGAAGATGTTAACAAAAAAGAATTTGGTGGACGCAAGATGGTTTACGACAAATTTTGTCTGTCTGTTTGTGCACACATCACATGTAAATACATTTCACAGGTGCATTTGGCCAAGCTTGAGGTAACATGGGTTTTGTTTCGTCGGAGTCAGGAAGAGATGATGTGCTAATTTGAAATTTAAATGAAAAATGCCCTTAAAGCATTAAAATAAAATAAAAATAATAAAAATAAATCAACCTTGGAAAAAGCATTCCATGAATCTCAAAATTCAACAAATAGTGCTGAACATTTATGAATGTGTAATTGAAATCTGCTTAATAAACGCACTTCACAGTAACAAAAATTTTAGTCTAGTCCAAAATTCAACAGATGGCATTGTATATTTAAAAAAAAAGTGCTCATAAGTTTTAATTAAATTCCATGCAGACGAAGTCACCGGCACAATTAGTGTGTATACTAATGTACATATACATAATGTGATGACTCAGACAAGCTGCTGAAATCAACCTTTTATATTGTGTCTGTAATGAAGGATTCCAAATTGTAACAAGTCATTTCCAACAACAGTGGAAGACAAAATCTTACCTTACTGTCTCTTTTGTTAACTCAGATTGAACAGTGCAAACATCAACATTGATGAAATAAAGTAAACTTTAAAACAGACAAACTTCATCAAATTAAAACTGTTATGATCCATAAACTATTCTTAAAAAAAAAGAAAAAAAAAAGTGTAAAACCTTTTAAGCTTTCAAGGCAGAAACTTTATAATTGACAGCTAAGTACTTCAACTGGTCCTCTCAACCTCTCTCTCTCTCTCTCTCTCTCTCTCTCTCTCTCTCTCTCTCTCTCTCTCTCTATATATATATATATATATATATATATATATATATATATATATATATATATATATATATATATATATATATATATATATATATATATATATATATATTCAGGATCACACTCACACTGCTACACAGCAAAATCCCCAGGGCTGAACAATGTGGAATTAAGACCTTTCAGTGCTTAAGGTGATACAACTTTAATTCTGGAAAAGTATTAAATCACCATTGGGTATTGTCCAGAATTATATCTAAAAAAAAAAAAAAAAAACTTTTTTTTTGCAAATATGCCCCATAAGAAAACTTTGATTTAATACTTATTCACACTTTTACACCTTCTACCACAAAACTGCATCCTTCCTTATGCAACCTGTTCCAAGTTCCTAGCAACCACACGATTTTTGGTGGCTTTCTTTCTTTATGTAAACAACAGAAATAATAGGTTCTTTTAACCACCAGTGAACAATGGATTTAAATAGAACCATGCCTGAAATACACTTTACTCACACACAACCTCCCTTACCATAACATGCCAATTTCACACATGCTGAATGATTGAAATATCAATGACCAATCCTACTGCTCAGGCAGGAATCTCAAATGTCATACTGGATATATAATTGATGTCTTAAACAAGACATGTATTTATGTGTTCTGTGGTTCATTTTCATCCTTCCTTAACTGTGGACTTGGGTGACTGGCACAGTAGAATGTACTGTAGATGGTTGTAGTGGCCATACGGCATGAGGGCATGGCATGGACAGTGCCAAACCAACATTCCAGACACTGCAGAACCACAGGAAAACGTGCATGCCGTGAGGTTTCTCTGAAGAGACTCTAAAGGAATAGTTACACTTCAGCCACCAATTCATCAAAACTAGCCCACCACGCTCATAGAAAGTGGGCATTTATGGCATTTGGCGGATGCCCATGTTCAGAGCAACTTACATGTTTTCATCTCATTACACATCCGAGGAGCTGAGAGTTAAGGGCCTTGCTGAAGGGACCAACAGTTGTAGCTTGGTGGTTTGGGGTTTTTGAACATAAGACCTACCAGCTTCCAATTTCTACAAGGTGGTCCAAATTGGCATTTTTCTCCTTAGATGAAATTAGCTATTCTTCTTTTCACATCAGAAACTAGTAACTGAAGATTGAATACAACTAAATCTAAAACTACAACTTTTTTTTTTTTTGAGGTATCTGAAATTAGCATCTTTCGGAACAATAATCACTTAGAAGGAAACATCATGCATACGGAGATAATTTGTACATCATCCGTAAAGTTTACAAAAAAATAATTATGGACTTTAGATTATTTAGATTGTAACAAACTGAGTAGGGATGAATTATTTAATTACAATTGACTTGCTTTTAATGTTGGCTGATGGATAGATAGAACAATAATTTTACTCCATAGGGTATATCTATATACACACACCTTTATACATTGTGTGTGTATAAACACTTTTTTTTTTTTGCATTATATTAAGAATTCAAGTGTACTTTGTTATGATGATGCATGGCTGGTACACTATTCAATCATCATCTCTTTTTTTTTGGTAAAAGAACGTGAGTCTTCCTGGACATTTTTTTCCGAAGTATATTATGTTGATTTGTTCATTAAACATTTATAAACAATCCAAATGATTCTAGTTAATAAAGAAGAAACCGCACATCCTTTATCACCCATAACGTCCATCAAAACGCACTTGCCTTCGAATTAGAGTACAAACAGGTTGCGTTCAACTAACTAGTAAGAAAAAAAATAATAATAAAAGACAATAGTTCACGTACATATAGGGTAGGAACATATATACATATTTGCTTACCTTGCTGTGGTTTCCTCTCTACCTTCTTCTCGACCGCGGCTTCTGGTGGCGTTAAACACCTGGTATGAGCATCTACTACTCGAGTCAATCAACTAAGTGGAAACGTTTTAAAACTGCACAGATGTACACACACACACGCACTCATACAAACATTACAGGAACGGTCAGGTCAGAGCCGCGTGGTCACTCCAGGAGGCGGTAAAAATGACCGGGAGAGCGCGGCGGCTCACCGGCATACGGGGACTGCAGTAACTGATTCCGCTGGTGAGGATAGAGGGCGGTGTGCGCGCGTGGGTGTGCGCGCGCGCGCCCCCTTCCTACACAGGTTCACGTACACTTCAGGTTCTTCAGAAGGCTTAAATAGAACCGAATACAAATGTATAAAAAATATCAGACGGTTTCCACATATAAGCCGGTCAACACCGGATATTTTCATGACTACCTCTTGAAGGCTTTTCCTGAAAAGAAAAGTGCCTTGAGTCAGCTTGTTACACCGCTTACACATGTATGAATAAGAGAGAAAGAGAAGTTAGTCGCTTCCGGTCTTCACCACGTCGTGTCAGGAAAAGAGGCAGTTAATTTACCAAGACTTTATTACAAAATAAGGAAGGAAGGGATGGAGTGGGGTCTCAATGGTTTTTGGACATCAGCTTCTTTCATACAAACTAAGAGAATCTATCATGTTACATTCTCAGACACCTCAAAACCACTGTTTCCTGTTAACAAACAGTGTCTTTATGACAGCCTAGTGGTAGTGTGTGAAGTTCACTACACGGCCAAAAGTCTGTGGACAGCCAACATCAGATTCGTAACATGTTCCTTCCCTGAAACTGTTGTCCCAAAACGTGCCTAGAATGTCTTTGTAGGGAGGAACTTTCCCCATCACTGGAACCAAGAACAACAAATAAAATGTTAGGAGTAACTCAGCAGTTAAGCCACTGGACTACTGACTGGAAGGTCCCACGTGGTTGGACCATGGTTGGGCCCTTGAGCAAGGCCCTTAAAATTCATCTGGTCAAATGTAGAGTGAGATTAAAAAAAAAAAAAAAGTGTATGTTGCTCTAGATAACGGAATGAAAGAACTTCAGAGCCCTGACCTTAACCTTACTGAACAGCATTGGGATTAATTAAAAACGATGACTGCACCCCAGACCTCTTCAACCAACATCAACACCAGTGCTCACTATGCACTTGTGGTCGAGCAAGCAAATCCACATGCCAAACCCTAGTGTAGACACTTCCCGGAAGAGTGGAGGTTATTATAACGGCAAAATGGGGCTACATTTTGAATCTGATGTCCACTAAGCACATATGGGTGTAACTGCGAGGTGCCCACAAATTGTTGGCCATATAGTCTAACTACTTTTCTAATTTCTGTTACCCTGCTGGGTTTTAAAGTACAAAATATGAATTACACTTCTGAAAACAATAGCACGGTCAAAATACAATTACTGCTCAGGAATTTAAAGCAATTATACAGTTTACAATTTCAGAATGAAGTCTTGACATTTTGGAAAACAGAGCTCAACACAGATTAATGTACAGTACTAAAACTAAGTAACCAAATCTCACACACTTAGTTTGTGGTAAACACTGTGCACTGCCAAAAATAAAACAACAGTTATCAAGAATGAACAATTATTTTAATTTGAAGAATTTTCAACTCTATAGAAAGACATTATAAGGAAAAAGTTTAACACTGTATAATGTGTTAAAATGGTGAACTGGAAAAAAAATCTTAACACCTATTGAGATACCTACTGTCTACTAAAAACATAATGCATTAACTAAATATTTGGTCGTGTTCGCTCCGTTTTTAAACATTAAGCAATGTTAAGCTTTTCCAGAAAAAAAAGCTTAAAGAATTTTAAAATTACCCTAAAAATATCAGAGCTCATAGTAACTAATGTGAAAAATTCAGATGTACTTCACTTAATGCCAAGTAGTATTAAATTGGTCCATAGTAGTAAACTTTACATTTTTTACTTTAGATTGTAGATCTCTTTACTGAAAAGTAGAAAAAGTGAAGCATTTCCATTATCATATCAACATACCATTAAATAAATCAACTTTCACCTAAAGGTAATTAGTTTTTTTTTTTCATGTGCAAATATCTGAGGCATAATCGTATCTTTTTCACATTACTTACTGTAGTCTTTCTTACAAGTTCTCCAGTGGGTGTGAAAAGTCTACACACCTGTTAAAAAGTTAACTTTTTTGTGAAGTAAAAAAAAAAAAAAAAAAAATTGGCTAATTTCCCCCTTTAATGTAAAGCAAGCAACTAAATGCAGGTGAAAAATCAACAGAAACAATACCCAATTATAAACTGAATATTAACTGTATGAACGGCGACAGCTCTCTTAAACTCCATAGGTCTTTGAAATGGTGGGAAATGACCACATAAGTTATGTTTTCATAAAATAAAATAAAAAAGAAAAGATGTGTAGACTTTTTCTATCCTCTGAACATTTTAAGGTACGACAGGTTACTGCATCACACTTCGGCTAGTATTCATGTTTCGTTGTATTTTAATATTAATATACAGTGCATAAAAATAGCCACTAACATTAATATTGCTGCACAATTGAACAGAGTTCACACTCCATCCTTTAAAACACATGCACTCGGTCCAGATGTGTTTCTGTGCCTCATTGAGGGAGTTGAACATCACTTTAAGTGGATTTTTAGTGGTGAGGAACATATTGCAATTTTTTTACTGACCTTATATGTTTGGAGTGCAATTGCAAATGTAAACAGCGAGCAACCTGAAGGAACCCTATAATGAGTTTAGGGCATAGAAATGACATACTGCATGTTAGAACCATCGAAATGTCAGTTTGTAGTCTCAACTGTACAGTATATGGTAATGGTGCTTGAGGCAAATGTTTGTACAGTATAATGTTAACTGAGGGTCATCAGATTTCCATACTTTTTGCCTATGGTCCAGTGCAAAACTAAATAACGTACTATATAGTTAATATCTAAGCTGTATGTCATATGTCAAATTAAATGTCAATGGTAAACTTTGTAACTAAATACAGAGGGCCAGCTTGATAAAGTAAATATTCAGCCTCAAGACTCTTACAGGAAGAAATTAACATCTACAGTAGTTTCGATGGCTCATATGCAAAAAATGTCTACGAAAACTTGATGTGTTACCTCCCCATTTTAATGCACGTTTTCTCAGTTTAAATCATACAGTCACATACATTCCAGCAACTATACAACCAATCTGATCTTGGGGTGAAAAACAAAACAGTCGCAGCATTATTTATTTAGGGAGTCAATAAATAGCACTACAGATATAAAAGTGTAAAACTTATCAAATACTAAAACTCATATTCAAGCAAAAGACTGCTCATTGTTAGTATTCCTCATGATTAATCTTCTGCAGTAAACTAGGGAATGTGTCCAGTGTTAAGACTCATGTTAAAGCTCCACTGGTCCTGCTCGCATAGAGCTCTTAAATGGTATTTACATATGTATATATATACATTTCTTTTTTTTAAAACAGTGTTTCAAAATTCTGTTACATTAATACGTCAGAAAGATGAGCAATTTTGTAGAAATGCACTTTAGATCTTGAGATCAAAAAAGCCACTAATGTAGATAAAATAAAAAAAACCCCACAGGAGTTTGACACTCTGTCAAAATGTATCACTTCAGTGTAGAAAGTCCTGCTCTCTGCATTAATCTTCACATCCAACTTCATCTTCACCGCTGCTTTTATGTTTTCATTCCTCCCCATTCATTCCAAGGTTTCTGGTGTTTTTTCTTTTTTTGTATCCCTCGCATGACCAGAGGGGTGGGGACCCACGGCACCAGAACGGGTTCAGGCACTGGCTAGTCAATACGGTGTCAGAGAGAGAGAAACTGTTTCCAGTAACTTATCCCATTGAGACTGTCTGAATGATGGACTTCATTGCTTTCACCCCACCTCCTAAAGATGGATACTGTAAGCACTCTATGATTATCCAGGGAGCGGTCCTTCACACGAAGACCAATGTTTGAGTTTTGCATTCAGAATAGAACTAGGTCCCGCCAGGCATGCCGTCCGCAGAAAGCTGGAGGAAATCTCTGGTGTGCGATAAAAAAAGGGCAAACCTCCTCAAATCATGTTAAACCTCGAACAAACAAAAAAATTATTGCGTGCATGCTTCTGGTGTGTTTAGTAAATATCCCCCTCATTATACTCTTAGAAACAAAGTCATTTCTTAAGTTCTTACAGGGAAAATGAGTCATGTACTTTGTTGGAAGCAAGTACTTGTATACATTGTCCGTTTAGTCAGTAATAGTGTGGGTTCCACACTCTTATTTCACACAGATTCCTAAACTTTCCTTCTTTGTTAGATATCCTCCATGTTGCTCTCGGCTGTCAACACCGCTTTCGATTAGTCTATGATAACCACTAGGGATTCCGAACCTTCTTATCAACTGTTTGAACTTTGTGGCTTATTCATTTGGTCAACTGGCTGCTTGTTTTGGGTCAGGATGCTAACCATATCCTAATTGATCAAATATTCTGTATCTACTGTATATGGCAACAAATCAAAGAAAGGGTTAACTGTTTTCCACTCCACACATATTTATTTGAGAATTGACAATAACGGGTGGATGAATTGTCAAAAGTTTAGACATTCTTTTACCAGACTATGTACAAGACGTACAACAAGGGACTCTTGAGAACTGAGACACAAAGAATAAAGGCCTTATTCTTTGATGGCTTAATGGGTCTATAAATCCATTTAACGCTGCAACGTTATTCTTCAAAAGTCAAAATCCTGTGCTGTTCTAAAGTGATGTTTATCAAAAACACTGTGGATGTGATATAACAGAGCAAACACTCAGAGGATTGGACTTTGGTTTACACACAGCCGTATTCGTACCAAACAGTCTGCTGGTCGTTGTTGGGGTCTGGTGAGGCTGGCGTGCTCATTGGCCTCTCTTCTACACAACAGACTGTGCCAGGACTGTCCGATTTCTTCAGGGAGGAGGAAGGTGACTCACTCTGCCTGGTTTCCCTGTGCTCTTCCACTTCCTTTTGCCTCAGGGCAGAGACGGCACGCACTGGTGTCACCAATGCCACCTCACCCCGAGGATAGAGTGAAGTGGCCGAGTGCATGGTTCCTGTGCGGCCACTACTCGCACTGTATCCTCGGTCCGACTGCAAAGCAGCGCAAGAGGAAGTGTGCGGTGGGTCTTCTCTGGGAGGAGCTACAGTGTTGCGTCGGGGGTCTATTGAAAGATGTCCAGAGCTTACAGTAAGCCTGGCTGAAAGTGGACGCTCCCTCCTCGCCATCCCCTCGGAATGAACGGGGCTACCCGCCTCGGGCCGGTAACTGTCAGGGCCATTTGATTGGAGGAGGTCGGCCGAGGCCAGGCTGAAAGTGCGGTTCAGGCTGTTGCTGCCTGTGGTACCTCTGCGAGGCCCTGATTGCTGCAAGTGCATTGACCTCCCCTCTGACACGCTAGTGCCTCGGTTAGGAAGTGTCTGGGAGTGGGAAAGGGGCATGGAACCCTCTGTGAGTCGTATGCTTGGTTTAACACTGTGCCCAGGTTTGGAAAATCGCCCATCTGGTACGGATGCTGTTGCTTTGATGGTGGGTGTGACGTAACTCGTGGGTGTTTTAGCACCATCTCTCGTGGGTGGTGTTGGCCTGCCCACTCTGGTAAAATAATCAGTCATCAAGTCCTCCCGACTTCCTGTGTGCACCTAAGAGAAACAAATACAAAATATTTAAACAGAAGTCATCACACAGCTCCATGCCACACTGTGCTTGATTACAATAAACCTGGGACCACATATTCATTGTCCATACTATGCTTCAGTGCACAAACATAAATAGGTAGCACCGATACGTAGGCAGCTTGTTAAATATTTCATTATGGCCGACCCACTGGGGAAGAGAGAAGGGAAAACAAGCGAAAGAAAAGAACTAGACAGAGCAACATAAGGACTGATGCGGTTTGAAACAGAAGCAATAGGAAAGTTTGCTCTAAACCACATGATAACAACTGGTGCCATAGTGATGCTTGATTGCATCGTAAACACATTTCTTTCAGCACCAAATAATGCAAGCTTAATGATCATCCATTACAAAATGTTACTGCAGTTTGAGTCTGAGGATCACAGCTCCAAACCTGAAATGTCAGGTGAGAATCTGTGAATCTGTCAAGCCATAAACAGGAAGCCCTATTGATCTTGGTTCAACTTGTTTCTTCAGTGTCTTAACTACTCTGAAAATGTTTTGCCAAAGCCCAAGCCTAATTATTTAATTTCTTTAAATTACACAGGGTAGATGAAATGCATACATGCAGGTTTTGTGAGCGCATCACAAATTTTTTTTTGTAATTCAATCATTTGTTAAAAAATTATGTAATGCATGATTAATAAGCAGGAAGGACAGAGATGAATGGATTAGACAGACAGACAGACACAGACAATGCCATTACTTTCCTGTATACTGTACACTTTTCACTGCACTGGAGTCAACACTAATCTGGGTTTATTTTTCTTTATAGATGGCTGCAAGAATAGCATTATTTATGACTTCATGACCTTTATGACCGTTAACTGCCAGAGTATCTCTAATACATATTGCTTGTGAAAATGAACTTCAATTTTAAATAAGCCATGCCAACAGGGTACTCTTACTCATACTTTCTGGTTATGTGTCAAGGTAATTGGCTTCTGGGAGGATAGATTGTACAGTATTTAACTGGTATTCAAATGGTTCTAAAAAAAAAAATAAATAAATAAAAAAGATCTATAAGCTTGCTCTGTTTGGTTGCTCTAATGCGACCAATGCATTATCATACCATGGCCAGTCGTCTCTCATGTTTGAAACGACTAAAAGGATAATTTTGAGAGAGTGGAAGTCTGGGATAGGGGCTGAGGGGGTGTTCATGCTGCTTTTTGCTGTTTGGGGGTGGTTGAGGTGATTTAGGGTGTATTTTTGTTTTTATTTTGTATTGTGAAATTCATAAAAAAATATGTACAGTATCAAAAATAAATTAAATAAGCCATAAACAGCTGTCAATGCAGCTTAGGCAACAAAATCCTAACAACAGGTGTCTGCCTGGCAGCCAGTGTAAGCCTTTGATGAACTTTCAAAGGGGTCACTTTACATGTATTGTATCATACTGTAGGTTCAGAGCTGAGGATTATCCGTCTTGTATTTTGTGGGAAATTATGTACAAGTTGGTGATAGAGACAGTGAACCAGGAAAAAGCAGGGTAAAGAGTGAGTAAAAATAAACATAAAAAGCAAGAAATTTGTACATTTTAAATGGCTATTATGCTGTGCATTTAACCTCTAGTGTGGGCTTACAGTAGGAGGTGAAAGCGTATTGCTCTCCTCCAGAAACTCCTCCAAGGTGACCATCTCATTGCCGGGGGAGCCGGCGCGTGGACAGGTGCTTCGTGGAGTAGACCGTGATTGAGGCGTGGCTTCATAGGAAAGAGTGGAGTTACGAGGCAGCAGAGAGGACTGGCTAATAGTGGGGCTCTCGTGGCTCAGTCCAACCACATCGTCGCTGGAGAGACTGGCAGAACGTCTCTGCAAGCGCTCCAGGGAATCTGAATGAATAAAAATGATATCATTAATCAAAAACACGAAAAGAAAGGAACATGGAATGAATGAGCTTTCCTGGGTTGACCATTTTTGGTAAATAGGCAGGACACTGTCTCAAGATTATATATTCTCACTATCAAATGAGGGAAATGTGGGGTTTAATTGTGTAACACTTTAATTTATGTAGTGCATTATTATTGTTGTTATTGCTGTTATTATTATTATTATTATTATAATGCAAGCATCTGAACATGTACTGTACATGCTGTGAACATATTCATTTAATACAATGAACTTATTTAATAAAAAGTATAAACAAACAAATAAGCACAATTATGAGGGGCATTCAAGTCAAACCAGAACTGTTGATTGTGCAATACTGTATAACAGAATGCAGTTTCATTATCTTTATTTCTCTATATAACTTCCTCCTAGCAATTTCAGTGTAATTTCAGGTTAATGTGCAAGTGGCGTTTGTTAATGAGACAGAAAAGATGCCTTTTCTGCAAGTTGGCAGCAAGTTCAAGGATCAGTCGTTTCACTTGCTGAATGTTCATGAGAATGACCGCACTGGGCTGAGATCGGAAGTTATGGCCAGAACTTATGACCTTCTTTAAAATGGTTGCGGCGTTCAATTATTTTAATCCGGCTAAGAGTCTCATCATCATACTGTGCTTGAAGTCTTGTGTAAATGTCAATTGGGTTTACAGCATCATTCACACTTTCTGGTTTAACAAGAAAACCCATCATACTCAAGTTCCTTCCTAATTTCAAATTAACTTGAACATTTTCCTGCTAAGTGATATGGGCTGGGGCGTGGGCAAGTTGTGCGTCAGCATGCGTGCGTGCGTGCGTGCGTGCACCTGCTTCCGCCAGTTCTTTCAAAAAGCACACATGTATACCGCACCAAAAAATAACCTCACAACTGTTAGTTTCCATTTAGGAAATGTGTGGTTGGCTTGTTATTACTAAAAATGGCTTGTGCAATTTCTTTTCGGCCAAACGTGACATGTTCACATTCATTTGTATGGTCTCTAATTTGGCTTATGTAACCTCAGTAATTGCATAGTTAAAATAGATTCAACTGAGACAACAGGTTATAAAAATATAATCAGTGAGAGAAACAGAGCAGAACACTATTGAGAAATTGGTACTAAACATGATTCCTGAACATGCCACACCATTCCAAGAGACCAAAATTGTTTGTGCTCTCTGAGAAGAAGGGATGATACAGTATGTTCTCTTCCCTATCAATCAAAGAGACATTTTGCTCGTGTACGTATGTGAAAGAGAGCAGTCAGCAACAGTTGGCAGTTATAGTACAACAGCAGAAGACCATGTGGGGAATAAAAAAACTCAGGCTGATGAATCTTGATGTGTACCGAGGCACATACTGTAGATGGTGGAGTCAGAGTTCGGTGAAAAACAGGATGAATCCCTGAACGTGACTCGACTTGTCTCAACCTTCCATGCTGGTGGATTTGCCACACTTTGGGTCTGTTAATACCATAACTGCCTACAATTCACCCATCACCTAATGGCTACCTTGACCACAAGTCTCAAACTGGTTTCATGAAAATGTTGATGACGTTGGATCTGATTCCAATAGAGAATAGAGCAGAAAGGGAGATTTAAAGCATAAAAGCGCACCTGAAAAATCTTTGACCAGAAACATTTACAAGAATTTTTTTTTGGGGGGGGGGGGGGGGGGGTAATTTCCCTGATTTAGTCATAGGTGATTGCCATATTAAGCCAGTAGCTACCAAACAACTGCCTCCTCCGGGAACGTTTGAGACCAGTCGACTGCATTCTTTTAAACTGCTGCTCACGTAACCTTAGAAAGAGGCGTAACACACTATAAAGAATGAGCTGTATGCCACCTTCTGCTTGCATGAGCTCAGAAATGCCCATGATTTGCTGGTGTCATTGTGATCGATGTGAGAGTGCAACTACGCCACATCGCCTCTCCCGAGAGCACGGCCAAGCTGCTCCCTAGATGGTAGCTGTAGCATCGCCTGGAGCTTAAACTCCTGATATTCGAGTAAACTTTCCTCAGTCCTGCCACACTGGAGTAACATTAACCAGAATCTTAGTGGAAGGTTTCCAACGTCTTGTGGAATGCAGGAAAGAAAGGCCCGACCCACTACTGGCAAGGTGTCCCTAATATACTGTAGCGCCCCATGAACGTACATTATAGAGCATCTTCGTGTTAAAGCTCAACAATTAACATGAAATAAAATATTTTTAAATAAAATGTATTGCATGCAATCAAATAGAAATTCAGAGTTCATGTTCAATATAATAAATAGCAGAATACATTTTAAGTGACAGGTTAAAGATGAGCAAAGCATCCTCTTCTGCTCCACATTAGCGCATCATCGACACTGATCATACATCTTCCTGTGCTCACAATGCATAAACGCTGAGAGGGGGTCATACATTTATTCAAGCTCCTGCCAGGTTTTGAAAATCACACACCTTTTGAGTTGACCGGAGAGCTGCTGCTGGAGGTGTTCCTACTGTAATCCCCAGATCTGGGCCTGAGTCCTATGCAAACAAAAGAAGAGGAATTCACACAAGGCATCAGGGACAGGGAACTGCAAACCTATTTGTTCACGCACAAGTAAACAAATACCACAGGAGTGCAGCAGACTGAGCATCACGCCAAAAACTATCGATCTGAGCTGTTCTTGTACCTGCGTTTCCATGGCCACCGCTCCCAAAGCCGGCATCGAGGGAGTGCATACGCAGGTCCTCGTCAGAGATTAATCCTGGACAGCACAGCACAGTGAGTGTGAATAAACTGAATGACTCGTTTTCTAACAAGACATTACCCTTCAGAATCAGTATTTCAATTGATTACTCCCAAAGAAGACTCTGAATGAATGTCTCTAAAAAGGGAAAACATTAATTCATGAGAAACTGAACAATACTACTGACGTCAAGCTTACTTTCACTTCTTCTCAATCTGATTTGTTTCATCATTACATACGCACTTAAACCAATGTTGCTTTTTAAAAAAATTTTATTTTATTTTATTAAGCTTCCCACCTAAAATACCATAATGATCCTATTATACAATATAGAGATTTATATTTATATGTAAAAATAGGTTTTCTTTAGGCTTGGCATATTGACATTAAAAAGGATTAAGTACAATGATGGCATATGCTGCAGACTAAAGCTACTGCTGTGTAATGCTGGGTACTGAACTGCTACCAAGAGTGTGAATCTTATCAGGATCAGTAAATCAATAAGCATGTCACGCACACAAGCCTGCAGTGTAACAAGCAAGCCTCTCATGTGCGTGTACGAGTTGTATTTTTTGGGTCTTAATTCTAATGTTTCTCACATAGTGGGTATTAAAATGTCTCAGATATCAAAACGCGGTTTCATTTCATCATTCTTGATGCTATCTATGGTGTCAAATCACATGCAAACAAGAACCAGAAGAATGACGCATTCAATGAAACACTTGTACGTGCACGGAATACATTTAAAAGCAGGCGGTTTCAAGAAGAGCAGACAACAGACATCATCCTCTTATCATTTAAGGATTCCAAACGTTACAAAACTTCCGCCAAAATCATCACCAAACTGGTCGCCCATTTGTCCCGAGATCGCAAGTTCGATTCCTGTGCGATGCTGCAGCTTTCCGCAGCAGACTGTGCTCCCTCAGGATGGAAGGGCCGGCACACTCGCACCCTCGCATCGATCATAGTGACACATTAGCCAATTATGGACGTCTGTGAGCTCATGCAAGCTGCAGGAGCAGATAGCGTATTCGTTACACTCAAAAAGTCGTGTGAGCAGCAATCGGCTGGCATAACATGTCTAGGAAGGAGCAAGGACTTCAGCATTCTCCCTCCCTGGGTGATGGTTGTTGCCTGGGTGGGAGAGCGTCCCAACAGTGACTGAAAGAAATCGGCTATGACTCAATTAGGGAGAAAATATCCACTGCATCCACCCCCACCGATATTATCTGGGAGTTTAGCAGAAAATGCTAAATAAACATAAAAGTCTGCCTGATTATTTATTACATTCTACATTACTGTAACAGGTGCACTGTATGTATGTATGTATGTATGTATGTATGTATGTATGTATGTAACAGACCAAAAGTTTGGACACACCTTCTCATTCAAAGACTTTGAATTTGTATTATGGCAAGAAAAAAGCAGCTAAGTAAAGAAAAACGAGTGGCCATCATTACTTTAAGAAATGAAGGTCAGTCAGTCCGAAAAATTGGGAAAACTTTGCAAGTGTCCCCAAGTGCAGTTACAAAAACCATCAAGCGCTACAAAGAAACTGGCTCACATGCGGACCGCCCCAGGAAAGGAAGACAAAGAGTCACCTCTGCTGCGGAGGATAAGTTCATCCGAGTCACCAGCCTCAGAAATCGCAGGTTAACAGCAGCTCAGATCAGAGAGCAGGTCAATACCACACAGAGTTCTAGCAGCAGACACATCTCTAGAACAACTGTTAAGAGGAGACTGTGTGAATCAGGCCTACTGTATGTTGTGTTTTGGTGCTGGTATGTTCTGTAAGGTTACTGTAGATGTTTTTCTAATTTAGTTTTGCCTTATGACTCGAGATCATAAGCTGGCTAAATTAAAAGCTGATATACAGGGTTGGACAATGAAACTGAAACACTGGCCAATTTAGTGTTGGAGGTTTCCTGGCTTAATATGATGAGCCTTAGCAGAGTCAAAGCACAGATTTACTTAAAATATTGCAATACACACAACATTATGGGTGACATATCACAAATTGTTGGTGCGCGTCACGCTTGCGCATCTGTAACTGCGGACGCAAGAAGAAGCTGTCTGAAAGGGATGTACAGGTGCTGACCCGGATTGTATCCAAAAAACTTAAAACCACACCTGCCCAACTCACTGAAGAATAAAATGTGCACCTCAACTCTCCTGTTTCCACCAAAACTGTTCGTTGGGAGCTCCACAGGGTCAAAGCACATGGCCGGACTGCTTTGCCAAATCTTTGGTCACTCATACCAATGCCAAACGTCGGTTTCAATGGTGCCAGCAGTGTAAATCTTGGAACTGTGGTCAATGTGAAACGTGTATTGTTCTCTGATGAGTCCCTAAAGAAGCGTACCACCCAGACTGTTACATTCCCAGAGTGAAGCATGGGGGTGGATCAGAGATGGTTTGGGGGTGCAATATCATGGCATTCCCTAGGCCCAATACTTGTAGTACTGGTAGATGGGTGCGTCACTGCCAACAACGAACCGTTCTGGAGGACCATGTGTATACGATGGTTCAAGATTAAGAACCTTAAGATTAATTTTTAAAAAATTATTGACATATTAGCAGACAACTAAGTTCTGGTAAAAAGGTTTATTTTATGTTATTAGTGTATATTTTTATTTTATTAAAACTGATTTGAGTGGAAAAATGGCAACATACTGAAACATAAAACTAAAGTTCAAAACAGACAATTTTAGTCAAACCACATTATGGTAAATATGTTTTTATGTGGTATAAAAGCATTGTGTGTGTTAAAATGTCAAAGAACTAAAAAAAAAAAAAAAAAAAGGATTTGCACAATAATGTGCACGTAATTTCCTTTTGTTAAAAAGTACCATTGGTACCGTTTCTGAAAAGCTGTTGCTTTTTGTGTCCTGTTTGCTTATCTACTGTAAAATGATAGATGTAACAAACCTAATCATATAAACATTCTAAAGTATTGTATGAATTAGTACATAGCCTTAATAAACTAAATCCAAATCTTTTTCCACGTATGAGTAGAGGAGCAACAGATGAGTAATAGATGTGCTAGTCTCCGTCACTAATCCATAAAGTATTCCCTTTAGGACAAATTAGTGTGCCTAGTGAACAGATGTACAATTTCATTTGCTGACATTCATTACCTTTGGGCCTGCGCCCTGGTCGTAAGCTAGAGGAGGTGAAGCCTGGTGTACTGTGTGAGATTTGGTTGAGTGGCGTTGAGCAGGATGCAATCGGCTCTAAGCCTCTCTGTCTAAGCACCAGCTCCTCGTATCCGTTCATGTCCTCTGTGCTGCCCCCTCCTGGACGGTACCCCTCAGAGCCTCTGGAACTACCGCTGTAGCTCAGACCTGAACAAGAATCAAAGTCTCAGCCTTAATGTGAGAAAGTAGAAAAGCACAGGAGACAAAAACGCTGCTGCTGTGAAGAGCACATACAGTAGAGGCTTGTGTGTGGGTTAGTGCAAGAAAACATGGCACACTTAGCATGCAGGAGCTTCTGCAGGTTTTAGTTGAACACTAAGCAACATGTTTAGAGCATCTGCAAACACATTCAGTTAGTGTAGTTCATACAGGTTGCGGGACATTGAGGCAAAGGTGGGGCAAACAATATGGTTGGGCAGATTTATTTTTTCCTGGCAGAACCTTTCAATTCTATTTTAATGGAAACATCGGAAAAAAATCCATGCAGTTTTTTTTTCAGAACATGATAACTTTATGAAAATGCAATACAGGTGTAATATTGTTAATTACACATCACAGACCCAAATAATTCTACAGATAAAAATATATTAATCTATACTGGCTTGTAATCCTTCTAGACCTAGCACAAGGTTACTGTCTCTGCGTATAGGTTTTTATCTGTTAAAGCAATCTGATCTGAAAATGACCCGAGCTCATGACTGTTTAATGAGATTATCTACATCTACAGAGAGGTCTTTGAGCGAACACGCGGTAATAAGCTAGTAGGAATATGCTAATATCCTATTTAGCCATTAGTCCTGTTTGATTATATCTGCTAACGAGATGCATTATTAAAATATACGACACTAATCATTGTTTATATTGAGCTTAATTTGTAGCATGCAATAGCAAAATCAAGCAAAGCTCATGTTCCTGTACTGTAGCTTCTGAATACAGTCAAACTATTAAACTGATAATGATAGTAGTGAATTATATTACTATCATTATAATGATAGTGAACTATTTTTGCCGGAGTATCAAAGTGTCAGTGTGCTCTGTTCGGGCACTTAGATGGTTGGCTTACACCAGTTGTTTGTGTTACAGTAAAGTCGTCGTCAGTGAGCATTAGACAGATGGGGAACGCTGTAAATGCCAGGGTTACTTGTGCAAGCATTATAAGGATCCTGAGTTCCAGCTTCAGCTAGATGGCCAGGTTATCCTATACGTCTGCTGCTGCCCCGAGTGCCATTCTGTAACTTTTCCGTGACGTACATCACACAATACCAGCTAAAGCACAGGACAATAAATACAAAAAGCAACTTTATATTGTCCAATCTTCCTAAACAGGCACTTTTTAAATACAGCAACAATGTATTCAATCCTTACATATTTTTTTATTCTGACCCATAATGATGTCATTAGTGTTAACATGTATTTCTGATGTACATATTAAGCACAAAATGTAACATCAGGTGACTGCGGTGTTCTCAAAAGCAATCTGGCTGTGAGACAAAGTGACAGAAGTGATGTATAGCAGCACGGATGAGTGAATCCATCCTACAGTATGCACAAGAAAGTATGTGGGAAGAGGGAGAGAGCAAATGTTTTTATATCTTGATGGATCCATCCAAAGTATCCTCAACATGGAGAGGAATGGAACATTTTTGTGATATCTGGACAGTCCCCATGAAAATGTCTTCATGAAAAGTACCCACAGCTTTTATTTAAAAAATAGGACTGGATTTAGGTGTTGCAAAGCATGAAATACATTATTAATAAAAAAGAATGATCCTTACAAAGAGGCGAAAACAAACACTGAGGGTCTGATGAGTGCGTGAAGATGGAATTATAGATATTGGCAGAGGCAGGGCAAGGCACAGGTTTTGCAAAGCAGATATACAGCGTAAATAATAGTTCACACTGAGGGAACTCGGCAACATGCCACTGCTCATCCTGTACGCTATAAGCAGACCCTTCCTCTGATTAACTGTTCCCATCTCGCACAACGCATTCAATCAGACTGATATCGACTGGTCCCAATTACACTGAGGCCACCGATTTCCGTGATGGCTGTCACATGGCATCCAATTGATCTTGCTCACCCTTGGCTAGTATTGATCCATTCAAAACACACACGCATGGTGGCGCACATACATTATTAATGGAGCGAGAGCAAAGCCAAGTGCATTCGAGATCCCCGTTTCAACACGGCGCTACTTACTGCTACTCAGAACATCTTGGCCAGGCCCCAGCAGTCCCAACAAGAGCACTCATGCAGAGTTCAGCCTCTGTGCGTGCGTGTGTGTGGGGTTTATGACTGTGTGTGTGTGTGTGTGTATGTGTGTCGGTCGGTATTTATTTTCATTTCCAGTATGTCCGTAGTGTCCGAACTATGATTCCTTGTGTTTAACAAAGTTTGCTTATTAGTGTGAAAATATAAATTTTGCCAAATATATAAAAAATTATGGATTCTATAAATAAGTGAATTTAATTAAATAAATAAATAAATAAAAAAAACATTATGGACAGTAAAAAAACAAAACGACTGATCGTAAAAATACGATCAGTATTAAAACACACTGATGTTGGTGAGGTGATGAAATAAAAATGATAATGGTTCTAAAAATTGCCGATGTGTGAGAGAGGCTCGGGCGGGGAGGGAGGCATGATGACGTCGGTGGAGGCCCAGAATCTGAGGCGTTTCCCTAGAGATGTCCGGGTTGGTGACGTCCGTGGAACCCGAATTTTATCCTGGCTCTTACTCCGCAGGAAAAGAAACCGCTTAGGTGCTGCTGCTGTGTGTGTGTGTGCGTTAGGGGTTAATGTACACACATGAAAACAGAGAGGGAGAAAGAGATCAGTGGAAGAAAAGAAAATGAGTCAGAAATCCGTAATTATAAGGTAATGGCCGACACCCTTTAAAGAAATAAAAATAAAAAAGATTAGATGAACAGCATGCAAGAATTTCAAATAGGTTATTTTGGAGACAATTTAAAGATAGACACATGCTAAAGATTAAAAGATTAATGATTAAAGGAGTAGCAGAGGTCTGAAGTAATGTAGAGATTTGTAGGCTACACACCATTGATGTAGAAGATCATGGTGAATATTTAACTTTTAACAAAACTGAAATTCTGAGTGCCGTATGATCAGTCTGTGTGCTTTAAGAAAAGGAGTAACACGTCATTATGCGAACGATCTGTTTAAGAAACTGATTACTGACCTTTGTTGTTTGATGCTACGGATAATTTCGGAGAAGAGTGGACATGGTTCTCGTCCACAGAGATGCTACTTGGTGAGTCCAGGTTGAGGCAATTCTGGCGAGGGGGCAGTGGAGGTGGAAGAAGTGTTGGGCTGTTGGCGGAACAGTCTAGATTGTTGGGGATCTCTGGCAGAGGGATGTCTGGGGCACTTAGAACACGCTCACGAGAGCTGCCCTGCCTTTCACGCTGTCCCTCCTTCTTGGGTTTCATGAATTTGGCTATTGCTTTAGCTCCCACCCAGTGGCTCTTCCTGTGATCAACACATTTATAAAGCAGCAGAGGGAAGGAAAAAAAAAAAAGCACACTGTTTTGTTAGCATGAGGTAACCTGAGCAAAAACTTTAGCCTGGGCAATGTTTTGTTATAGCACGGATAGTCAGGGTGAGCTCACTTTTTCGGAGTCGGATCATAGAACTTGTACTGATCCATGATCTTCTCTTCTAGTTTCTCCTTCTGCCTCCGTAAGGAATTTAGCTTATCACTGCAGCACACGGAGAGACGGGCTAAAATTAATACACCGCACAAAACAACGAGACTCAACACCAACTACTCCTGTGCACACTTACATGTACTGTTTCTGCTCCTCATGGTACATCTCCTTACTCTCCATGGACCGTTCCAGCAGTGTCTGGTTCTGTTGGCTCAGCATCTGGATCTGGCTTAGCAGGTGGTGGTTCTCCTCTTCCAGATTCCCCTTTAGCCGAGTCAACAGCTGCACAAACAGACCGACCTTAACGCTCTACCACTGCTTACGCGCACACTGCAGCCTAACCACGTTCACAACCCCACAGGAATACGCCAAGCTAAATCAGTGAACATAAATCGTATCGTCTGCACCAAAAAAAAAGTTCTTGCCTAGAACGTCTTCTCTATCCAACAAAACAAGTTGCTGCGCTATCGCTTGAGGGTTGTGGCTTGTGTATGTGGACTGGAAAGGTTCTTGGTGAGTGAAAGTCACTCCGGCTCACCTCACAGTGGTTGTCCAGTTTGGTCATGGAGATGTCCAGGCCCTGGTGCTGCTCTTTGAGTTGGTCAAAGCGTGCCTGCCAGCGGTTCAGTTCCAGCTGTGACTCATTCAGAGATGTCTTCAGCTCCTTGCTTTGAAGTTGCAGCCCGTCATACTCCTGACGCAAATGTGCATGTTTTTGCGACAGTCTGCAAACACAAAACAAGCTTAGACCTCATGACCAGAATTGCATGCAACATGTAAAAAGGTAAAAAAAAAAAAACTCACTAGCAAACAGCAAAGAGATTTCGCTGTGATTTCAGTGATAACATCTCAATCCTATGGTGTATTTCCCCAAAAAAGCCAGACTTTTTATTGTGGAGACTAACAGAACATGGTTAAAAGAGTAACGCTTCCTTTTATTTCTCTATACTGTATAAAAAGTCCCTGCTACACAAATGCCCTTATCCCAGCGTTTTACTGATACTTGATGGTATCCAAACACGAAGAAATATTTCTCAGTATGCCGAAGCCATGATTGGCCTGCCTGCTTCATGCCTGAAACGCCGGCCTCCCGGGAACTCCTTTTATGGCCTAATAATGTGGAAACGGCTTGAAGTGAGGTCAGGATTGTAAAGGGAATGTGTATAGGGAAGGTGCCAAATCCTGCTGGAAAATCATCACCATAAGCATCACCATAATTCTGGTCAGCAGAGGGCTGCATGAAGTACTCTAAAACGTCCTAGTAGATGGCTCGCTGATCTTGGAGCTGATAAAACACCAAAAGTGGACCAGAAGATGGCATGGCTCCCCAAACCACCACTGACTTGTGCAAACTTTACACTGGACCTCAAGCAACTTGGATTCTCTTCCAGACATTTGAAATGCAAAATTTACTTAAAAAGGGAAGCAACAGTACAGTCCTTTTTGTCCATAGCCCAGGTAAGATGTTGACGTTGTCTCTTGTTCCAGTGTTGGCTTGACACAAGGAATGCAAACGTTCCGGATACATCTATACGTGGTGGCTCTTGAAGCACCGACTCCAGCTGCAGTCCACTCCTTGTTGTAAATCTCCCCGAAAATTCTTAAGGGTTTCATTTCACAATCCTTTCAAGGCTACGGATTATCCCTGTTGCTTGTGCACCTTTTTCTACCACATTTTCCCTTCCATTCAAACTTTCCATCAATGTACTTAGATACAGCACTCTGAACAGCCAGCTTCTGTAGCAACGATCCTTTGTGTCTTAACGTCTCTGTGTAAGGTGTCAGTGATCGTCTTCTGAACAAGTGTCATGTTAGCTGATTAGAGCGACAACATGAATCTCCAAATAATGAATTCTTTCCACAATATTTCGATCATGATTACAACAAGCAGATATAAAATGGTTTAAGGTTTATTCAAACGCGTAGAATTTATATATTTTATATCTTTAACTGTATTTGTATGATTACTCTTATGCTATATGATTAGCTGGCTATACAACTGCAGAAATGTGCAAGCAACACAAACAGAAGTTAGGGCTGGAACAACGACTAAACCTAGTTGTACGCAATAACAAAGTTTAACCAGCAGAGGGCAGCATCAGAAGTCTAATAAAGCACGAGCATCATGTTTCAGTTTGTGGTGTCGCCTTGAGATCAGCCAGAGCATGTGTGAGATTATTTGTAAAGGCTGACCTGTCCATCTCCTCTCTCAGGCTGTGGTTCTCTTCCATAATCTGAGTGTTCTTATGAATCTGCTCCTCCAAACTCTGCCTCTCTTTCTGCAGAGATGCCTCTAGCTCCTCCACAGCATCTTTCTGTTTTAGAAGCAGTGCATACCTGCACAAACACACATTACACACACAACAGTTCAATATGGACAACATGCTTACTGACCATATTACACAAGGAAACATTTATACGAGGCACATGTCTCAACAGCACAATGCGGACTATGATTATAGGGGGTTGAACGATCCATGAAAAATTAAGTGTGTCTGACATGTGGTGTATAGGATAAGAAATGGTATCCCATTAGACCTTTAAAGCTTCAAGACAGCTGGTATTACAGACGATTGGCTATGTGACAGCCATCAGCTTTAACTTGAAGCGCTAGGCCTCCAGAGACACACTGCTGCATTATTCATGAGAATTTGTGTGTGTGTGTGTGTGTGTGTGTGTGTGTGTGTGTGTGTGTGTGTGTGTGTGTGTGTGTGTGTGTGTGTGTCACTTTTTAAGTCTGACTAAACACTGGTCTGCTTTTCACAGTAAGCCCTCAAACATTAGAGACTTTCCATGGATAACAGTGGAAAAAGCAACACGGCAGGCACGCGCCTATACAGACTCGTTAATAGAGGAAACATGGAAGAGAGTTTCCACACGGCTTAATTTCAGCTCCAACAGAGTCAGCTGGTCATCACGCAGCTATAGAGATGTTCCATAACAATGGTACTGAATTGTGTTCATATACTACATAGACATTAGCCATGTTTATCCATATCATCCTGCAATGGGTTCAATTTGCTAGGAAGCACAAATATTGGACTTTAGAGCTATGGAAGGCTCAGGACTCGTATGGCCTGCTGAGTCCAGACTCCAGAGCAGTTGGTGGGTCAGGGTAAGAAGTTATGCACCCATCACACACACTGTACAAGCATGTTACAATCTGGTTGCTTCAGCTGGTCAGGTCTAGGCTCAGCAACGTAGAGGACAGCTGATGACCTCAATGTACTGAATAACCAGGGTATCACATTGATGGAGTTTTTCTTCGCTGATGGCACTGTCATCTTCCAGAAATCAAATTGGGAAAGAGTGGTTCTGGGAGGATGAGAAATCATTTTTAAATATGAGTGGGGCATCATTGACCAGGCAATGTATTACTTCTATATTTATTACTACTTAGATACAGCTCTTTGGCTATTGCATAAAGGCTAGGTTGAGTATTTCAGAAATTCCAGAAATATCCACATCTGTCTCTAGAAAACTGGTCATTCTGTAGGATGGAAAATGTTAATGAGAGAGGAAAGAGAAGAATGGCTAGACTGGTTTGAGTTTGAAAAGAAGTGAGGTAACTCAATCATTCATTAAGGTGGTAAGCAAAAAAAACATCTGGAAATAAACAAACCCCTTTATCATCAAGGTGGGTGGGCTACTACAGCATGTGTAGATAAATGTTTTGCACATGTACTGAACTCACTCACAATGGACAGAAAAATGTAGATTGAAAATGTAAATGTTTGTACTGTACGTATGGACAGACAGAGAGACAGACAGATAATTAAAGGGACTGGTCCTACAGTTGTACAGATCTGGTCACATAACACCCACCCCCCCCCCCCCCCCCCCAACACATTCGAATGGGACTGACTTGCTCTCCAGACTGCGATGTTCCTGCTCCAGCACCCTCTGGCTACTCTTTAAAGCAGTGTGCTGGGTGATGAGCTGCTCGTATTCGGCTGCCTGCCTCTCGTGGACGCTGAGCAGGCGCTCGTGATCCTGAGCGATACCGTCACGTTTGGCTCGCGCCTCCTCATGTTGCTTCTGCACAACCTCTGCCTCTGACTCTAGCGTCTGCAGCTGAGTCTGCAGGGCCGCGTACTGAGCAGTCAGAGATGAATTCTGGGATTTCAGTGTGGAGTTCTCTACCTGAACACACAAACATTGAGGAAGAAAAAAAAAAAAAGCAGGCCTTTAATTTTAACATTAGCATTAAGTATGATATGTTCATGATTACCTCTAAAATAAATTGCACAAACGTGTGCAGCCTACATATGAACGAGTTCCATTCCGAGAGCTCGTTCGTAAGTCCAATTTGTTCTTAAGTCCAACACAATTGGCTTTATGCGGTATAAAACTATTCCATGGTCTGCCCTTGTTCTTTAGAATCATGCTGATGGTTGAACAATTCATGTTAAGATAATGAGCAACGTCTGCCATCTTTTAACCTACAGTATTATCATTAAGTCTATAATTTGTCAACATTTTCTAATGAAATATCTGTCCCTGTTGTCCCATGTAAAGAATTGGCCATGTTCTCCGTGAGGGAGGGGTGGCATTCTCTCTCCCTTATCAACACTAGTCAGTCATGGTCCCTGTGAGCTTGCATGCAGAAGAACGTACTGTAGATAGCACTTTTCATATAGATTGTGTTTCACCACTAGCCCGCCTGTACATGACCACCAGTCTGAAAACAAGGGCTGGCTTCTCCTAGGATCAAGCACTAAAGTTTAGTGTCTGGTTTATTTCAAGCAGCTCTATTCCTCACATGCTTTCAGGCATTAAAGACATTTAATAGAACTAAACTCAATAAATAACATACAATTTTATAAGATTATATCGCCATCACTTCAGACATTGTAGCACAAAAACTTGGTCAGCCCTTTGATACAACTACATTTAGGCATTTGGCAGAGGCCTTATTCAGAGCAACATAACATTTTTATCTCATCTCTCAATCTGAGTAGTTGAGGGTTAAGGGCCTTGCTCAAGGGCCAAACAGTGGTAAATTTGGTGGTTGTTAGGTTAGAACCTGGGACCTCCCAAACCGTAGTCCAATGCCTTAACCACTGAACTACCCCTGATGCACTGTAAACAGCCTTGTGATCTACAGTGTAGCGTTGTCTTTAGTACCTGCAGTTTGGCGGTATCTTTGTGAAGTGCAGTGTTCTGCTCCTGCAGTGTTGTGGCCTGTTTTTGCAGAGCCAGGGTCTGAGCGTTCAGCTGCGTGTTCTGGGAGTCCAGCTGCTTCAAGTGCTCTTTCAATAGATGCTTCTCAGTCTGCAGGGATGCATTCTGGGAAACAGACGAGCACTGACGTCATCAAACTTTGTCGAGGACAAACAGAGAGACTCTGAGATCAAGTTGAGATCGAAGACCAATGAGACGAAAATGATAACATACACTCTTTTCCACGTCGATCAGACGATCTTTGAGTTTAAGCAGCTCAGTTGTGATTTCCCTCTGCTCCGTCTCCCATTTCTCTTGGCTGGTTCCAGACCTGCCCTGCTCCGCTGCCTTCTGGGAAATTTCAGAGTGGGCAGCCTCCTCCTCCTGTCTCTGCCTCAAGGCCTCCAGTGTCTTCTTCACCTGGACAGGACGAGCCATCGTGTAACATGAGAGGAGATGAATAAAGAGAATGACAAAAGACTCGGTCTCTGTGCATTAATGTGTTGCATGAATCTGCACTATTTTCTTACCGATGTGAGCTCACTGCGTAGCTGCTGGTTCAAGCTGCTGCTCTCCTCTAGGCGGGACTCCAGGCCTTGAATCTTTTCCTCCTTCAGTTTGAGGGAATTCTTCAGGGCTGACTCAATCTTTGTCTCCAAGATCCTGTATTTACTGAAAGGCCAGTAAAGGACTTGAGTGAGAAGACCAAGTACCACGTACTGTATACGTCTGCAAGCAGACTGAATTATCGGTCATTGGTCATTTTCTTTCTATAATTAATGACACATCTGTTTAACCGATTACTACAACACTAAAGAAGTCATAACAGAGCAATGTAAGAGCACTCACAAGCAATGCATGCACACGCACGCATTACGAAAAGCTGATGGAATGTGAACGAAAGTGGTAAATGTATTTAGAGGATTAAATTTCAGTGAGTACTAAGGAATTGTTGAGAAATGTCGCTGTCCAGGCTTGTTGATCCTTTCTGATCACACACTTTCCGAAACAGCAACGGAAAACACAGAAGGAAAAGTGAGATAGCGAGACAGTAAGATGTAGAGAAAGACAAACGGAGATAAATAAAAGCAAGATGGAGAGAAAGAGAGAGAAAC
The DNA here is from genome assembly GCA_030347435.1 of Clarias fuscus. NCBI lineage: Eukaryota > Metazoa > Chordata > Actinopteri > Siluriformes > Clariidae > Clarias > Clarias fuscus. Next base: position 14,528,983 of record CM059216.1, on the reverse strand, counting down.
ATAATCCAGCATAAAAGAGGGAACTCCTCCCACAAGACAACTCTCCAGGGTACATTCCAAACAAAATTAATAAAAGAGCGGTGTGGTTTCCAGTGCGGATGGAACTAGTTTCACATGAGAAATGTTACATACACTCTTCTGGACACTTCAGCTACGACTAGAACTGACATGCATGTACTGTAGATTATGCAATGAAAGAATGGATAAGACTAAGATTGACAAAGAGAGATAATGTTCTAGTATCAGCTATGTTAGTACACAGTTACCTCCACTACTTCAACTTACCCGCTCCATCTGGTAGAAGCATTCGTAAAATAAATGAAGACATGCTATGATGCAGCTCATTTACATACAACACCCTGAAACGTACTGTATGCCTACTTCAAAACTTTAAGTAATGCAAACACATTTGGTTAAGCCCTTTCGGCAAAATCATTGTGAATAAGCACATGAGTCAGTGTGTGAAAAGAATGAGTCGGTGTATAAAAAATGATCATGACTGTAAAAAATGTCAATTAAAAACTGATGTAGATAAACATCATATATAAGAAATAGCATTACTGCAGAAAAAAATAGAAAAGCTGATGAAATCTGCTGACTCTGGGACACTGTTGGGGAACGGTTTAATTATATTTAAAACTAATTATAGGTGACATGACATTTAGCGCATTTTCGAACTTGGACTTAATTATCTGCACCAGTGTTCTTTTGACATGAACGAAGGAATTTAATTTTCAGGTTCATTAGTTTCCCAGACTATACCCATGTTCAGTGAGACTGTACCCCGGTTCATTTTAATAAACATCAAAATATTTGTACCAAAGGAATCAGGTCTCAAAGAGAGTCCAAGTGTGGATATGCTCTAGGTCAGGACTGTTAAAATCCAGTCATGTACTGTAGGGCCAGTGTGGAGCATACGTAGTTTATTTTTTCAGCTGATTCAATTAGTCTGTTGATTGGCAGGTTTAGGGGTGTGTGTAAGTTATTGACGGGATCATTGATTCCTGTGCATTTCTAGCATTTGATTATGAAAACTGGCGATCGATTTTAATCGTTCAAACTTCCCCCAAACACGTCATGTTGCATATTATCTCTGCGCACACCGGCAACTGCTGTGTAGCAGAGAATCGCATAACGTCGGAGGAACGTGCGTGCCTACAATGCTGATAACTGTGCATGCTCACAACACGGTTGTGTAAAATACTGGACGATGTTTCTCAAGGTGACTTGTTATATACATTTTCCTAGAAAGAAGGTGGATATGGGTGTACTTTGGTTTTAGGAAAAATGCTACAAGTAAACCACCAACGAAAAAAAAACCCTTTGACATGCAGAGCGTGATATGCAAAATGTGTCACAAGGAGTATGTGTACAATGGTAAATACTATTTGCCCTACAATGAGAACGTACTGCTGCTTTGAAAGTTATGTAGCCTTTGTTAAGGTAAATTATTTGGTAGTAGATACTTACTGTATGCGAGTAATCCTAGCTGATTCATGTCTGAATGTGTAATGTACTCTAGGTTTAATAATACTTACTGGTGGTGGGATTTATTTTCGGAAACCAAGAAGCAATGCACTCTGCAGTTGAACCGATTATTAACCGATCACCATTTGGTTTACTGACCCCCATCACTAAATGTCCCGGACACTGGGGCCTCCAGGAGTAAACAACCCTGCCCTAGGTACAGCAGTCGTGTGCACACTCACTTGTCCTCGCAGCTGTGCTCTTCCTGCAGCAGTCTCTCTCGGTTCAGGCCGATCTTCTCCAGCTCATGACTGAGTTTCTCCAACTCATTACACTGCTGTTGTACCCTCAACTTCTCATTCACCAGCTCCTATGGCAGTCACAGAGCACCGAGTTAACACAGTCTACTAAGAGGTTCGTGTTAAAAAGCTGTTTTTACAACATGTAGTACCTCTCGGAGCGTAGCCAAGGTCTTCTTGTCAATAGTGACCTGTTTCTGTAGTTCCTTGTTCTCCTTCTCCAGATCCTTGACTCTACCGGCAACCTCCTGGAGCCGTGCAAGCTCCCTGTTCATGGTTGTTCCCTCTTTCTCCATGTTGCTCAGTTTAAGTGCGCTCTCCTCAAGAGCAGATTCCCTCGCATCTACTTGTTGCCTCAGCCTACGTGCCTCCCTCTCCAGCTGCTTTCTCTCCTTCTCGACTTGGCTCAGCTCCTGCTCTACTTTCCGCCGCTCCTTCTCTGCATCCTCAGCGCGCCTCGCCGCTTTCCGCAGCTCCTCCAGCTCATGCCGCAATTCCTCGCCCTGGGCCTCGGCATCATGCAGTTCATTCTTGAGATCCTGGATTTTGGTGCAGCTACTTTCCAGGCTCTGCTGGAGCCGGTGGTTCTCTTGGTCAAGACTGCTGCAGTTGATCTCCAGTCTTTCGGTACGCTTGGCCTGAGAACGGAGTTCAGCTACAGTGCCCCTGAGCTCCACGTTCGCATTTTCTAGCTTCTTGTGCTCCTTTTCTAGCAAGGCCAGACGTATATTGTTCCTCTGTAACTCTTCTGCGTCTTTCTTCAGCTTCCAGTTTTCCTGCTCCATGATGTTGCTCTTGCACTGCATGGCTTCAAGCTGCTCTTCAGCCATTTTGAGGGCGGTCAGCTCATCCTGGAGTTGCTTCTGACTACACTCCAAGCCCTCTACCTTCGTCTGCAATTCCTTGGCACATTCATGCTCACACTCCAACTGCTTGGTGATCTGCTGTTTCTCATGCTCAAGCTGCACCAGCTGACTTTCCGTATCTGAAATCTTCTGGTGGAGGACACGATTCTCAGATTCCACCTCACGTACACGTGCCTCACTGTCCTCCTGGGCACGTTTACGCAGGGTGTTCACGGTCTGGCTCAGATGTTCTTTCTCTCGCTCCAGGTCTGAGATCTGATACATATACACATGCTATTAGTGCACAGAATATCTGAAGTTAATTCAGCCATCTTTATTACAAAAAAGTGCCAAAAGGCCTGTACCTGTTTACCCTTTTCAGCCCTCTGGGTTTCGAGATCTTTCTCCATTTTCTCCTTTTCCTTCATGAGCTCTTCTCCAAAATTCTCCATGTCCTTTATTGTCTGCTTCTCCTGGTCCAGTTGAGTCTGCAGTCTCTCAAGCTAAAAATAAATATATACTGTATATTGTATATATAATTTTTTTATTATAATTTTTTTACCAGGAAAAAAAACTCACAAATCACAAAGAATAAGTGTGAATCAGGTTACATGAAGTGTACCTTATTGCTGAGGCCCTGGTTTTCCCTCTCCAGCTCCACTGTGTGCAGCTGAGTTTCTTCGTGTTTGAGTGAGGCCTCTCGAAGGTTCTGGATAGTACTCTGCAGGCTCTGGTTTTCTTTCTCCAGCTTCAGAAGCCGACTGGACGCGGACTCGTTCATCTCAACTACAAATGACTTGCATACTGCACATGGAGAGAGGAGGCCAACAAGCCATTTAGCAATGAGATTCTCAGAACTATCAGCACTAACGGATGAAATGTGTTGTCGAGGTACTGTACAATACGTGTTTAAAATGGTCTGATTCTCCACATTCATACTTAATTAAAGAACAAATTCTTTTGTTTGTTTTTTTCAGTTATAGTTGCATATATTGTCATGGAAAGTCCAAGAAAAATGTCTGTCCCTGTTATCACATGCAGCGTAACACTTGTTTCCTTTGAGTCTTTGAAGAACATTTTCTTTTTATGTTAGATTAAAGAATGAAGGCTCCTGCATTTAAGAAATGGCATGTATAACAATATACTGTACACAAATACTGTAAAAGGGTCTTGGATGCAGGTAAAATACAATTTTCCTCCATTAACATAGATTAATTGCTGACTATTCTGACCGATCTAATCCTACAATGAAACTGAAGAGGTGGCAAAGTGGAATAGTGGTAAGCACCTTCAGGGGTCGGAGGCTCTAATCCTGCCTCTGGTCTGTTTGCATGTTTTTCCGGTTCTTGGTGCATTTCCTACAGTTTCCTCCATATGGGTGGATTGGCATTTCAAAATGGTCTGTAGTGAACAAATGGATGGGTGGGTGTGTGTGGGCTTGTATCCTGTGATGGGTTGGCACCCCATCCAGGTTGTATCATGTCTTGTAGTCTATTCTGTCTTAAGCTCCCCAAGAAAGGCTCCCAATCCCTGGGACAGTATAAGCGGTATAGACAATACTGTAAATAGATGGAGAGATGGATGGACTCTTCTTAAATTTAGAACTTTTCTTAAATTTCATAGGTTTCACAGACTCACACATCGCACACAAATGCACATATTCACTCGTTACACACACTAACACACACACCAACATTCATGCACGCATGCACACGGGGCTTAAATGATTGAGATCAAAAATTGTTAACATTACACAACGATAACCCAATGGCTTTTTGTAACATGCTCAAAAAAAAACAAAAAAAAAAAAAACACAGGTTGTGTGGTTCACCCGGGGTGGCGATGGTGCAAGGTGCTTGGGTCCGCTCATTGTTGCATGCAACTATATTTGTTTATATTTCTAAAATTTTCCTATAATATTTGTTCAGCTGCATTCCAAAGGACTGGTGACCATTACTAATGAATTAATAATTAAGTATTAATAATAATGTATTATGTGTGAAATCTGGGTAGCATATTGTAGTGTTAAATGAATTATAGAAAAAAAAAATGTATACAATGTTAAGTATCTCAGACTGACCGTCATTAACCTCATTGTTCTTAGCCAGCTGCTCCAGCTCCCAGCCCAAATGAGCGGACTCATTCATGCTCTGCTTCTGCGAAATCTCTAGCATCATGTTCTCCTCCAGCAGCTCCTCTAGACGCTTTTTGTCACTGTCCCGGTCCTGGGGAAAAACAACAACAACAACAACAAAAACACAGAAAACAGGGGACATCAGCTAACTTTCAGCTTAATTCTCTCTCCCACTGTACTGAATCATAATTTCCAAGTTGCACTTACAATCTCCATATCATGCAGTTTGGAGCGCAGGTGCAGGTTTTCCTTCTCCAGCTCGTGCAGTTTGTCACAGCGCCCCCTAGCTGTACCCAACTGCTCCTCGAGCATGGACTTTGTCTCTAGCAGGGTCATATTGTCTTCTCTCAGTTCCTACAGAAAAGATGAAACCAAACAGAACGAGGAAGATATAATAGACAGGAGGATGGAAAAATACAGATAAACAGAAAATGTCTGCCACTGATGGCTGTGGAGTCCAATTGAGCCATGTGATTTATGGTGGCCTCGCACAGCCAGCAGGAATCTGGCAGCCCTCTGGCACATAAGCCAAAGCACAACAGCGAGTCACAAAGGCTGGAGCACAATATAGTGAAGAGAGGTGACGATAATTTCAAAGGCACAATACGGTTACCTCCATGCGGGCCTTGTAGAAATGGACGTCATGAAGTTTCTCTTTGAAGCGAGCAAGTTCTGTTTCGAGTCTATCCACTTTTCCAGCACGCTCCCTCAGAGCATCCACCTCATCACGGTAAGCACGCACCGACCGTGCCTCTGCCAAAAGCTGCATATTCTGCACATGAAACAGTTCAGAGTGGGATTTGTACACAAAATCATGTGGTCTTTCCACAAAACTGACTTTTTCATGAACAATTTGAAAACTGCACAACTTGATTATAATTAAGAAGCAGCTTATGAATAGCCCTTTAGAGACAAGAGGGTGGATCTGATGTACATTGTCAATATCAAGCTTTACCACGTACATACATACATACATACATATATATACACATACACACACACAGACAGACAATATATATAAGTCATATAATCTATAAAATGATTAAAATGCTCTGCAGTACAATTCCTGATTTGGTCACAGGTACTATACAGAGAGTAAAAGTGATAACGTGGACAGTGAAGCAGGTAGAACACACTGACCTCCTGTTTTAGCTTTTGCATCTCTGCATCCAGACGTTCCAGTTCATTCTTAACATCTATTAGCTGCTCCGTCTTCTCTTCTCTGTGCACAAAAATTTGAATCAAAATAGACAAATGTGGGGAAAACCTTTACTGAAATTAACATAAGTATAATGAAGTTGGAACAGTGCCATGCTTTGGGTTATCCATCCATCATCCATCAATAATTCGTCGAAGCGTATCTCGTTAGAGTAATATCTCAAGGACATGAGGTTGAATGTTTGTATGGAATTATTGTAATTATAATATCTTGGTTAAGGTCATAAAAAGACTACAGATTAAGGTTGTACACAGGGGTTATTTTTCCAAAGTTAAGCTGCCCTGCTTCTACCCAGATGTCCATCCCAGTTGTGATAAAAGTAAACGTGTAGGGGCTTCCCTCATCCACATGTTTGGACATGCCCCAATTTGGAAAGATTTTGGCCGCCCTGTGTCGCATACAGATTTACAATGGTGAACCCTTGGTTACCCTTTTGGCATCACTGAGGAGGAGAAGCATTTAACCCCAGCTAAACATTGACTATTGTCCTCTGAATTCCTTCTCGTCAGGCATCTCTTTTATTTAAGAATATCACGTCCTGTTTGTCCCTTGAGATGATTCAATACTCAATCTGTAGTTCTGGTTTGAAATTTCAACAGGCGTGGGCCCTTCTTTCATCTTTTTCATAGTCTCAAGTTAAATGTATACTTGACTCTCCCCTTTTATTTAAATTTGTTTGTTTTCACCCTTTTTTTTTTTTTTTTTTAGGTTTTCTTCACTTTCTTCACATAAAAATCCCAGCAAGGTCAAATGTCAAATTTCTTTTCAATAGATTCCTTCCTGTTTTGACATAAGCAGTACACTTTACTGCTTCTCATTATTAATTTGTATGACAGAAAAAATTGTAAACATAGCAGGAGCTTCTCTGCTGCTGGCGATGGCATCAAGTTCGAACTGGTTTTAAAGATGTGTGCCAAGCAACAGTAAGAAAACAGGAGAAAAATGTAAGCTATGAAAGTTGTGCCTAATAACATGAAACTAATCTTTTTTTTTTTTTTTTTCTTTTCATACTGGTGTCTTTTTTGCTAATGAACAGGGAGACCATGTGTCATGAATTCTTAGGGCAAAGTTCACCTAGAATGGTGAGAACCACTTCCAGAACCTGATCTGCAACTTGTACATCTTGCATCCAGCCTCCAACCATACAGTTAATACTTACTCTGTTGTTTCCTATTCATTAAAAAAATTTTAATCTTGGTGCAATTAGTAAAATTTCTTTTGTTGGTTTGCATGATTGCTTATGATTAGCAAAGCACCACTAATGTGTTGATCTAAATCAGTGGTGAAGTAGGATTTAACTAGTGATGTATTAAAGTAAGAACAAGGAACTTGAGGTAGGTCAGTGCAAAGCAGGCAGAAAGATGAAGACTGAGCGTTATTCATTACGTACAATTCCTGGCGGGAACGGCGAAGTTTGGCCTTTGTATCAGCAAGCTCCACTGCCAGGTGCTGGCGTTCATCTTTGGTGAGTATAGAGGGCTGAGAGGACTGGTCAGCACTGGAGTAGGCTACGGAGTTAGGGAGCTGCTGCGACTGCAAGTAATCCCTCTCTTGTGTCAGCTCCAGAACCAGCTAACATACGCACACACAAAGAACACGCATGCGAATGAGATCTCAGATTCAAACAAGGACTGATCTTCGTCTTTCACCTGCACTTTGACTCATTCTCCTGTTTAAAGCAAATAAAATGGGAAGTGGGCTTGCTTACCTCTGAGCACTCATCACGCTCATCGATGAGCTTTCGTAGGTGAAAGGCCATGCTACGAGACAGTGAATCCAGGAATTCGAGTGGCAGCTCCCCTACATCCTGCCACTGCATGTCCAGAACATTCTCCTGGTTGTGGGTCACCTACACGAAGAGATCCTTATACTCTCATAGACAGACATGAAGTTCGCTTTAAGTGTAAAGACAAAGTAATCATTTTTACTCACCTCCTGGATATGGGAGACTATAGCTGCCTGGGTTTCAATGTCCAGCAGCTTAATCTTCTCAATGATTTCCTCTTTACGTTCACACTTCAGAAACAGTGACAGACAACTAAATGAGCATTACTTCACAATGACGAGTTGTGAAGCAGCATTTATAATTTTAATTTTAAAAAATTATAATAAAAAAAGGTAAACATTCCCAGCAGGGATTTGACAACAATCACAATGATTAAGATTTTTTTTGTATGCTTTTTTTATGACTGTGAAGCATGTTAATGGAATAAAGCATGGGACAGACGCACTTGTAATTGTATTAAAGGCGCAGACAGAGAACGAGATAAAGCAGAGTTACAAAATGAGCACTGAAGTGTGATACACCACACACGTGCATGCTGTTTACCCTCTTTCCTGCAAACAGGAAAAACCTGTGGAATCAGAATGGGAGCGAGAGAGGAGGAGTGGGAGAACAAAAGTGTTTGTATTTGCAAGAAGATATAAAAAGACAGAACTAGAGTAAGCAGGAAGTTGTACAGTAGGAAGGCACTGCATGCATGGGACAATATAAAGGTTTTAGACTAACATCAGCTGAGACATGGAGGCTTTAACAGGATTTACGGAACGCTGATAATCAGGGCATTTCTCTTGAAAAGGAAAGGCATGTTCAGGCATGGCTACTTAGGGTACAGTAGCTGTGAAGGCAAAAAGATGAAGGCACAGCTTACCTGAACAGCGCAACCCAGCAGCAGCAGCAAAAGCCTCTTCATCTCCTCCATACTCTTGCCTATGAAATGGAACATTTTATCATCATTCACGGGTAAATTTGTGGTTAAAACAGAATGAACTCTAATTACAAGCCAAGAAAATACTACTAACCCCTGCTCACACCAAAAGCTGCCATATTAAGGCTATTTAGATTTTCTATTACATTTTATTACTTAAAGCAACTGCTGACATATCTTTGACATCTATTACTCAGCCCAGATCTATTCTTAGTGACCTCACACATGGTACTTAGAAAGGCTTTCAGGAGCCATGTGTGCATTCTGTGGCTTGATTTTCCCCTTAAATTCTGCCATAGCTGCTAGAAAGGCAAAGAAAGAAAAAAAAAAAAAACGCTGTAAGCCAAATACCCTATATTAAAGACTAGAACAATATGACATTTGATATTCCTTTATATACTGTACTATACCATACATTTTATTTGAGACACACACACACACTGTATACATATACAGTATATACACACACACCATATCCTTATTACCTACTGTACCTCCTGTACATTAATCACTCTCACTCGTGTACCTATGGACCCATACCACTCATTTCCCACATTTTTTATTTATTGTTAATAGGCCACTTATGCAATTCTGATTAGATGCTAACTGCATTTCGTTGGCTCTGTTCATGTACTTACTTTGCACAATGACAAAGTTGAATCTAATGTAAAAAAAAATGTAAGAGATAAAACCTTTGAAATCTGTGTAGTGGAAAAACAAATCACTTTCTCTATAAAGCTTCAGGAAGAAAAAATAAAGAAATTTGCGAGAAACGCAAATGGCATATCTCCCTGTAATGGCTTTTTTTTTTTTTTTTTTACCTAATTGCCTTCTTAATTGTCTTCACTTATAATAATTTACCTTTTAAAATAAACGAAAGCAACACATTTTAACCTTTTATGTTCTAAAGTTGCATGTAAAAAAATATAAAGAGAAAAGTTAAAATAAAAAAAAGGTTTAAAAAGATGTAAAGACATGTACAAATGTCAAAATAAGAGATGAGATTCTTAATAATTACCAAAAAAATTATCACAAAAAAAAAAAAAAAAAAAAAAAACCAGAAAAGAAGACTTTGCATGATCGGTAGCCCTGAGCCACGCCTTCCGCCACCCGAATGATTTCAAGCTCCAAGCCTGAATAATACATTAGTATAAAAGAAAATCTGTAATACTGCGATTTCATGAGAATTACAGCTACACTTGCTAAAACATAAGGTGTGCACATGTGTCTAAAGCAAGTGTCCTGCACTAATACACTGGGGAGGAACAGAAGGTAGTTGTCATGGAGTCCCTGTGCCCTTCCCAACAGCATACCCCATCCTCAGAGAGGAAAGGGAGGAGCTCTTTGCAACAAAGCCAAACCACTTTCACTACATCTCTAACAGCCCTTACAGCGAAGTTCATTTGCCTGAACATGGTCATCATCTGTGCTTCGTGCTGAAACACAGGTTCATCTAAAACTCAGACACATGCATGTTATTAGGCAAAATATCTGAATACCATGCTCTTCTTTGCAATCTGTTTTTCTATTCTTTTTTCCAAGCTGGTTCGACCATGACCCATCTTGGATTGTGCCACTTAAACAACTGCTGATAGCGAAGGAAACTGCTGGAGGGGATGGTTATTTTGATCACCTACATGCAAATCTAGTGTGCATCAGATCGGCCTGTTAAAACATGACCTTATCAGGAAGCTCCAGTGAGACAACCGGGTGTAAACAACAAAAATAACAAAAGAAAAGCTGTCCCATGTTTTCCTGCGGGCTGTATCATGACCTCTTTGCTAACCTTTTCAAGAAAAATGATAAATACATAAAAGGAACCTGAGATAATGATTAAAGCTGATAATAAGTCAGTCATCGGCTGATAAACTCAGTGGACGCTCTCTGTTGGGGACTGGGTTGCGTGTCCTGCTTGAGCAAAAAGTCTGTCACCAGCATGACCTACTGTACAATCAGCACTCAGCCTGGGCCAGGGCGCAACAGTCTGCTTCCTCCAGTTTTTTCCTTTTCCTCTAGTCATTACAGGCCTAACATAAACCTTTTGCCACCGATGTGACGGTGAGGGCTGAACTGTCAAGCGAGGGGATTTGTGAAGGAGTAAGGATCTTGCACAAGGCTACGGACCTTAGATAAAGGAAAACAAGAATTTGAATGTTTTCTGTCCTTCGGTCTCGCTCTCAATCAGTCTCACAGACCGGTCATGTTTGTTCAAACAAGAGCACAGAAATAAGCCACTGAATCTGAACATCAGATTTCACTACCTGACAAAGGGTCCTTGGCGATGGTCAGAACGTTGGGCAACGTCATCAGGACAAGCTGCTGGAGATGTTCCTGCATGACAGAGAAAGAGAAAGAGAAGAACTTAAATCCAAAGCATCCTGCTTAACGTCTCAATATGTATGACCTTATGCATGACAACTAAAGATGGTATCAATAACGAAAGTGCTACTACAATTTTAACACTGTTCACGGAGGTCATTTAAGGGCAGTGGCATGACACCCCATGAACAAAAGTTCCAACAAGTCGGGCAGATGGCTGAACCAGGCTTTAAAAACACAGACTGGGGTCATAAACCAGGAAGAACATTAAGGTGGGAATGGAAACAGACTAACAGGAAAGCGTTTTAGAAATGGCAGACATTAACACACCATGTGGGGCGTTTTTGTGGAAGGGAACACTTTGGAATTAACACAGTTCAACAGTTCAGGCCTGGGGTGGTGATGACAGGATAGGCAGGGCTGTATTCTTACTCAACAAAAAACAGAAATAATATGTGCCGTTCACATGAATGTATCTGAAGATATCTAAAGATTTTACCAAAAACACTTCTTAACACTTGTTAACTTTTACCGGAACAAAAAAAGTTTAGTTTCAACAGTATAGTCCGAAATTGCACAGCTACAGCAAACAAAGCCTTTACTTACACACAAACACACCCCTTCACCAAAAACTCAGACACATGTATGATATTAGGCAAAATATTTGACCACCATGCTGTTTTTGCAAACTGTTTTTCCTTTTTTTTTTTCCCCCCAAGCTGGTTCAAACATGACCGAAGTCTCGGATTGTGCCAATTAAACAACTGCTGATAATGTAGGCAAAGGAAACTGCTGGAGGGGGTGGTTATTTTGATCGCCTGCAGGAACCTCCACACAAACACGCACACTCGCACAGACACATTATGTAAAGATTGAGATGGATGTGTCCAAATTAAAGGGCGAATGAGGATGAACATTCAGTGGACAGAATAATGCAAACTGAGATATAGCAATTAAAACAGAGTACAAAAAAAGTGGAAGGTGAGGTAATGAAAGTCAATGCAGATTATGGGACATGATGAGCTGATAAATATGACCGAACTGGTACGCAAACGTTATGTATAGAAAGAGATATAATATGCATGATAATATAGTTAGAAATATGCACATCATTAGAGATGGGAAAAATTTTATTAATTTGTATCGTGATTCCACACTGACCCCAAAATTAATTCTTTTAAACACATTTTTAACATTTTTATCGGTTCACATTTAAGGTGGGAAAATGTTGCCTTTCCTCTCTAATCCCACAGGAGGTGTGCTCTAACCCATTAACGCATTGGCAAGCAAGGCAGCATACTTGGTGGAATGAGCAAATTATTTGTTAAGATGGTTTAGAATTGTGAAAAACTATACAAAATATCAATTTCATAATTGTATACAATACAAAATTATATGATCATAATACAGATCAGATCGGCACCTAGATATCGCGATATCACATCGAGTGATTTCCATCCCTACGAATTACTTCATAATTTTGTATTATTTAAAATCGCACTAATTTTAACTATTCCAAAATAATGTCTCTGACCATCTGATCAGTTATAACAACTACCAAAAACACAATAATACACAAAAAGAGACTTGCATCCCGCAAGTAAGCAAGGGAGCTTCTACAGGTTTGCCTGCACTGATGTATGCCATGTGAACCAACCTCAAGGACAATGGCTTCCGTAGCAACAAAACTCAACACTCAGGGTAGACAATAGACAAGGCCTGACCGGTTCATATGACCCAACCCCTCACTTCAACATATACACACAAACAGTTATACAGGTGGAATATCATAAAAATCTCTTCACTTCTAGTATATGGGTGAAACTGTACATGAGAAACTACATGAGAAAACTCTTAGTTAATCAACAGTTAATCCAGGAATGACATTTAATGGTCAGTGGGTGAATCCATTTCCTGTGGATTACAGTGATGAAATATTTAATCAAAAAATTACTAAGCTTTCCTCTAGACATGTGACTCCTACAAATCATTAATTTACATGGCAGTTAAACACCATAAAAATAGGTGTGTGTTACACATTACACCAAGTCTGTTCTTCTGCTTTAACAGTGCTAAGGCATTTAAGAAGTTCTAAGGAAACTGAGAAACCTCTAGATAATACATACAACTCGAGACATTTTTAATGGATGTGCTCTTGAACACAATTTCACACAAAGCCAAAAATGACACCATCACTATAAACCCCCGACAATGACGATATTAATGTTAGAAAATCTTTCATGTAAAATAAACCAGAAAAAAGGAAAAAAAAGGAAAAAAACAGCCCCAACGCATAGTGAAAGCTTAACTGTAAGAGCACCTGGGACCAGGTCAAAGTAGGTTTACTCCAGTGTCACGGCTTCGCATTTAGTCCCGGGTGTAGGATTACCTTACTGCTGGCGTCTTCAAAATACCAATTAAAACACATTTCCCTCCAGTACCATTCTCTTAATTTTTTTTTTTACCTTATCAAGTTCCTTACAACATTCCTTTCTAAGAAAGAACAACAATTAGAGAACTTGATACTTTGGTTCCTTTGCATTGTTGTACATGTACAGTGATGTCCTCTGACAACTGGAATGCAAGACATACGGTACGAGTTCATAATCCATTTTTTTTAACTGATCAATTAACGCTCTGATAATGTAAAACTGATGAAATAGTATAGAAATATCACATTCAATGAATTTTCAAATCTTAAACACTCCTACGTCCTATCTGGACCAATTGCAGTCAAACAAGAATATATGCAATTATGATCGGTGGGAGGGAAAGAAAAAAAAAAAAAAAAAAAAACGTTTATGTGACACACACACAGACACACACACTAGTGGATAAGAACAGACTGCAAAAATGTCAATACTGATACAGAATCTTAAGCAAAAATTATATCAGATATTAATATATATAATATATTATATATATTAATATCTGTACTTTGTAGTGTAACGACACCTCCTCAGATTCTGTGATGTCATTGTAAATCTCTGGGCTCCACGCCTTCTCCCAGCTGACAGCTTAAGCTGGTCATGAAGTGAACGAGTCCCTCAGGAGGGCTTTGTGTTTAGGGAGTTGATGGAGGAACCCCTCTCTCTGATCACAATGCAAGCTCCTGAGCTGAGACCCAGGCCAGGCTTCTTCATTTGTGCCCATTTATTATATTTAACCTTCCTTACTCCTCACATCCCCCCACCAACACCCCTAAACACAACACGAAATGTTCCAAAACCCACCAGGCTTGTTAATCATAAAAGTTTATCTATTGATTCAATTTCTATTGTTTAATTCATATAATATATTCACTAATAGTACATACTGTACTAGTCCATGTTTTTTGTAATCTAAAAGTATGCCCATATAAGATCAATGTTCATGATCAAACTTCAATGGCATGGTCAATCATTTAAGAATGCTTCATATTGAGTTAAATGATTCACATTAGGTTTCAATCTTCTTAACATTAGGTTACCTAATGGCGCAATAAATAAGCAAATTGAACACTTTGATTTTGCTAAATGTTTCTTTTTAGTTTGGGTTTACTGGACATTAATCTCAATTTCACTTTGATCCATATGTTATGACCTATTGCTTTATCTGACACGCCAGACATTTAAAGTGGTCCCAGAAATGATATACTATTACTGTACACAATAGTAGGAAGGTGCAACATGCAGAATGTGAACTTGACTAGACAATCAATTCGCAAAAAAGGTAATGAAATGCTCCCACTAAGAAACACACTAAATATGATTCAATAATTAATATACAGTATATTACATTAATGGCAGACTACAATCGGTAATTACTTAAAACAAACTTTGTGATTAATTTGTTTGCTCTATGAGTCAAGTGACAGCTTATGAAGACGCACCTTTTTGGTTGAGAAATGTATGGGTATTCTTTGCATGACTACTGTATGTAGACGAGACACAAATCAACAAATGTTATACTTTTTTTCCCACCCTAGGACTCCATGGACAGAAAAATCTAATATTTTCAAATTCAGACATAAGCCACTTCCATTTGTGGTCTTAGATCAGTTATATAAAGTATCTGATTAATTGCAATAAGAGGGACAACAGGCAGATCTGAATTCATGTGGCTTTTTCAGACCATACGCTGTATGTGTACTGTATATCTCGGTCATTGTCTTAATCATAATTATTCAGCGTCAACAGCATGGCAGAACACACATGAATGAAAGGAGAATTGATGATGATATTTGATGGAAAGATTAGAAAATCAATTCAACTACTGAGCTACTGTAGCACATTTGGCTGAAAAAAGTCATTTCTGACCAAGATAGAAAGGTGTCAGAACCCATAGTGCATTGCAGCTAAGTGATTATGTATCCACAAACCGGACCGCCTGTCCACTGCTGAAAGCTCCTACAAATAGAAAATGGTATAAATGCTGTTAGAACTGGACCATGGACTGATGGAAAAGAAAACATGATCCATCAAACCAGGCCACTTTTTCCATGATGTGGATGGCTGGACACATGTGCCTTACTAACCTGGGGAATAAATGGCTCCAGGTGCACTATAAGAAGAAGACATGTGTTAGGCTCTGGGCAATGTTCTGCTGAAAATCCCTCATGTGGATGTTTCATTAACATGCAACACCTACTGAAAACGTTGCAGACCAAATATTCCCTGATGGCAGTAGCCTCTTACAGCAGGATGCTGAACCCTGCTGCACTGCACAATAATTCAAGAATGGTTTGAGAAACATGACAAAGAGTAAAGGGAATTGACTTTGGCCTCCAAATTCCCCAGATCTCAATCTGATTGAGCATCTATGGGATGTCTTGGACTAACAAGTCTGAGCCATGCAGGGGCGACCCTGTACAGTAACTTACAAGACTCAAAGGATCTGCTGCTAACACCTTGATGTTAGACACTATAGCACCCACCCTTTTTTCATTGTTTTGTTCATTTAAAGCAAAATAAATTATTATATCTCCATAAAAGATGCTCCTCTGCTGCATGACATACGGTCATCACAATTATTTTTAGAGCATATGCGAAAGATGAAGTATCCAAACTCATACATTTCTGTGTCTTGAGTGTTTATAACTGTAATAGCAAACTCTAAGCGGGCTGATTATTAGCACTTGATATGCTAGACCACAAGGAGATCAGGTTTTAGATGGTGTCAACTTTCAACCAACAGCCAAGGGGCTAAAAACGAAGATCAGCTCTCAGCATACATCTTTCAGGAATACAATATTTCTACGTATAAAGTTAAAAGCCCCTTACAACAGGCTGACTAATTTTGTAGTACGACACTAGACTGGATTCAATAGCTCTGGTACATCTCAGTTACTGTAAATTAAATATTAGCAGAGAGACAGATGGCACCCCTTATCTGGCAACAAACCAACAGCGAGAGAGTGCCCTTACTCAGCAGGACACAGATCTCACACATCTTAATTATTAACAAGCAAAGATTAATTTCCAATGTGACGGGGGTGTAAGTGGAACTTAAGGACTCTACTCAGTCACGTCATTATTAAAAGCACCATTAAGGGAAAGGCAGAAGAAAGAAACAATAGTGCATGACATGGAGGATATTGTGTTTGGCTGCCCTTTTTACCTGTACAGCAAGAATCCATGTCCTAGCACACTCTTCAAACAGCATTGTCCACATTGTCTTGCTGTTAATTTGACGATGTCCCTGGCAATCGCAGTAGACGAAATCTCTTGTACCTAATCAGTGCTTACATAGCAAGTATACCAATGGAAAATGTGGTGAAAGGGGAGTATTTGTACTTGTGGTGCTACTGTACAATTTCATGACAGTAATGGAAAGTCAACCACCTCTTATTTTAGTGGGAAACTTTGCACTGGCTCCTAAACCAGCAGCAGTTTCAGCACAGCGCTGTGCCTGTCGTCTGTCTAGGACGGTCTGGTCTGCGTAAAGAACTTTGCATTTTGGGAATTGGCATCACTCTGAATCATCAAACTGATCAAACATGTTACCTCGAGTAAATTTTGATTAGATTGTGACTAGTGGTAGACTTGGCAAAAGAAGTAGCAGGTTAGCTAGAAAAAAAAAAAGGCAGCCATCTATTAATGTGCGTTTAGACAAAAGCTTTGCGCTTCTGGGTACAAAGATTCAATTCCACTCCACGGCACATTTGACTATATCCCATTTGCAATTTAAATTGACACTTGTTCATTCACCTCCACTATTTAACGATCTAATGCAGCTCTTGTGCTCCTGAAAATCAATTATTCATGCCTGGACATCAGCTGGGAAGATGTCCGAGACTCCTCTATGCAAGCGGGGTGTCTATATTTCTAATATTTTAAAGAAACATTTATATCCAGAAAAATTACATTCCTGTAGCGTTGTCATCATTATTAACTTCCACGCTAACAATGAAGCTACAGTAACAAACTTAAAAGGTATGTGCACAAATACTACCCTTTTTTCAAATAAATAAAGTAATACATAAATGTCATTATACGGTATATACAGATATAATAAATGGCATAACTATTAAACACAATTTCTAGCTGTTCTTTAGCTTGTATGTTAACGTTTATCTAAATAAACGTTTATCCAGCTAACTTAACATAATTTTTCACTTTAAGTTCATAGGAAAAGAGTCTGAAACCTTTCCATTTATACAATTAAAATTCTACGATTAAACTGACTATATGAAACTTAAAATAAAATGCAGCAATATTTTTTGTACAACACCAGGAATTGTTGTTATAGGTGTCTAGTTGCAATGACTGTTTGTTGTATCCAAACAATACCCAAACACACTCCTGATAATTTTATAAAAGGCATGCCCTCATGTCTGTCTTAAGTGTAAATGAGGGTGACTTCAGCCAGGCAACTTGTTTGAGCTCAGTTTACAAAACTATTTTTACTATGCTAAAGTGTAAAGTAAGCCAAACCATGTTGTCGCTGCTCAGTGCACCCTGACGCCAAGGAAGGAACAGTGAGACACACCACAGAGGCCAAAAACATCCAGGTGATAAAAGCATGAAATCATTGGTGCGAACCTCGAAGGGCCTCCAAGAACAACTCTGGTCCAAAAATATGTAGATGAGAAGAAGTGATAGGCTTCTTAGGGGTTGAGAGCGCCTCAGAGCGGGAGAATGTCGGACAGGTTCAACCAAAGCAAAACTAAAGCTGGACCCCCCCCCCAACTTTATTACAATAAGGTGAAAGCAACCTACTTTTGAGATATACATTTATGTCCTTTTTTTTTCTTTCTTTCTTCCCGTTTTCTTTTTGTTTGCTTGTTCTTCTGTCCTCCCTCTTTGCTCAAAAGTCAACCCCTCCACCCACTACCCCGATGGACTTTTGCAAACAAACACACACCGCACATGGGTCACATAAGTCCTGTCTTTTTGTCATTTGTTCTTGGATTTGGTCTTCTCTTTGTCTACAATGTACTGTCTTTTGTTGTGAAAATGTAGATAGATTGGATAGTAATTTTAAATTATTGCACATAATGCTCAAAAAATTCATACGATTTTTTTTCCCCTGCCCAGAAACATCCACAACAAACTGATACAACTGCTAATATACATTTATTTAAGTAAGTAACCTAAATAAGGTGTTAGAAATGCATCCACTCATAGTTCCTGGGGCCCTCAGGGTCTGAAAACACCACTCAAGCCGACCTTAGTAAATGAGATCTTCATGGACCTCAATGTGCACTGCGTCACACTGGAACATGATTGGGCCTCTTAATAATTTTAATGCCATAGCAAACAAAGACTTCCTATACAATTGTGTATTTCCAACTCCCAACACATTCAGTGTATTGATGTGGTACTTGGGTGTCTGCAAACTTCCGGCTGTATAGTGAAGCTATAATTAAGGTCCATATGGACAGCAGTAAAAATGGGTGCTGACATCTGCCCAACTGTAATGGCTGCTTATCAATCCCAGAGTACATAGAAAACAGCATTGAACATTACATACAGCTAATGTATTGCTGATATGCTATTGCATACAGAATCAGTATATACTTTTCTCCTTTACATCTATTTTGTAAAAATAAATAATATAAATAAATAAACAAAACAAAAACAAAACCTGTTGCCAGTGTTTCCTGTGCCATATGTAGAATTTGAAATTCTACCCCCTTAAACCACTGTTTTATTACAAGCAAAGGCATTTAGCCACTTCAAGGCTACATATGGAAATATGAAAGTAATCAAAGCCTGTAAAAGGTTTTTAAAAAAAAAAGAAAAAAAAAGAAAGAAAAAAAAAGCAAGCAAATGTCCTCAGAAAATGGTGGTCACTGGAGCACAGGCTAATTAGCTCTTTCATGCCACTGTGGCCGATATTACAGCAGAGCCTGGGGCTGTTTCACTGGGTACTGGAACATTCCAGTCCAGTCAATATTCACACCACCAGTCTCACACCATAAGGATCCTAGTGGAAGTTAGCTTTGTAATTACTGATGAAAAACCGTCTGTGCAAGCATCAGTTCCACCAAAAACTGTGGCCCCATTCTCCCACAGAAACTGGTCTGTTTATCCAAGAACCTGCTGAGCTGGCAGCATGCAGATCATTACAGCCTGTTAAAGTAATGATCCTTTACACACCAACATTAGACAGGAATGCAATTCTCGCTGCCAATACCTGCAGACATTGCACTGAAGATTCAGCTCATGGAAAAGGTGCTGTAACAGAATAGGTCAAGACAGAACAGCAAATGAAAAAACATTTGCTTGGGTTTTGTTCTTAGACTTACAAAAGATTTTAAACAAAAAAAAATTTAAGTGAATAAAAACAATTTAATTACAAACAAAATTTCAACCTCAAAATAATAATAATAATAATATATTATTATTATTATTAAAAAATAGAAAAGTATTATTAATAATGATACACAGAATTATTTGCCACTTTTCTTTTTATTGTCCAGCTGCAAAAAACTGAGCAAAAGTAAACAAAATAGATCAATAAATAATTGCATAACCTCAAAAACCTATATACTGTATTAGAATATAGCATGACCTTACACTAAACTATTATATTATGTAATTAAACTATATTATGTAATTATATCATAAATTATATCATATTAATTATATTATTTACAGCAGA
Source organism: Clarias fuscus (assembly GCA_030347435.1). NCBI lineage: Eukaryota > Metazoa > Chordata > Actinopteri > Siluriformes > Clariidae > Clarias > Clarias fuscus. Next base: position 14,508,905 of record CM059216.1, on the reverse strand, counting down.
CACTTATGACACGATCTGTTATCATAACTCATGGAATGCCTCATACAATCAGATTACACTATCGGAACAGTTATTTAAAGTTGCCAATTATTTAATTAATTTTCAGTTTATTCAATTATATTCAATTCTTTTAAATAATCTGATTCTATATGTTCTTAACATCCTTTAAAATACTTGTTACTTTAAAGTTTCCACCCAGCTGACTCATTGCCTTAAAATAAAAAAATTAAAAAAGGAGTCAGCCATTCAAGAGCGATGGGGATAACTCACAGTAAAGTAATGCACTGAAAAATCAACATATTATAATAACAAAAAAAACATAAATGTCATGGTGGAGCAAAGTGAGCAAACATACACACAAAGGGGCCAGGTGACATTGAACATGGAGCAGGCCTACACTTCCTGTCACATGGGTTCCTTTGGAGACAATACGCTTTTAGGCACTCCCTTTTTTTTAAAGGGCAATAAACAGAGATGACAATAAAATTGGCTGATTGTGAAGGCTGTGTTGAGGTTCTAAACATCATTTTCACACGCTAAGAATGTCTGCTGGCCATGTCCTGCAAAAAACAGACAGGTCTAGAAGTGTTTAAGCCATGGGAGATTACCAAAAAGAAAGAAAAAAAAAAAAAAAGCAGAAGGAGGGGTTATCTGACACCATTTGGACTTGCACCAGGGTAGTTTTATGGCTACCATAGTAGCACAAAGTATACACACTGGAGCTACACATTAAGCACAGACAGACACAACAAATCCCACACATCCTTAAACTTTCTGTGTGGCGAGTGTGTTCTGTGGGTGGATACATGCTAACTTTCGCTGCAGAGTTATTCACAGGACAACACAAGAAAAGGAAAGCGAGAATGAAAGAGAGCAAGACACACACACATACGCACAAACACATTCCAGAGTCCATGGCAACTCCCTTGCCCAGATAACAGACACACACTCTCCACCCCTATTTAGTCTATTATAACCCACCTCTGTATAATAATGGCTTGAGACAAGCTCGACCGTTTCAGTGCCAGACTGCGATGGTGTATGCACACACCCACATCGAAGTCGCCGAGGTTTTCTATATCAGCATACTACACAGAGAGGTGCTGAGTCACCTGGGCTCTTTGGAGCCTCGCTAAGCTTTCGGGTTTAACATGTTACTTTAAAAGATTGATTGATCTTTGGCAAAAGATTCAAACATGATGGATGCTATGCAGCCCTTCTAGGAAACAAACGTCTATCATGTATAATTGAGTGAAACCACACCAAAGCCTACAGAAACACTCCATACAGCAGATGAAACACTGACAGACCTGTTTTCAGCGTTACAATAATCAACCACACAAGCATGATTCTTTTACTAAGACCACAAGTTGGTCCGCGCACCAAAATAAACTTTAATCAAAGACCGATTCTTTCCTGTCCCATATACTTAATTAGAACACCAAGTAAGACGTTTTAAATCAATAGTGTTATTTGAACTAGGCTTGTGCCATATTGATTTTCTCTGCTCATGACTAAACATTTTATTTAAATATTTAAAATGGCAAGTCATCCAAATAGTTAAAAACATGCATTGAGGGTTTTAAAGGCGGCATAAGCAATACTGAAAAAAGACTGCTGCTATTTAAACTCAAAAGGGACAAATACACCCCTCCTTTCAGTGCTCCTTTAGAAGCTTCGCCCCCTAAATTCACGACACATACTACCAAGCCTGTAACACTAACAGCTGGGCTAGCTGACTAATATTATAATGAAACAAACATCAGGAAGCATGACTGCATCCTATTACTGATTGACAGTGTTATGTGTTACACTCTGAACCACTTTCTTTGTTTCACATGTACAGAGCCAGGGCTCTGTATGAACACCGTTTTTTTTTTTTTCAGACCACACACAGAACGGACAGCTAGTACATATACAATTTTTTCACCAATCAGATGCTTCAAAAAGGTTCTGAATGCAAGCAGAGTACTGATTATTACTGATCGTTTTTTTAAGTCACGGGTCTGTGCATTAAAGTAATTAAAGTGTAAACATAAAAACTTGTACAAACTGGCAAAAACCGAAGAAATGCACTTCAAGGCATATGAAATTATATCAATGTGCATCAAAATTAAACAATTTGTTACCATCTAATGTGTTATACTGTTTTTTATGAATACATTGGAAGCGCAAAAAAAAAAACCCCACACACTCCAATGTTTTTTTGGGCACCTTTAACTTTAATTACTTTGCACAATGTGGAGGCAAATTCATGTGTAAAATGATTCATCATGATCTCAGAACCACTCTAGTGAGTCTAGACCTGACCATCTGAAGCAACCCCAGACCATCTAAAAGATTGGACATAGTGCCCACTCTCAGGCATACAGTAAGTGCTGAAAATATAAAAATCACTCATCTGAATGATGTGCTGCCTGTGTATCTTGTTATACCCCGCCCCTCCCTGCCCCCCTCCAAGGATACAGAGTTTGGGAGTGACCCAGGCTCTAGAAAGCATTGATCAGGTTAAGAAGTCTGTGTTTAGCATTATTATTATTATTATTATTATTATTGGTTTAAATGCTTAACATGTGAATGTACATGAACAGGCATTTTGAAAATGGTATTATAACATTAATTCCAACTAACTGACTTAATGAAGTTAAAGCTAGACTGTACAAATGCATGTACTGTTACACCCCTACTTGACAGAAGGAAAAAGTATGAAAGAGGCAGTGAAGAGGATGGCCTTCATGCAGTGTCGATTATTAGAGAATTAAAACACTAGCATAAATCATTCCGTATTCATTTGTTATTTGTCCCATTTTTATCTCTATTTTATCACTATGAATGATGGATGCACCGCATATGCACTTCTGTGCTTACCCCGACAAACCCATCGCTCTTGAATAGGGTCAATTTAGACTCGCATGAACATATGACCTTTTTCCATGGTTTCAAAGTTCAACCTGGTTCCACGTCTGTCAACCAAGAAGAAAGAAAGCTGAGGATGCAGAGGGAATTCACACCAAAACTGCACAGGTGAAGACTGGGAAAAACATAGCTTGGTCTGATGAATATCTGCATCCACAGTCCCGGCTGGTGGAGGTGGTATAAAGTTACTAGTGGGGAATGTTTTCTTGGCACACTTTGGGCCATTAGTACAGTACCAATCACCACTTGAATGCCAGAGGTTATTTGAGTGCTGCTACTGATCATGTGAATTACTTCATGGCTACAAGTTACACATCCTCTAAAGGCTACCCCCAACATCTAAATGCACCACATCACATCTCTTACACTACTTTGTCATGTTCATGAAACCAGTTTGTTCTTCAATAGCCTTCACAGTGACCTGAATCCAGTAAGACCTTTGGGGTGTGGTACAGTGGAATAGAAGATTTGCAGCATGAAATTGCTCCAAAGTATATTATGCATTGCATGATCACATGATACAAACAGGGCACATTCAGGCTAGTTCATCTGGAGCCAATTCTGTTCATTACATTCAGACACTCAACAAGGGCCCCAGGAAGCTCAGATCTCTCACATAGCAGCTTTTAGTGGAGTCAGTTTACATTGCACACCAGATCACATGCAGACTCCCTCTGTAGACAATAGGTAGGGAGGATTCAACATGACACACCTCCCCCTCCGAGACAGAGAGACAGGCCTGCAACGCCGTCTCTCAAGGGCATGCTTTCTGGTGGTTGAGCATGGGGTCATTAGGGAGCTGATCTAATTTCTGAGAGTGGAGAATTAAATGGCAGATAGCGAAGAGGTAATTCCTGTGTATGAACAGCAATGGTGTACCAAGTTGGCCTCCAACTTAGAGAACAGATATCATTAAATTTGGGGGGGGAAAAATGGTTAGACAGAAAGAAGCGCTAGGCCACCCTAATCCATAAGGTGTTATTTACATTGAGAATTGCAGGAATTTAATTGAATGAATTGCATCAATAAAGATCCTGTATTGATGATGAGCAAGTCAAACCACACAAAGCCATCTCCACCACATCCCAGAGACTTTCAGATGGGCTTTAAGGCCAGGAGTCTGTGGTGGCTAACTCGTGTGTGTGAAAATGATTCCTCATTCGTCCAGAACCACTTATTCACTATTTGAACCTGAAGAATCTTGGCATTGTCGTCTTGGAATATGCCTGTGCCATTAAAGAAGAAAAAACACAGATGGAATAATCTGGTTCTTCAGTCATCAGCTGACTTAACTTAGTGCCACAAAATGTTGAGTCTAGACCTGACCATACAGTATGAAGAAACCCCAGATCGTAATAGTTACTGGAGAGGCTTGCACACTGGGCACTATGCATGATGAGTTCAAATTTATCATACTCTAGAGTGATGCACCCATCTGACAACATGACCATTTTCTATTTTTCCAAAGTCCTTCCCTCGTGCTTTCCCAATTAGCCTGACTAACAAATGGTCTTCTTACAGCCCGACATAGCTGTGTAATATCAATACTATAAAATCTCTTTACACCATGTGTGTGAAAATGCTCTTACTTTTACTATGAACTTGCACTGGGTGAAAGAGGAAAGTGCTAAAAATGCTTCAGCTAACCTGCTCAGTTGATGTTGAGGAACTTGGTGAGAAATATGCATCACGCTTAATTGTACTGCAAGTCTTGCAAGTCAGTTTTTGTATCGCCAACCTGAAGAAAGATTCTGCACTCTCACAACAGCTTTTTTATATTGGTATAAAAACCAATAAGCAAACAGAAATCAAGCTATGAACACAAATAAAGGAAACAACTGCCAGTTAGGTTTATTTAAGTGTTCTTGCAGGTCTGCGGAGCCAGTCTGTGAGGCTGTTTATCAAACTCTTTCATCTAAAAGATGAAAATGATGATATCTGGCTTAAAGGGATAAGGCTTTTGTTATGATTTCAAAGGCTAAGTGAAAAATCACACAGTAAATTTGGGAGCAGATCTCTTCACATTTCGCTTTGAGTTATGAAAGCCTGCAGAAGACTTGTGCGTTTGAAATTCCACACCAATGCCATTCCGCAGTTCTCACTACTGCTCTTCCTCACGGCATTCCACCGTGATGTGTAACAAGCAGGCAGACCCAAACAGACTAGTCAGTTTACCTGATGGGGTAAAAACTCAGACCCCCCCCTCGCTCAATCCAGCGCGCACACGCATGTGCTCAAACTGCATTTCCACTCTCTCCTGCACATGCTCAATATCACAACACTGTGCTTGATCAATTCAGGTCAATCAGAGCCTAGAGGAGGGAAAACGCCAAAATAGATCAAAAGCTACAAACGACTGTCCTGCCTCACAAATTTTCACATTAAGAACTGAAATTTTGCAAGAAATTTGCCTCACCATATGAAGCATTTTTGGCAAGCGAACGGAGTCGAATTGAGCACCAGCTAAGTTGCATGTATGTCTGGGAGCCGTTTAAAACTTATTTGCATCAGTGGAAAGCCAAGCAAAGCAAGTTTACATATTTTTGTGGGTTTTTGCATTTTGGTTAAGATTTAGTAAATAAATAGCCCAAGAATGCTATCAAGGATGGATGCGAGAAGAAAAGGGAGCCATTTTTGAAGCAGTTTGCGTCAAGAGACATTATCAAGTTAAGATTAAGTGAGGTGCCATGCAAATTTATTTCATTTACATGTCTAAATGATTAGTTTGCATATTAAAAATGTGATTATAGTGTTGGAAATTGTAATATTGGTAATATTTTTTGTGGCTGGAACAGGATTACCTGCATTTATTTTATCTGCAATGCAAAATTTCACCTCAAGAACTTGCCTCCGGAAAGGATTAAATTCATATGCTGAGGTACCACTTAAGGGCTTTAAAATAAGAAAAAGCAAGCAAGAGGCCCCGCCTTTTTTATTGATTATTGCAAGGCAAAACATTTGGAGAAAGCTTTAGAGTCTGATACTCTGCATCACTATAAATGCACAGGAATCTCTTCATTCAAGAACCTCTGCATTCACAGAAATTAATAGTAATACTTTTGCCTACAGGAACTCCTGGTCATGGACAGTTGTGAGTAAAGCAATCACATAGAATAAATTTATTAAATGAGTTAATTTATACAAAACAATCCAATAGATCAAGGTAATAAAGATCAAAGGAAGGTAATGTCAGGCAGCCAGGCACTCGTACAAACACGCATGCACACACAAAGAGCTATAAAAAATTCAAGATTCAAAAACACCACTAGAGCTACAGAGAGATCCACCCAGCTGTCCTACTACAAAAAGAAATAACATTAACACATTAACATTGATTATCAATTATACACCGGTTACCTGGTGACAGGATCAAGTGCACCCAAGCCTAACTGATATCCGGTCTGATCCCACAGAAAAGCCAATGCAGAACAAATCGCCAAAAATGCCCTGGAAAAATCTATCCTGATCCACAGAAGCCACAACCCGCAACAGACAACACCCGAAGCATCCACTTCCAATGTCCTGGTGCCAGTCATCACAGCACACCCCCAGAGGTCCTGAGGAGTCATGCCCGGAGGGGCCAGATCTGCCCAAGTGGCACAAAGGGAACCTACACGATACTGGGCATAATGGTCATGTTTTTAAGAAATGCAATATTATTTGCACTTTGCTGCATGTATGGTGGTTCTTTTCAATTAAACTGATGCAGTCACTGTTGTCAATGAACTTTTAATCCTATTGTACTGAAACTGTACCATATCATAAACTCTATATCAAGTCTCGAATCATATCAAAAGCCTACCGTCATATCCCTTTTAGCCCTCAAACTGTGTAAAAACAGGATTACACAAACTGAGGTGCCCTTTAGGGTGCTGGAGGAAACCCAAGTTTTGTACAACTGTAGCTCTTTCAAAATGACTCCTCTTTCAGAACGAAACACCTAAAATGGTTGTTGTTTATCTCCCTCCAAAATAAGTTTGATGGCAAAACACTGCAATTAAACAAATCCCTGGTTAAAAGCAACAAAAATGATGATCCAACTATCAGTCTTAACATAATTTTTCTGCTTAAGTTATATATACTTTATCAGATACGCTTCCTGTGTGACTAACACATACACTAACTTTCAGATTCTCAGTCATCGCAAAACTTAGAGTTGAACAGCTGAATCAGGGCGAATTACAGATCAAAGCTGTGTTTTCGGTTTATAGACTAAAGCGGAATGATATAACGTGCAAAAACTCTTTATTTTCGTCATCCTCGAGAGCCAATCATTGCAACCTTTCACTATTACGTTTACAGGAGTGACCCATGCTTTACTGGACACTTGCTCTTAAAGACATTACCAACATGGGTCATAGCTATTTGGATGGATTGCATTGGTATTCAGTTAACACATGTTGATGTGGGTCACACAGCTGTTATAATGCATTCTAGGGCTTTACAATACAGACAAAGAAGCGATTAAAAACTTGTCATTTACTACTATATTACACACTGTATATACTGTATATACACATTCACACACCGCGCACACACACGTACATAAATAAAATAGTAGGCAGTGTCCTTTAATTTCTAGAATTTGTAGGAGTGGAAGAACAAAAGGTTGGGGTTCACACATACATTATATGACACCTAAAAATAAATGACTCATCTGTATGTATTTGGCTATACAGTATCTTTACCATGCTTGGACAAATGAAAGTCCAAAGTCACCAGACCTCAATCCACTTTTGGGATGTGGTGGATCGGGAGATCAGCATCATCATGGATGTGCAGCCGACAAATCTGCAGGTCACGCAATCATGTCAATATGGACCAAAATCTCTAAGGAACATTTCCAGCATCTTACTGAATGTATGCCATGAAGAACTAAAGCACTTCTGAAGACAAAAAAAGGAAGGTCAAGGGGGCAAGGTGAAGTGGCCAGTGAATGGAATTCAGCCAAGCCATCTTCAGATCTTTTAACTTGTAACAAGAATCAGGGATTTTTACCTTCAAACATAATTTGAAACAATACGAGACTACACACCACATGAGAGGCAGAGAGTGGAGAGCTAAAATGGGATCAGCCCGACCAGCCGATGGAAACTGACTCTAATCTAAAGTGAGAGCTAATGAATTATAGGGAGTTAAACATTTCCGTTAACAACTTTCTGGATTTCCTTAAAATAACAAGTCGGTGGACCTAGGAGCTATTTATCAAGCTACACCAACCTTTCACCCTCTGCCGAGAGACTATGGGGTTGTAATTAACATGAGCTAAAACACCACATCTGTTCCTGATCAGGAGTGTGCTGACCCGTACACGTTTCTGCTTTGAAGTCCATCCTCGCCCACATCTCAAGAACCACACTGAACATGTTTCATGTGTTGCCGGCCCCTGTTTAGACTGCCATAATGAAACCGTAGTCTGGTGATGGGGTTTCAAAAGCATGTCGGCTAACTAGTTCACATTCAAGGAAATGGTTATGGTGCTTATTTTTGTGCAGATCCACACCGACTGCCTTAGGCGTACTGGCTACACACAAGTGCTGTGCTAGAACAGGTTTAAGTGCTTGCTGGAGGGTGTATTTACCGCAAGTTAAGCATGTGCACACACACATATACACACACACCTCTGTTCCTTATTATGAAAGCCCACACAGTAGGCATGGAATGAAAAGTGCTTACACTAGAGCTGGCGGTTGAAACCTGACAGCATGAGCATGCAATTTGTTGCTTGAATTATTTATTTATTGTATTTATAGTTTTCCTCCTTTCTTGACCTGTGAATCACTCAAAAACCAGCATGATCTATATTATCTCTATATTATATAACTGAGGTGAGTTAAATCAAGTTTCTCCTGTACTGTACATCATTGCAACATTGAACAAACAATAAGAAAGTTTGATGTGGATTTACATCGTTATATACATTGTTCATTATTTATTGAAAGTTGTTATAATTATCAGTTATTTTGTTTCTGATTTATGTTGATAGTGTTTTCTCTAGACTGTAGACTGTAGGGTTGCAGGAAGCCTGAAGCCTACCAAAGGAGACTCAGGGCACGAGGTGGGGTACACCCTGGTCCACGGTCGACAATCCAGCCAGAGTATGTCGAGGAACCCCACCAAGCACAGGGAGAACATGCAAACTCCACACAAACACACCCGTGGATGAGATGGTACAAATAAAATCTAACTGAAAATAAAATTCAACAGCGAAATGAAGGCAATCTACAAGCTTGCTTGCTACTAGACATGAGCTTCTTGAACTACTGCAGTTGCCCCATTGGGGAGTGGAAATGAAACTCCGAAGCACATGATTGGCTAGTGCTACTTAGACTGCACGAGACGGCACCCCTTCATCCCAAGAGCGCCTGTCTACTTATGGCCGTAGCAGGATTCGAACTCGTTATCTCTAAATGATTTATTGATGAATTACTATCTGAAGGATTTTCTTTTATTATTTTTGCTTATGTGTGATTCAGATCTGCATTTTTCAATTGCGTGGACACCACAAATCACATTAAAACACTTCATTTCTGACCCTAAATCAGATATAGTTCTGATAAGAACAGCCAGACTGCAATCCAACGTAATATTCATCATCATAATTTCACAGTAGAAAAGAGGGTGGTGGGGTATAAAGTTAACAAATCTCATTAAAATTTGGAGTGACGGTGGTGTACAATCAAAAATAGAAGGTGCCCATTGCAACTGCTCATTGCTTGAAAGATCTCAGAAGAAATGAAGGTATAGCAGAACCTAGCTATGGTGGCAAAGGAAAGCTACAAGCCTAAAAGCAAATGTAAAGAAACTATTAAAAAAAAAAATTTAAAAAGAGAGAGAGAGAGAAGGTCAAATAATCTGCTCTTTTTACAGCAGTCTTGAAAGCATAACATGACACTTTGCTCCTTTGAATAGGGGGATCTGTTCAGACTAATGTCAGATATCGTAGGGGAAATTGAAAATACAATATGAACAGCCTGACACAAGAAAAAGGGGAGGGGGGAATTTTTGGTCAATAAATCAGATATGCTTCACTTTGGCCTGTAATCTTAACCAAGCCTTACAGAAGCACTTTGCATTTTCCGTTAAGAACACATCCTCATTGTTACTGTAAATGGGTCAGGTGTTATCAAGCTAAAAGAGATAGAGGAGATAGCATGATTTAGTACAGCTACAAAAGCAGTTTGTCCAAATGCAGTTAGGTTTAAAAAAAAAAAAAAAAAAAAAAAAAACCTTGTGCTTTGGGTGAGGTTAGGATGGGTTGGAAAATCTGTGATTAGAGGTCTAGGACCGACGTCTACAGTATATCTATATATGCTTCTGGGAAGCCTGTTTTAGAAGGAGTGAATTGTGTGTTACCAATTCTTTCTAACACAGTGAGCACAGAAAAATAAGAGAGACACCCTCCCTGAAACTTAAGACGCCGGAGACAGAGAATGGCTACTAAAGACTAAACAGCATTTTAAGTCATTGTATACTGGTACTGTATGTTTTAAGCATGTGTTATGTTCCGTATTAAAAATCAGGACTTTTCACTAGATACTCTATAAAGTTGAATGCTATAAGGGACAAATTAGTCATAAAGCGAGACGTTAAAAGGTTTAAGAAACACCTATTTAAATTTTAATGCACCTCTGAGAAAAACCAAAACACTGCTAGAACATACAGTAAAATCCGCCTGTATAACCACTAAATTATAGCCACTTCTTTATAAAGTGTTCAGGAAAACCGCACATGAGGATGCAGGATGAAACTGGAGGATTTGTGCTAAAGATAGTCCTCCTTCCTAACCCCGTCCATTTCCCTGATTCTAATTCCTATCATTAAGATCATTTCAAGTGAAACTATCAAAAACTCTGAGACCACCCTAACTTCAAGTTCTCATCTGAGCTTTAAATATATTGGAAAATAAAATAACAGCAGGAATAATACCATACTTGCCCACTCTTCACTGTAATAAGACTTACAATGCCTATTTATTTATTTATTTATTTATTTATTTACTCACTTAAAACCTATCAGCATCTCAGAAGTGAAAAGGGCCACACAACCCTACTGCCACGTGACAACCTCCAACCTTGAAGCAGCTCGAACATCCGAGGTACACTTTCAGCAGACTATTCATAGCAAGCAGGAAGTCGTATGCTGCTGCGCACGAACGTCGCACCACTGCGATCCTACCTGGTAGTAGTTTCTGATGTGCCGGATAACTGTGCTGAGGTTCTGCATTCTGAGGTTGACATCACTGTTCACTTGCTTGTTCACTCGGTGGTTGGTAGGACTTGGGTCTCTGTTGGGGAATAAATAAATAAATAAATAAATAAATAAATAAGAGCTGAACAGTCAAAGTCTTTAAAAAAAAAAAGTTCACAGAAAACATTTCTAAAAACATGCAAAAGAGAATTTAGGTAAGCAAGGATGCAAATACAGTAAGCATACAACTTCACCCCAACACACACACACATTTGTTATATACCGTACATGCACAACTTAAAATCCCAGAGAGATGCTTGACTTTCACGACACAGAGTGTGAAATAAAGCCCCCTGTGCTTCAGACATGACCTCTTCCTTGAGAGTGACCTCAGAAGGGTTGTGCTTTTAACTAGCCAAACTGAACAAGCTGTGAATCAACAGCTTAAAAATGCGTGTGCACCATGGTGAACTTGTTTCCAACGCGCAAAAATCTGGGAGGGATGGGGAAAAAACGGCTCACTTTTCCAATTCCTAAATTTCGGAGAAGTTTCTGGTACTGTATTTCTGTTAAAGTGTACTTAGAGGACATGCACATAGATACACACACTTTTGGCCAAACTGTTTTTTTTTTGTTTGTTTCATTATATGCGGTGAATAAACCTGAATACATCGCATATATTCATTATTACGTTTCACTCGTCGTGCCTTTTGTAACGGCACTGTTTACTCACCTGATAATTAAAAACCTAACACTCATATGCATCAAAAATGTATTACATCAAAACAATACCGTATTGAATTAGAATATTGTGTATCGTTACACGCCTGTAGTTTGCATTTTAATGCTACACAAAGTGAACTGAAATATAGTCATCAGATGAGCATCATCAGCGGACTGACTCTGGAACACACACGTGGAGCTCGCACACAAGCCTTATTTGTCCCAGCCTCATTTACATTGCCTTTGTGTGGATGCCATGCAAATTCTGCCAGCCTGGCAGACTATTACTACTTGCCTGTTTAAAAAAAAAAAAAAGTTAAAAAAAAGCAATGACCGTTCTTCAACCCTGCTGTCCCCTTTAAAGTTTTGTAATGTTTGGGTCAGAACACCTGCTGTGTGATTACCTTCAGAGCTGTAGTTAAAGGAAATGACAGAAGAAGTTGTTCGGTGAATAATCTGGAGAAAAGGATAGAGTGCACAGAGAGGGCACGCTCAGGACGTGTTGGTGTTAGTGTATATTGCATTGCCCTACCCTGTGGAGATCAGTGTGTATTGGGAAGAAGACATGGTATAGATGTATTAATACATAGAGTGAGAGAAAGAGAGAGATGGATGAAGGGATGTAAATATAACCCGATATGCAGGTACAAAAACCTGTGAGATCAAAAAGGAAATGTCAAAAAGGTGCACGGAGAGAAAGGCTGCATGATGGTGTCTAATAAAATACCAGTCCACATTCCACTGGATCTTAAAATGACTACAGAAAACATTTAAACATTACAACGAAAAAGAAATAAACATCCGCAACACATCATCTATAGTACAGTCATTTAAAAACAACACGAACACAAAAAAAAGCCCATTTTCACTGTGTTTCCCCAAAACCACAAAGCATTTCAACCCGTCTGTCTATATACGTAATACTCTACAGAGTGTATCCCATAATAAGACCAGAAGAAGTAAGACACGCGTATGATCTCGACAACACGTGACATGATATCTTGAATGGGACAGTCAGACTGTCAGAGTGACGCTCATGAATAACACAAGCACATGGCATGCCTTAATCTGAATTTCCTCGCCACCAACAAACCCCCCATTATGAGCAAAATATTTTCTTTGTCTGGGAACGCAGTAGTCATGTTCATTAATAATAAAGAGGATTGGACAGCTTGATGGAAAGGGGGTTAAAGGACAGACTGAGGGAGGGGGATGGGTTGCGAGGGTCACACAGGGACGCTTCGGTTAGCACAGCTGAGAAAAGCAAAAAGAGACAAAGCAAAAACAATGAGTACCAGCATCATTACTGTAATCACATTCTTCTTAAACTATAAAGATTCGACACTGATGTTGTTGATCATTTCTTCGTGTTTTGAACGATTTTCATTCTATTCGATTAGAATGCCTCAATTCAGCCTTTTTCCTCAGCTTTCTGCACAGCAGAACTGGCACTTTTTGTTCCAAAATGCATTTTCAGGAAAGCCAGGCATTCAAAAGCGCCGCGTACGAGAGTTAAGTGCAGTTTTAATATTTCAACAACGGTATAGTATTGTACATCTTACTGCCTGGCAAAGCTCTTCTACGCTTATTATCGTTAAAAAAATGATGCTTTCTGAACAGGAAGCAGGGAAGTCACCTGCAATCCTCTGAGGTTACAGCAGAGCAAAGTGAAACTTCTTATGAGTCATTTTCAGTTATAGAGAAAAAGGCGGCAAATGAAAGCTTGACACGGCCTCGATGATCCAACATGCCCTTCAGCATCTCTTACATCTTACATCACCAATATATCCCTTAACCACTTAAGCAGCTCCCGGACACAAAACATTGTAGAGATCCAGTAATTATACACTGATTGAGCGTGAGGTAGCACAAAGTCAGAAAGGATGTCTCTCCATGGTCTAATATCACGCAGCAAGAGATAGGATGTGGTTGTAGAAATAACAAGCCACATGACAGCTGCAAGATTAAAATACACACACACAAACACACATTTGTAAGTACTGCTGTTAGGACCACTCACATGTGGGTCATGATTTTATGAAGGAAGACCCCGTCCACCAACTCCATGAACATGGAGAGCTTGTCCTCGGAGTTGGACGCTAGCGGGCCGAAGGTCTTCACCTGTAAAGAGAGTAGAACTTAAAGTAACTATGGCTCCATTAACAGGGGGGAAGCATGAGCACAAACACTATATGTCCTACTGCTGTCAAGCAACACCTTCAAACAGAGCAGCGTTTTCAGTTTCGCACCAAGATCAAATATAATGCAGTTCGCTGCTGTGCAAGACAGAACATATTGCACGGAAACATATAGGCTGGAGGGGAGAAAGTCGGAGGAGAGGCAGCCAAACAGGATGCAGTGGCACAGTGAAGGGGACGTAGGAAGTTCCGCAGGTTTCATCAAACTATTTCGGCAAGCCTGACCGCCTCCCCATGAACACAGACGCCATGCTATATGCTACAGTATGTAGCTCTATGGGGTCATATCATAAGGGTAGTCTCAAGATTTGTTTTTATGGACAGTTAAGACTTTCCCTCTCTGCATTCTCAGGTACCAAAATACACTATTAATATGAACGTTTAACCTTTAATGAATATAATTCGACCATCCGTTCCTTTTTAGAGTAAAGATAAGCTACTTTAACTTTTCTCGGTAAAAGATCCATACGATATGTACAAAGGATTTACTGAAGGAACGGTTTAGTAACCTTTTTCTTAGTGTGTTAGAAAAACATACCAATCTATCATTATTAGTTTTTTATCATTAGGTAGATTTCATGATTTTTTCATTGATTTTAGCTTGAAATCAAGCACACAGTTTAAACTATGGAATGCAGTTCTAATGCCTAATGCATTATTGATAAATCTTTTTTAGCACAGTTTTAAATATGGAATGTATGTCTAATGGATTATTGCTAAATCGTACAGTACGTACTTCGCTTAGTATAATGCTATGTAGCTTTCGCCCAGTTTACAGAACCTCTGTGTAACAGCAAGAATAAATACCGGTTTGAACTAATACAGTTTATTCCCCTAATAATTCCGGTCTTTGTTCAGACAACAGCTTTTTTTGTTTTGTTTTGTGTTTGCCAGACAACCTGATGTTTTGTTGAAGACACAAACAAACTATAGTTTGCTTTGTTTGTTTTTGTAACCATGTGCAGTTAAATGAAATCTGTTGAACTCATGAGTGATATCTGCCTCGCCGTTACTAATGTAATGTGTTTCAACAGCCTTAAAATATTATAGTACAGAAAATGCATTAAGCATATTGGAAAATGTCCTTAAACCCTTTCTTGTACTGGTTACACATTTGCAACACAGTAGATTAGAAAAATGTGTGAACTATATGATTATTCAAAATGTACTTTGTTATAACACAAAGTGTACTTTTTTTAATTAACTGGAATTGGCAAGGAGTATAATACCATGTAGCAAAAAGAATATATTCATGATGTATTTCTAACAGTATAAATTCCTGCAATGTACTTGTGATATATTAATACTTTCATTTTAATTTCATTACTCACGGTGTCAAATATATGTTTAAGGACACACAGCAATATACTTTAAGTGTTCTTAGTATACTTGAAGTTGTTCTAACGCAGCACATTAAAGTACACTTAATACGTTAAGAATAGAGCTCATCATCATCCCAATCTCATAATCTATACTGTTTATCCAATATTTAGGGTCAACGGAGCCCCAGGAGGGTAGGAGGAGGGGTACACGCTGGACAGGGTGCCAATCCATTACAGGGCACACACACACAGACCTCCAAGATAATCTGCATGTCTTTGGACTGTGGGAGAAAACCAGAGTATCCGGAGGAAACCCACCAAGCATGGGGAGAACATGGCGGGACTTGAACCCTCAACACTGGGGCGCCACTATACTACTGTGTACTTTTTATATATATATATTATATATAAAATTTAACAACAACAAATACACTTTGCGCAAAAATAGTTGTTACAATTTTCAAGTACACAAATGCACCATTGGTTTGGCTGCAAACACAGTTAAATATGCTTTGGCTTACAAGGATTTTATATACTTAGCATAATAGGATTTAAGCAGTATATAGAAACAAAGAATAACAGTGAAGTGGCAATAACTCAGGAAGGTATCGGTGTTAAGCGGGTGATGTTTTAACCATCCATTTCTTTCAATGATGATTTTACACGATTATCTCAGGAATACATGATCAGACATGTAAAAGTGAAATTTCACTATGACATACATGCAAGTCACCCCCCTGGGGTTGCACCTGTGAAATGAAGGACACATAAATATCATGTGATCACATGTGAAAATGAAACACCCAGGGGAGGAAATAAACTAAACATGTAGGTGGAAAACTCACGTGAAGAAATGTACACACGTGAAATATATGAATCATGGCATATTTCTAAAAAGCTGTGGAAATTCATTGTTCATGTGGTAGAAGTACAAAGGCAGAATGCGTTACTAAATGAAAGTATAAGCTCTAAATGAACACGCCATCATTTTGCCTATTAAACAGAGACGTTGGTTGGTCCTGGTGTCCGGTCTCGCGTCACCTAGTTGAAGTTTTATCAGCATTAATATTATAATGCAATTCAAACCCAAAGGTCGATTTTAATATAAATAAAAGGTTTACACAGAGAGAGAGAGAGAGAGAGAGACAGAAGCAGCAGCAGGTGCCGTGTCCTCCATCATGTCCCACCCTCTCGCTTTTCACTCACTTACCCAAACCACCAGCGGGGACTCCATAAAGTTCGCCATCAGCTCAGACACAGTTACATCCATTTTGAGAAACAGCAATAACTTCCAATGTTTTTTCCAATTTATTTATTTTTAAAGCGTTTGTATAACTCAGTTCACTATCACATGTCGCAAACTCCACACCGCTGTCCAGAGCAGGACAATGTCCTAAACGTGTCCAAAGTTTACATTCACGCGAAACGTTTACATCCTTTACGCGCCAGAAAGTTGGAAAAGAAGCACGTGAAGCGCAGAAATAAAACCCCCCGAGGTATTTCCAGGAACAGGAAAGCGGCGTCGTTAACGTTAGAATGTTGCTTGATAAACATTCACGGCACCATTTCCTCCTGAGACATGATCAATGAGCGAGGGGTCCTGAACAAAGTGAATCCTACAACAGAGCCCAACAAATAATAAACACAACTTTAAAGAAAGAAACAAATAATAAAAATAAATCCCGTGCGTAAACGTCTTAATCCGGCTTCCAAAACGCGAGATCTTTTATAGCGTGATAAAGAATTAATGTTCTGGCCTGGAATGGTGTAAACGTATAAAGTTCACCTCCTGCCCACACGCTTCACTTGCGTTACTTTGTTGCCGAGCATTCAACCTGTGCTAAGCATGAACAGAGAGGGGCACAATGACATCCCAAAGAGCCAATCAGAAACACGTCACCGCCCCCGGATTAAAAAAAAATTAAAATAGCCAATGAACGACAGGAGGCGGGGTTTACTAAAAAATGACGTAACTAACCAGCCCAATGTTACGGAGGTTTACTCAAGCGGTTTTTAGCTCAATAGCACCCTCTGCTACACTATGGCTGCGTTCCATTCCGAAGTGTACTTCACAGGGTGCTCCCTACTCCCTCACATGCAGTGAATGTCGATGAAGAGTACTTCCCTCTACAAAACTCCAACATTCGGAAAACCCCGCGAAGTCACCAGCGCCGACTTCGTACGTTACCATGGTAACATAAGCACCTCGGATACCTGTCACTGCTCCTGCGGAAATTTCACACTACGGACATTTAATATTGATTACAAACATACTATTGAAACGTGTATAACTTGTAAATAAATTATTTATTATTTATAACAATTGATCAAAGATTTACGAATATTTTTTTACAGATTAATAGTCTATATATTACTACGGATTTCCTGATTAAATTAAAAATTTAATTTTGTGTCCTTTTAATATGATGTCGTCCTCGATAATAATGATAATACATATATAAATCCTTTTTTCCATATAAAAGATCCATTTTTTTTCACGCTCCAGCGAGACGCAATGACTGATGGGAATTATTTGATTCCCTTTTCCGGTGAAGTGAAGACCTGTTGATCACTCGTTCCCTACACCGTTCGCAGTTCCCTATGAACTAAACATTTTCGCTCCCTGCGGTTTGGAATCACACTTAATATGGCTGAACAACCTGTGTAGTGTACTTCGCAGGGTACTTCAGGCTGATTGGAACGCACCTTGTATAATTTCTTTTGATTCTGTGGAGCTGCTTTGAGACAATGAGAATTGTTAAATGCGCTATACAAATTAAATATAAGTAAACTGAATTTAATTATATTTACAAAAGTATTCGACCAAACTTGCAATGACATTGTATCTAAACGCATACTTAAATATGAAGCTGTTCCTCCGTTTGCAGCTATAACTGTTTCCACTTTTCTTGGAAGGCTGTCCACAAGGTTATGCAGTGTTTCTGCACCTCGTACCCATTCGTTCTGTAGAGCATTTATGAGGTCAGGCACTGATGTTGGATGAGAAGACCTGGCTCAAAATCTCCATTCTAGTTCATCCCAAATATGCTCAGTGGAGTTGAGGTCAGGGCTCTCTGTCTGCCAGTCAAGTTGAATGGGCACCCCTCGTGCCCTTGGATAGGCTCCAGGGCCCCGTGACCCTAAACAGCATAAGACGATGAGACTAAATTGTGCCCTCCTTGTGGCTGGGCGGGCATACCTTTTGTATCTTTAGTTCGACTCCTTTACCTAATGTGATGTGCGTACAGTATGGTGAACATCACATTTTAAAGCTATAATTAAAATGTAGTAATTTCATTACAGTCTCATTATGTAACTTAATTTTTTTTCAAAGTATACCCATTGTTTGCATTTCAATGCAAAGGATATATATTACAAGGTTCACAAGATACGGTTATGGATAAGATCCATAAGATAGATAAGGATGTTATGCCAGCAACAAGGAACTATAATTATAGTTTATTAATCTTTTCTGACAGTGGGTACAGTAATTTAAAGGAAATTATCAGGGATTTAAACAGTTAATAAGATACTGTTTTGCACCCTATCTTCTAGCAGTCTTTTAACAATATCATATTATTGAAAGTTACTTTAGTTTAGTTTTAGATTAGTTGCTGCCAGTGTGATAACTCTTGCCCTGTACATTTTTAGTGTTCTTCCTACTCCAACACACCCATATCAACTCTAACTCAATGGGTCGATTCATTGTGCTGATTATTTGAATCGAATCATACCACGTCTCCATTCTGTGTGAGTGGAGTCTGTATGTCCCCTTTGGTGGGTTTCCCCTGACTGGTGAGTTTCTTCCTGGTTTTCCAGTGTTCCCCACATTCTGGCATGTGTTGTAAGGCAGGTTGGTGTTTCCGAAATTGCCTGTAGTGGATGACTGTGTGTGAACGTGCGGGCTTTTGGAATGCAAGGGGTTGGGACCTCATCAAAAACCTTTTGCCCTTAGCTTCCTGGGATAGGCTCCAGGCCCAGCACAATCCTACACCAGATAAGCAGTATGGTATGGAAAATGTCCTGATAGTTGGATCAGGAATATTAGGGCAGGGGTGAAAATCCCACTGCATTAATATGCGCTGATGGAAATATACAAGTAAAAATAGACATTTAAAACAATTCAGATTTGATTATGTATTATTTATGCATAAACATATACCTTTATATTTGTTTCCCTGACAAATCCAATAAGTTCCAATATTTACTGTTTTCTTTTGCTCTCCCATGGCTTCACTTCCTCCTGAAGTGTTTTACATTAAAATTGGTGTTACACATTCTTCCAATATACATTCTAAAACTGAATGATTGCGTTGAACATCACTGACCCAACATTATATTCTCAAGTTTATACAAAACATGGTATTAATATGATATGATTAAAACAACAGTCATGAAGCATGCTTTTGATAACTGATGTAAATTTAGAAGTCAGTAAAGAGCCTGTGATCACTGTGGCATATATTAACATAGCACCATATTAAATAAAGACATCCATTCATGCATTAGAAAAAAAAAATGCATGTTAGAGGTTTTGGACAATTCTTGGTACACTTGCTAACTCGCTTTGTCCAGCAAGGTACGGTATTAGTATATTGGGGAAAAAATTTTGAAGAATAGAAAACTTTGTTGACCACTGTGCTTACTGCACTTGTATTAATTTTATACAGTAGTGTACAGTGTGTAAACTACACCTCCTGAGTAAACTTCTGTATGGCTAATTGGCATGTACAACAAACTCTGTAACGTCCAATTG
Organism: Clarias fuscus; assembly: GCA_030347435.1. Classification (NCBI taxonomy): domain Eukaryota; kingdom Metazoa; phylum Chordata; class Actinopteri; order Siluriformes; family Clariidae; genus Clarias; species Clarias fuscus. The sequence continues at coordinate 14,488,800 of CM059216.1, read as the reverse complement.
TAAACTGTACAATGTGTATTGTACAAGTTCCAACACAAAGAGCACAGTATCACAGTTTACAACCATTTTAAGAAGTATGGCAAATTGAGAAAATGTTTAATGTGTGATTATAAATCCTCGAAATTATTTTAAGAAAGCATGCCAAAAAGAAGCTCAAGTAATGCAAAAATAAACAAACAAACAATCTTTGGTTGAGCGTGAAAACAGCATTCCTGTGCTTTTGTCTGTATGTTTTAGGGGGACAAAAAGGATAAAAAAAAATTTGAAGCAAACAAGTGGACCATTGCAATAGTTCACTGGCATAAATACAGGCACGAGTGTAATTTTCTCTCTTAAAAATGAACATAATGTAAAAAAAAAAAAAATGCATGTTGGACATTTATATAAATCAGTTCATTTTTTCAACTGTCTGTCCTCTGAGGTTCTTGCTTGTTCTCTCTGAGGTCCTGACCTATAAGGGTCCCTCTCACTTCTTTTTGGCGAATAAACTGAACCTCTTTTCCTTTTCCTTTTTGACTTCAGGAGCACTTGAGGATGAAGGAAGGGGCAAGCTCTGGGCTCGAGGTTCTGAAGGCTCTGCTACAGGCTCCTCTGTTACATACTCTGCTGCTTTCTCTATGCCCTTAATCCAGGAGTTTAGTTCTTCCTGTTGAAGTAAGATGTTGTCAAGAATATTAAAATGACTTGTTTAACATTTTAGACACAAGCAGCTGAAAAATGCAAGCAAATCTTGTACCTTTGTGGAACCACACTTAACACACACTCTCTTTAATATATACTAGTGCCTCTCAATAAATTAGAATAGCATCAAAAAGTCGATTTTATTTTAGTTATTCAATTAAAAAAGTCATATATTGTATGGATTCCTTACACACAGACTGATACAGACGTGGACAAAATTGTTGGTACCCTTCGTTCAATGAAAGAAAAACTCACAATGGTCACAGAAATAACTTTAATCTGACAAAAGTAATAATAAATAAGAATTCTATGAATGTTAACCAATGAAAGTCAGGCATTGCTTTTCAACCATGCTTCAACGGAATTATTTTAAAAAATGAACTCATGGAACAGACCTGGACAAAAATGATGGTACCCCTAACTTAATAGTTTGTTGCACAACCTTTTGAGGCAATCACTGCAATCAAATGATTCCTGTAACTGTCAATGAGACTTCTGCACCTCTCTGCAGGTATTTTGGCCCACTCCTCATGAGCAAGCTGCTCCAGTTGTTTCCGGTTTGAAGGGTGCCTTTTCCAGACAGCATGTTTCAGCTCCTTCCAAAGATGCTCAATAGGATTGAGGTCAGGGCTCATAGAAGGCCACTTTAGAATAGTCCAATGTTTTCCTCTTAGCCATTCTTGGGTGTTTTTAGCTGTGTGTTTTGGGTCATTGTCCTGTTGCAAGACCCATGACCTGCGACTGAGACCCAGCTTTCTGACACTGGCCAGCACATTTCTCTCTAGAATCCCTTGATAGTCTTGAGATTTCATTGTACCCTGCACAGATTCAAGACACCCTGTGCCAGATGCAGCAAAGCAGCCCCAGAACATAACAGAGCCTCCTCCATGTTTCACAGTAGGGACAGTGTTCTTTTCTTGATATGCTTAATTTTTCCGTCTGTGAACATAGAGCTGATGTGCCTTGGCAAAAAGTTCAATTTTTGTCTCATCTGTCCATAGGACATTCTCCCAGAAGCTTTGTGGCTTGTCAACATGTAGTTTGGCATATTCCAGTCCGGCATTTTTATGATTTGTTTTCAACAATGGTGTCCTCCTTGGTCGTCTCCCATGTAGTCCACTTTGGCTCAAACAACGACGGATGGTGCGATCTGACACTGATGTTCCTTGAGCATGAAGTTCACCTTGGATCGCTTTAGAAGTCTTTCTGGGCTCTTTTGTTACCAAAAGAGGAAAAATGAAGCATATCAAGAAAAGAACACTGTCCCTACTGTGAAACATGGAGGAGGCTCTGTTATGTTCTGGGGTTGCTTTGCTGCATCTGGCACAGGGTGTCTTGAATCTGTGCAGGATACAATGAAATCTCAAGACTATCAAGGGATTCTAGAGAGAAATGTGCTGGCCAGTGTCAGAAAGCTGGGTCTCAGGGTCTTGGGTCTTGCAACAGGACAATGACCCAAAACACACAGCTAAAAACACCCAAGAATGGCTAAGAGGAAAACATTGGACTATTCTAAAGTGGCCTTCTATGAGCCCTGACCTCAATCCTATTGAGCATCTTTGGAAGGAGCTGAAACATGCTGTCTGGAAAAAGCACCCTTGAAACCGGAAACAACTGGAGCAGCTTGCTCATGAGGAGTGGGCCAAAATACCTGCAGAGAGGTGCAGAAGTCTCATTGACAGTTACAGGAATCATTTGATTGCAGTGATTGCCTCAAAAGGTTGTGCAACAAACTATTAAGTTAGGGGTACCATCATTTTTGTCCAGGCCTGTTCCATGAGTTCTTTTTTTTTATAATTCCGTTGAAGCATGGTTGAAAAGCAATGTCTGACTTTCATTGGTTAACATTCATAGAATTCTTATTTATTATTACTTTGTCAGATTAAAGTTATTTCTGTGACCATTGTGAGTTTTTCTTTCATTGATCGAAGGGTACCAACAATTTTGTCCACGTGTGTATATAATATATGAGTTCCACTTTTGAAATTTAATTACTGAACTAAATCAACTTTTTAAATAAATCAACTAACTTTAAAATTATGAGGACAGGTGAAATGAAAAATCCATGTCAGTTCTACCTGACACAGAATGCAGGAGTGATCCTATACATTGGTAATCTCTTTTTATAATCAGCCATTTAGAACGTATATTTGCTACATATGTGATATGTTAGATTTACTGCAGTATGCTAGTGCTAGAAAAGAGAAATTAGCACACATCTCCCTGCTTGTATGATGCATGCATGCTAAATCCAGAACGAAAGTATAGGCTTTAGTGTTATAAGTATATACTGGGAAAGAACTGACCTCATCTTTACACTGGAACAGGTATTCACTTCCATCTCCAATACTAGAAAATGCAGAAAACAACAATGCATGGGTTCATGTTTCATTCCAGATGGCTAAAGAAAGAATCTGATTAGGTTTCACAGAAGAACTCCCAAGACTCTGAAGTCATTTCACCTACTAGTGACTGAAGCACATATTTGTATATAATTAAGTTTAGAAGTTTGCCTTTCCGTAGTTTTTAGAAGAAAAAAAAAAAGAGTTGAAAATGCATCTCTGCTTTAACTGATTCTACAATCTAGATTGTTTAAAAGGAAATGTATCTTGTAACAGGATAATAATCCTTAACACTGGGCGGAAATAATAAATGTTCTGCCATTATCTTTCAGTTTCATGGTATCTAGACTTAAATACAGAATCTGTCAGCTGGCACAGCTGTACGAAATATATTATTTTCCAGCCAATCTGGCAGAGAACAGAATTGTGCAGATGGGTAGGCTATTTGGGCCAAATATTACAACTGGAGTTAGCCAAAATTGTAAGTCCGACATGGCTCCTATATCAAGACAAGGCACTGACCTACTCTTAAGAATATTACGATCACATTTAGAAAGGGAAATACAAACTTTTTTAGGTTTGATAATAAAGAATAGATTTTGCTATGCTTACCGTAGTTTAAACACCTGCTTCTTTTTCTTGTAACTGGGCAGAGCCTCGCAAACAGCATTGTGGAGTGAAAGTGGGCTCTCTCCGTGATATGTAAGATTGTGGCTAAAACCCTTTGCATCCTTGTAGGCTGAAAGCTGGCCAGGTTTTAAAACAAAGTAGATGCTATTCCAGGACCTGACATAAGAATAGAGAGATAAAATGCACTTCATGTGACATGACAGCAAATTTGACATTTTACACAAGACAACACAAGTGTATAAGCTGAAAACAGCATAAATTACAGTACCTGTTGCTTGCTTTTTTATTCGGTCCCTCCATCTCATGTTTACGAGCAAGGGTTCCCTCCAGCAGTTCTGGCAGGGACTGTGATGACGTGAAGGGAAAAGTGGCAGCATGCTCTGCCTCTTTGGTAGCCTGAGTAGATGTTGAGGGGTCCAGTTCCATAGAGACACTCTCCTGAATATCTGAAACGATGGGCACCGCTGAATCGCCCGCAGTGCTATCTCCATGGCTTGAGCTGGGATCTGCTGCTACCATGCCAGACTAAACACAAAGGCAGGTGTATAAAAAGAAATGTTTAATAAACGGCCATTACAATGTACAAAAATATAGAATAAAAATGGAGATGAAGTGGAAAAGTGAAAAAAAATCACTAACTAAAGATTGCTCCTCGATTGTGTCCAAACGTGAGGACTCGTCAGCGAAGCCTGTGTCTTCAACCCTAAGCGCCAAAAATACATAATTTTTTTAATCATGCTATGAAGCATAAAGTCTCCACAAAGGATCTGACTTTAACTCAGGTTTACCTGCTGTCCTTTTCCTCTTCCTGTCTGTACTTTAGCAATTCCTGCTGCTGCTTCCTGATTTCATGCAGCTCAAGCTAGAACGAATTATAATGCACATAAGAAATTATATGCACATATTCTCATATACATACGTACTCACAGCTTTAATGTCCTTACTGTTGTAAGCCGCTCCAGCGCAGAGAATCTCTCCTCCCAGGTGGCAGTGGATTTCTCAAAGGCCTCGTGCCTCCTGAGCAACTTCTCTACCTCATCCACAGTTTCACCCAAGTCCTTACTGACCACATATGGCTCCTTAGCTATCAGCCAGGCTTCTGCTACAGATGCATCCCGGGCGAACTGGCACACCTCTAACACTAGGGGGAGACATTAGGAGGCAGTAGTTTTAAACGCCTATATACATGAAAGATAACTAGTGAAATGTGCATCAAGTGTTAACTGTAAGTGACGATATGTGTTTGATGATTCCAGAGCACATACACAATCTAAGCCAGTCCCATCTGTCATCCCATTTATTCAACATTTCACTTCTCTTCTGAACTAGCTGCAGCAACTTCTCTTTGATCTACAGGAGACAGCAGTGAAAAAACACAAATTTAACAAAACAATCCTCTCTGACACCCGTACAAGAGAGACCCTGATATGAAAGATACTTCTGATGTGATACTGCTATATCTGATTACTTCATCTGAGTCCTTGTGCTTGTGTGCGAGAAGAGTCCCCCCTAGCTCCACACAGTCATTAAACTTTGGTCCACGAGCATTGATCTCTGCACGGATCCCTTGGTGATACTTCATTAGCAATTCCACTGACGACACGTCCCTAAAGATGTACACATGACACACAGACGCATTTAGAAACATTTCATGTTTCAAGTCATAAAACGACTTTTTTATTTCTCAAAAGTAAAGTCCCAGCTCACCTTGGTTTCTCTTGAGTTTCTATTTGCTGGATGATGCTTTCCATCCAGGCCATTAGGTCCCTGATCATGGTGAAAAAGCGGAACTTGTTTGCTGTCTCTTCCAGCTGTTTCCTCCTGCCGGCACAGGCAGACAGGAGACCCTTCCAGGCATCTATTACTTCTTTTTCTGTTGTCTTAATGTCGTCTGCCTTGTCTCCAACATACTGAGCATGCAGACGAGATGCAGTGTCCTGGAACTGCTGTACCTATATATGACGAACAGAGAAAACGTACAGTAAGATGGCTGAAAGACTTATATTTCTGTAAAGGTACAATAAATAAACATTTTATTGATGCTAAGGCAGTGTTTTCAACCACTGTGCCGCGGTACACTGGTGTGCCGTGAGAGATCGTCAGGTGTGCCGTGGGAAATTATTCAATTTCACCTAATTGGTTCTAGAACATGAAATATGAAAGATCATAAAATACTTTTTTCTTTGTGTTTATTTGATTCCTGTTCAAGACACGTCGATAAGTAAGGCTATATATGGTTAATATAGGCTACAGAGTTTCAATTTTTACAGTTTCGATTGTTGGTGTGCCTTGTGATTTTTTTTCAATTAAAAATGTAACTTGGCTCAAAAAAGGTTGAAAAACACTGTGCTAAGGTATTCAAGTCTTATGTAATAGTGATCTACTGTACCTGCTTTCCAAGAGAGCTGATATCTCTTTCAAATGCAGCATGTACGCGATGGAAAGACTCTGCCTTGCTGAAATCCTCTCCCAAATCTTCCGGAAGCTCATTTTGTTTCTCCTTGATCTGGACCACCAACTCCTTTCCATCACAAAAGTACCTGGGCAGCAGGACAAGTTTTACCACTGAGTTATCTCCAGTTTAATTGTTTATTGGATAGGCAATGTAAAACCACATGCATTAAGAAATATTTAACATATTATCCAAATGGTTCCATTTCATCCACATCAACTTACTTATACAGATCATAAAAAGAATTGAGGAGTTGTGTGCGGGTGTCGATGAGCTCCAAGAGATCTGCCCAACTCTCGTTTATGCTGTCCTTCCATTCAGCCATAGTAGATGATTCACTATGGCCACCTTCAATCAGCATATCAACGATGTGATTCACAGTGTCAACCCTCTCCTGTCCCTCAGTCCCCGTCTTCCTGGCAAACTCCCTGAATTTGTCCCTCAGCATCTATGTGGCATGTAAACAGTCACATGGACTAATCATTATAATAGTAAAACCAGCATTATACATTCATACCTCATTACAAGGTGACAATCTAGCCTGTGACATAATCATCAGGCCTAAAACAAAAGCTCATTTAATAACTTATTAGACAATTTAGGTGTACACTCACTCTCACTCACTCACTCATCATCTATATCGCTTTATCCTGTATTCAGGTTCACAGGGGGCCTGGAGCCTATCCCAGGAGACGTAGGGCACAAGGCTGGGTACACCCTGGTCAGGGTGCCAATCCATCGCAGGGCACAAATACACACACACACTCACACACTATGGACAATTTGGGAATGCCAATTAACCTAACCTACATGTCTTTGTACTGTGGGAGGAAACCGGAGTACCCAGAGGGAACCCACCAAGCACGGGGAGAACATACAAAATCCATGCACATAGAGACGGGTATCGAGCCTGGCTGGGAATCGAACCTTGAGATGTACAGTATGTGTAAAAAACATTTTCATCTTCAAACTGTCGTAAGGTGTGCATGTTCTTCAGTACCGTAACATGGTCCAGGTCCTGTCCCATCTCCTGTGAAGAAGCCACCACATCACGCTCAGCAATCCACTGCTCCAGGTCTTCCACCTCCCGACATAAGAGGAAGTGATTGTAAGTGTGATCAAGCTTCTTCATGCGATCCTCAGCGAGCTCCTTCAGCCCTGCATACTGTTTGTCCACCTGACCCTGTCTCCGAATGATGTCCTCCCTGCACAGAAAAATGAACATCTATGACACATCAATTGTTGAAGATTGCTTTACAAACGGAATTGTAAAACCAGCATACCCTTGAGGGTGGTCCTCAGCAAACATCTTCTGAGCACGGTCAGCAAGATTCTGGATAGAATCTGCATACTCATCAACCACCTGCTTCAGAATCCTGTGCCTCTTTAGCAAAGTCATTGCACTCTGCTCATCCTGAAAAGAGTGGAGATTATACGTTACAAGGAGAGAGAAGAAGATCTTTCAAGGCAATGGCTTCAAATAAATCTTTATCGCAAACTAAACAAATAGCAAACTAAAGGTTAGGGGAAAAAATTCTCAAAATTTATTTGCTACTCTATCCTGAACAGATCTACCTTTGCCTCATCATCGGCAATCATGTAGAGTTCCTGTTCACCAATCCATGCTTCTGCTTCATCTGCATCATTGAAGTACTGCTGGGCATCATTAGCGGCATTGAGTCGAGCTCGTCTTTTTGTCATCTCATCTTGCAGCTCTGTCCACACCTCCTCCAACCTCTTCATTTTCTCGGGGATATCCTCTGCCTTTGGGCTCTTTTCTTCAGCTTCCATCATACCTTGACCACACTGCAATAACTCATCCACTCGTGGTTGGTGACCATCGATCTCCTTCTGGAGAGTCTGTGTTTGGATAATTTTGGTTAATGTGAATAATGACAAAAAATGACACAGGTTAACAACTGTGATGTTGCCTCAAGGCAGGATAAGACGAGCGCACCTGATTCTTTTTCAGGAGAAGCTGAACTGTCTGTAGATTGTTCCCATGATCCTGTGACTTTGCCATCGGCAACCTCTCTTCAAGCCAGAGCTAAAATTTAAAAACAAAACATTAATTGACTGTTTGTTAGAGCTACGTGAAGCCCTTCTTGTGGAATTGCCACTTACTATCTCATCTTCCACATCTCTGTAGAACTGGTACACAGCTTTAGCCGCCTCGAGTTTCCCCTTGCGTTGATCCAGAGGGGTAAGGAGTTGCTGAAAGTCACTCTGGACAGCCTGGAGCTCAGCTTCCAGCTCAGGTTGCTCTTCAGTTAGCTGTGTATGCTGCTGCAAAGTTTTTTGCAGCTCTTCGGGCTCCCGTGCTTGGACTTCCACTTGATTCTCTGTTATCTGCAGGAGTACAAGTCATGCTGTTCACAAAGCTTTCGAACCTTTCAAGACAAAATCCACGTCTTATAGATTTGTAACCAGTCTAAACAGAAATTAGTTAACCACTCACTCACTCATCATCTATACCGCTTAATCCTGTATTCAGGGTGTACCCTGCCTTGAGCCTATTTGAGCCTATCCCAGGAGACTCAGGGCACAAAGCGGGGTACACCCTGGACAGGGTGCCAATCCATCGCAGGGCACACACACACTCACACACTACGGTCAATTTGGGAATGCCAATTAACCTAACCTGGACTGTGGAAAGAAACCGGAGTACCCGGAGGAAACCCACCAAACACGAGGAGAACATGCAAACTCCATGCACACAGAGACGGGAATCGAGTCTGGCTGGGAATCAAACCTGGACCCTGGAGGTGCAAGGCGACAGAACTAACCACTACACCACCGTGCCGCTCAGAGTTAACCAGACGATTTCTAACATAAAGCAAATCAACAGTTAGATTCGATATATACTGTAGTATTGTGCAAAGGTCTTGAGCCACCCCTCATTCTTCAAAATTTTGCATTAAAAGATCCAGACTTTCTTGTATTTTTTATGTAGTATTGAGGAATAGTTCTCCTGGCTTACTGAAGGTCTATTTTGATTTTTGTTTGTTAAGCCACACAGTGAAATTTGAATTATTTAAGCATAAAAAATATCTAACTTAAGGCATGAAAAAGTGAGAAACAGGTGCAGATGATGACGGATGATCAGGCCAGTGATTACTATACTGCTGATGCTGAACAGGCGAGAGGGGAAATGAGGATGCTGCTAAGGTTGTTGAATAAAAATCTTTAAACAATTTGCAGCCTTTCACAGTAAAACATTTGTTTCCCAATGTACAAAATATAATGTTTTCATTCATTTATCTTCTAGACTGGTTATCCTTTGCAGGGGGGCTTGGAGCATATCGACACACACACACAGACACAGACACACACAGACACACACAGACACAGACACACACACACACAGACACACACACACACAGACACACACACACACACACACAACAGGCAATTCGGGGACACCAGACAGAAATCATACCCTAGAGGCCACAGTGCTAACCACCACTACATCACTGTGCCGCCTAATTTAATTTAATTCTATAACGTTTTATTTAATATGAGGAAATGTGTGGTGGCTCAAGACTTTTGCACAGTGCTGTATATAAAATGGTATCAATCCCTGCTTTGATCCCAAGCTCAGATTACTGTTTGCTTGGAGTTCCTGAGCATGTTCTTCCTGTGTCTGCATGGATTCGTATGGTTTCCTTCTACCTCCCAACAAACCAGTAGAGGGATTGACTATGCTAAAATTACCCCTGGGTGTGAATTCGGAGATGAGAGTCCCTGAGATATGACCTTGCCTTGTGACCAGTGTATATAATCCAGGATAGAATCCACCCGCAAGGTGATCCAGTGTGTGAAGGCAAATGATTGAATAAATAAATCTATATACATACCCATTGGCTTTCTATCTTGATTATGTGTGTAGGAATTGTCACCTGGTTTCAAAAATCACTAAAATGGCTCAAATTCATTTTTTCATTTACTGTAGGAATTGCACCATATTTTACAATGTTATTAAGTTAAGTCTTAAACTATTTATTTACTTATTTACTCACTCGCTTATTTTTTTTGTCATAAAAATAGATTATCTTTTATTAGCAAGAACTGGAGGTTCCCTTTTGTGCATAACACAACACTGACACTCCCACATTCCAAAATGACAACTGTGTAGGGTGCAAATGCTGGGTTTGCAGGGCCAGATCTACAGTATGTCCAAGTTGCTCAACAAGCATAACGGGACACTGGAACACTTTGACTGGCCTGTAACATCATCAGATGTTGATGCCATAGAAAATATATTTTAAAAATATGTAATCAACAGGTGAAACGGCAAAACAGGCATATGGTTTTTTTTATTTTTTTGGTTGTTGTTGGGTTACAGTACGTACATCCCCTGGTCTTAACAAACCAAATTCTGTTAAGTAATTATGCTTAGTAATTTTGCCCACTTTTTGACTCATTCAGCTACAGTGCATGACTGATTTGTAATTTCATTTTTATGTTTGAAAGCATTATAAAGGGTTTATATTTTCACTGGAGATTGTTTGGCACAGATAATATAAAAAAAAAATTATAATTTCCTTTCTTAAAGAATGTACTGTATGTGCAGTGTGTGTGTTTGTGTTGTTAATCACTTTCAGTTTCTAGTTTTATAACTAAGAACTAGTAACCCAAATTAGTTCGTATAACACTTTTTTCAACATTTAATAATTTTTTTTATTTAAAAAAGCACCAAGTCACAATTCATTCATATTAAATTGAGCACATTTTACACTTGGCACTTTCTTATATGCAACCAGTTTATCAAGGGTCAAAATTATTTTTAACTGACATAGGTCGTTCAAATTGCACTATGTAGACTATGTTGAGTTACCTTTGTATAGAGAAGTTGGTTGCTCTACCAACATGAGAATTAAATGACCTATGTCGATTAGGAAAAAGATTATGCACTTTTGCATAAGTAGTTTAACTACTAAATTTAAATACTAAATTACATTTTTTATATTGTTAATTTCTTTAACAATTTGTGTATTAAAAAATTAATATGAATATTTACCTGATGTTTCTTGAGAAGAATCTTGGCACTAGTAAGATCTTTAACCTCTTCATCAACATCACCATGGAGCTGCTGCTGCAGATCAGCTAACCACTTTTTGAAATTAGCCAAGCTCTGCTGAAACAGTTCGGAGCGGTGTGCATCAAACAAAAGCCGGGCCTTTTCCTGGATGGTGTTTTCCAGGATGTTCCACAGTTCGTGAAGCTTCGTCAGTCGATCATTCACAATAGGTTCAAACTCCGGTTTGGAGGTCATCAACTCATTGCCTTCCTACATGGGTGTACAGGGTTCAGAAGATATAAGACTTATACTGTAGGTGTTTGTGATATTTTAATAAGAGATATTTTATAGTGAGATAGATATTTATAAACCTGGTCAATTTTGTTGAGCCAATCCTTATTTGAAGCCAGTTCTGCCATGAAGGCCTGGTGTTTCTGCCATTTGGTGTGAAGGTTGCGAGCCTCATCATATGAGCTGTCCTGAGCAGTCAGCATCTTCTCATTTATCCACAGAGTAAGCTGAGAAACGAGGCAGAGTTAGTGAATGATGAGTATTAAAAGTAAAGTGATTAAGGAATGTTTGAAGAGAATTCTATCTACAATCATTTAGATTGAACAAAAAGTTCACTTACATCCTGGGTGTTTTGTAGAAAGTGTTGCAGGGCTTTGTTATCTCTGAGTTTCTCAGATACCTCATTGGCTTTATCTTGGTTCTTCTTATATCTGAAGGAACATACAAGAACACATAAGGAAATTTTCTAGTACATATATACACACCAACTCAGAGTGAGAAAGTCTCATTATCTCCAGAACAAAGCTCTGCTGTTCAAGAGGAGCACTTTTATGATGAGATCAATACCCATCAGTACAGGCGCCCAGCTCTCACTACAGCAGACGACCTCCACTTATGGGAAAAATATAGACTTCCTCTCCATTGCCTAATGCTCTTGTCTCAATGCTGACCCAAGGATGGTGGGATTACATGGCATCCTTTAGTAATATTTCTAACACTAGCTGCAAGAAGACAAATCTCTGTACACTTTCAAAGAAATTCAGAATTTGGTTACTTTCCTATCCTGCTCTATCACACCTCAATAACCCCATAAACAGCTTAATAACGGAAATAAAATATTTAACAGTGTTACACGTACTTTCAAGTTTCAAATGCTGTATATTCAGATTGTATGTTGGATCCTCAACACAGTAGCACACAAATATAACATATATACATTATTTTATTTTGCGGACCTGTCTTGGATTGAATCCATTTTGTCCTTTACTTTTGGGGCATAAAGGTTCCCACTGTCTATCAGCTTTTGACCTCCTTCTAGTGTATTTAATATTTTGTCCTCATTAGCCTCCATAGTGGTGACGAAGTCTTCATGCTTCTTCAAAGCCTTCTCTGCCCCATCAAGTGTCTCAGGCTGTTCCAGGTGAGATAGAACGTACTCCTAGCAAAAGTAAACACAAATATACAAATGTTTTTGTAGTCGGGTTAATGGTTGGTCTGGCCAAAAAGCTGGAAAAAGGTTGGTATATGTACCTGATTGTTCAGGATGGTTTCAGCTTGCTTTGCATCTCTTGAAAACTGTTGGAAACCCATGCCTTGGTCCAAGAGATTCTTTCGGCTGTCCCACATTTTTTGCAGCTCATCCCATCCCTTATCTAGGTCCTTCAGCCTCTGATCCAGCTCTTGGTATTGGGCATCTTCCTCTTGGTCATGAGTGACGGTTGCTCCAGTGTCTCTAATGCTGTGAAAGTCCTCCTCATGTCTATCCACATCATCTTTTAGTGCATCATGAAGACTTAGGAGTCCCTCTGCCTCTGGCAGAGTCATAGGCATCTCCTCAGATGCAACAGCTTTCTGTGTCTTGTAAAGCCAGGACTGGAAGTCATCTAATTTCTGCAAGAAGTTTTGCAACTTGCTCACCTCACCTAGAGAGTCCTCTCTATCCTTTAGCGTTTGCTTCAATATCTCCCAAGCTTTGTTTAGGTCGGCTTCTCGGGCCAGGATGTCAGCGGCATGCTCAGGATGGTCTTTAACAAGTTGTTGGGCCTCACCATGTAGGAAGTCCAGCTTATTCTGAATCGCAGCCATGTCTCTTTCAATGCCATAAAGTTTCCTTTGAATAATCATTACAGCAGCTAGGTCATTTCCAAGGTCCTGCGTAGACTCAATGACTCGTGTCTTTTCCCTGATCCATGTCTCAGTTTCATCACACTCAAGCCCATAGTTGTGAAGACTGAGTGCTGAATCGACCTTTTGCTTCTTTAATCCTACCATGTTCTTAAACTCTTCCCACCTGTGAGAGGAGTATAAAAGTTATTAAAGTCATGTGGTTTTTGATATTCAATGGGACGACTAAATTAAGCAGGCACGTGAAAGTCATGCCTAAAGACTAGTCCTTACCTCTTATTGAGCCGAGTTTGACATTCCTTCACTTCTTTGAATCGGGGGTGTCTGCAGTCCTCTAGTTGCTTGGCGGTTTTGTTTATGTTGTCCACCCGTGTCTGCATGTTGTCCATTTCCTGAGCAAGAATGCTTAACCTGACAACACAAGAAATTATTCATGCATGAAAACTGTATATTATTAAATGTTCATCCAAAGTGTCACCATGCGGCTCCTTGAATTTGGAATTTGCAACGGAATGGCATGTGGGTCAGTAATGCCCATATGTTCTTAAAATAAGAAGTACTAAATGCCACTCCACCATGACATACTTGACACATACCAACCAGGGTGGGCTTGGAACATGGACATACCTATTTTGAACGACCTCCAAATCTTCCAACTTCTCTGGTGTTTCTAAGCCGATCAGCCATGTCTCTTTCTGACCCATCCAGAGCTCACAGGCATCTGTCTCACTGAAAATGGTGTACAGAGCCAAAGTGTCCTCTAACTTCTTTTGTCGCAGGTCTGAGAGAGACAAAAGCTCCATGTACAGATCCCTAATGTCTTTCAGACGTCCTTGGATGTCTGGTGTGCTTTTCAGCTCCTCGGGCAGTGAATTGGCCTGTTTGGTCAAAGCATCAATAGTGGCTCCATTCTTAACTGCCTCATCCCTTAGGGCATGATGTCTCTTGAGCATCCTCTGTGTGGTGTACTCCTCATGCCCGATATCCTCACTGCTCATTTGGTGGATGGCATCCAACAACCAGGCCTTAAGGTCATCAGCGTCACCCTGGAATTGGAAGAAACGCTGGGTGTCCTGGAGGTTCTGTTTGCGGAAGGCAGCGAGATCCTCCAGTTGCTGCCACTGCCTTTGTACTTCATCCATGCGCTGTTGCACTTTAGAAGCACCAAAATGCTTGGCTTTCAGCATGTTCTCACCTTCGGCCATCACGTCCTTCATATGATCACCACGAGCACCTAGCTCATCTTCAAAAGCACTGTGTTTACTCTGCAGCACCAGCACACTGGTCAGGTCCTTGCCATAGTCCAGAGAGGAAAAGATGTGTTCCTTTTCACGGATCCAGCTCTCTAGTTCTGCTATCTCCCAGAAGAAGTTCCAGAATCTGCGAGACTGCTCCAAACGAGCCTTGCGTCGTGCTGCGAGTGCACACACCTCCTGATAGCATAGGTCTAAGTGTTGTACCCTGTCTCGAATCACTTGGGGGTCACATGGTTTGTAGCCTGGTTAAGGAGGCAGAGAAGATAAGTTAGCAAAATTAATTGGTGAAATTATGCATAATTACATAGTGAAAATACTGTGCAATTATTTCGCTTCATACATGCTTTACTGAACAGTAGATTTACTTACAATTTTACCATTTTGGTGATAATTGTATGTGATAATAGCGAAATAACATGCTAACAGCATGGAAAGTTTTAAAGAAAACAAAGTTCTACTAACTGTCTCCATTTGCAAATTTGAGAGCAGCTGCATTAGCAGAGCTCACTCTCTCTGCTTGCACAGCAATATCTGCTTCAATTAGAGCATGCTTTTGCAGAAGGTCCTCCACCTCCAACAAGTGCTTCCCAAAATCTGTTGACTCCAGACGAGGCTAATGAAAAGTACGTGTTAAGTTGCAATCAAAACATACACAAATCATGAAAAAATAACCTAAAGCTTGAATATTTAGATCAATATTATGCATAGTCGGATCCTTACACAAAATCGTAAATCTGAAAGAAAATAATTTACGACACTAATACAAAAACCCTCGTCTACCTTCATCTCATCCATCCAGGTAATGATATACAGCATTTCTTGGAAGATCCTTTGCAAGGTGAGATTTTTCTCCAGACGACCCCTGCGAGCACTCAGAAGCTCCTGGAGGTAGTCCCAGAGCCTGAGGATATTATCTTTCCTTGCATCAATCCGTTTAGCATCATGGTACCGCTCTGCCTCCAGCTCTTTAGACAAGGCCACCAGGGCATGTACACGCTCTTCATATGAAGCAATGTCTGTCTCAATGGCATCATGCTTTTTCTTTGCTGCCTCTACTGCTGGCAGATCGTATCCAAAATTGTCCTACAAGGTAAAGGCACATTTATGTATATAGCTTATTAAAATTTGAATAAAAAATATAATACATGACAATATACTTTGTCATGTAGGCAACACAATTTACCTGTGCTACCAGTTTTTGGTTCTCTTGCAGCCAGATCTCTCTCATGGCAGCCTTTCTGTCGAAGCGACGTGCCATTTGTTCAAGCTTTTCCTGCCTGATGAGCTCGTCCCTAAGCACCCGCTCTCGCTCGTGTTCAGCCCGCTCCAATCGTTCCCATGCCTGGGTCAATTGTTTGTGCTCAATATCAAATATTTCACCATAACTTTTGCCACATTATTATTAACTGCAAATAAGTAGCACTTTAAAATAGTAGAAAATAAGAAAAGTTAAGCAGAGGTGTATCTCAAAATTTGAAAGAGGAGTCTCACCCTGTTGATGTCTGCCACCAATGCACCCTCCTTGGGGGTGTAAACCTTCTGATTGTTGGCCCTCATCCTACTTTGGATTGTGAAGAGCAGTACCTCAAGGTTTCCCTTCTCCTGGAATCTTTATTGAGGTTGGAATTAAACATGAAATAATGCAAGGTCCTTGCATATCAAATTAAGAAAACATCACATATCATATATTAGGTTAAAGTTTGCCCTTACTTTGGAGGTTTCTCCATAGTACGGTATGAGTTGAAGGCTTGTAATTGTTGCTGGACTCCATTCAGAGAGTTTGCGAGTTTGCGGTTGTTCAGGATGATGATGGTCTGTTCAATCCATTTTAACAGGTCTGAGGAAAGTGTCTCATACTTCTTAATCATCTCCTCTGTCTCACTGGCATGGTCTAGCACCTAAAGAGCGACATGCCTTTTCAGTGCATGTTTGATTTAAATAAATCACACGTGCACAAAAATAGAGCTTCTCTCACCTTCCCAATTCGCTTGCCTTCAACTGCCAGAGCTTTCATCTTGGAGAAGTAGTGATAGAAAGCAACAACATAAGTGATGATGGACTTCTCATCTGGGTTCTCGGTATATACATCTACGAATGACAGAACACAAAGATGTTCTTGTTAACAGAACAATGATGAAATAAGAATGTTTTCATTAAAAATGTTTGGTATGAAGATATCTTCTTGCCTTCTGGGTCCAGGAGCTTGGTGATTCCAAGGTTTTTCTCAGCCACATTGAAAGCTTGATGAAGATTATGAGTTGGATTGGATCTCTGCAGGGAGCCATATTCAATCAGATCTGGCCTAAAAGAATGAAGGATTAGAAACGTTCAAGAAAATTACATGTTTTCCAAATTCTCCGTTTTTTTTTTTGGCAGTATTTAATTATTTTGCTTTTGTTTCCGTTCACCTGTGTTTGTGGATAAGGGCATTGAAGGCTAAGCCATCCTTCCAGCTTGTGGTGAAGTTGTTGATATTAACATTTGGATATCTAAGAATACAAAAGAGTACAAAATAAAAAACTGATATACAATACCATATATGACACATTATATAATATCCTGATAGGATCAAGGTGGCTGATAATATTTTACCCAGTTGTCTTCATTTGACACCAAAGCAGCAAGGCGTCTTTAGCAGAGCGCGTCTCCTGCTTACCCGTCTTGTCTACCCGGCCTACCTCAACTACAATGTCTTGAATCTGTGAGACAGAAAGTATATTGAAGAAAGATGGTTATACTGTATGCTGGCTGTCCCTAATATGGAGAAATTATCATTATTTCATACCATTGACCTTTTTTTTTATCAAGTGCGCAAAAGTTTAATTATTTAATTTTTTTAAAACCACTAATGCCTGATCAAAATGTTATTGTCGCACATAACATCACTTAATTAGAACTTATTAAGGTTTCAGTTCTGGAAGATATGTAAGGATTGAAAGCTAAAAATGGATATGCTCCGTTTTATGTTTTTTTTCAACACACTAAAAAAACAAACCAAATCAAAGTAAAAGCAGACAACTACTTCCATACCTTTGCTCTGCTTTTCTTTTATTTTGAGAGATACATTATACAGGAGCTCATATTGTTAGCTAGCTACGCTAAAAATACACTGGCTGTCAAATGTAGTAGTGATTAATAATAAATACAAATCTTGTTATTCGTCAGTATAAATACAAATGCCTCGTTGCTGTGAAACATCGACCCTTGACAAACCGCTATGGTCTACATGTGGCGGGACGTTTGAATAGCTTGAGGATTCTTTCTCATTTTTAATTACATGTTACTCATTCGTATAGGAGCACTTTAGTCATACATCTGTGGCGTTTGGCTCACCTGGAAGCGAAGAATGATTGTCCAAATGAGTCCCAGGATAAGACGGTGGTTTCCGTCCACAATATCATGTGACCCCATGTTCTCCAAATGAACCCTCTTCTCCCTTAGAAACTGCAGGGCCTTGTCTACATTCTCCAGACAGTGAATCCTCATTCGACCTTTAGTGGGCCTAGGCTAGAAAATACAGGAACAGGCTATCGGTAAAGTCTGAACATTATCGTCTTACTCATTTCAGCCTAGTTGTAGTAGCAGATACCCACCAGCCTTTCCCCTGAGAGAACCTCAAGTAATCTGATGAGCATCCTCCCATCCCGCAGGTCTAGATAGAGGTCTGAGATACGGCAGCTGACTCGAGCCAGGATGGAGTTTACCCATTTTGTGAAGGTCTTCTTTTGCACTGCTTCTCTCTCATCTAATGGGCAGAGTGAGAGGAAAATATTAAGCTAACCTAGCTAGACTCAAAGTGCTTACTTATTTTTTCCCCCTTGTCCATATGTTCACTTTTAACATAGATTTATGACTTCGGGCCTTAACAGTACATACATACAGATAGTATGTGCTGAGGAATGTGTATTTGAGATAAACAAAAATCTGCATAGAGGTGTAAGTTTTGTCTTTATTCACGACACATATTTTTAATTGTTGCTTTTATGAAATAATTGGACCACAGGGGCCTCCTGAACAGTCCAACAGCTTAAATGCTAAACAAATGCTAAATGATGTGTCAGCTTGGAAAGCTCACAAATCCTCCTACTTTTGTAAAAATTAATTCCCCCGGTTCTTCCGAACAAGATTTTAAATTAATCTGCATCATTAATAAGTATTTTATAAAGTGATTCACCCCTCATGACAACAGAAGACAACCAGGAGAGAGAGAGAAAGAGAGAGAAAGGGAGGGAGAGAGAGAGAGAAAGAGAGAGAGGGAGGGGGAGAGAGAGAGAATACAGCTAATGGTTCTTCAGAAAAATAGATGGAAAACATTCAAACAGCCTAGTAGTGCCTGAAAGTACCCATGCTTTTAAGCTTGCCCTCCATGAGACCCATGAGACACTATCCTACCCTGTTTTACACCTTAACTTATTTATAAAAAAACAATGTACCATGCAGAAACATTGTTAAACCATATTTAGCATATATGTCGCTCTTATAATAAATAAGTAAATTACTGTAATTGATCAATTAATTAATAAACTAATATTTATACTGATAAATTGACAGTTCTGAATAAATCATATTAGAGATGAAGGAAAGCTGCAGCATTAAAAACCGCCACAAAACACACCAACCACAATAACCAACGTCTGAAAAAGTCATAAAAATTACAAAAAGGCAACATTATAACACTACTTGTACTACTCAGATTAAACGTTTTGCCCCTTTCTGTATAATTAAATATCACTGCTCCTACATAATGGGATTTTAGACTTTATCTTTATATCTGGTAACTTTAGTCTAGTGTAGAAAAACAATGTTATTCAAACTGCTAACTTCCTCACTGTGCAGTCTGTAAGCAAGCATGGCTTCTGGTTTTTTTTTTTTTTTTAAATGCTGCCTAGTGCATTGCTCTGGCTGTTCTCACCTGGTTCAATCCTAGCATGGCGGAACAGAAACTCGGCTAAATTGTGCCATCAGAGAGACGAAAGCATCAGCATCAGAAGGAAAATAAATGTTGCTCAGCTCCTCATGCCGTGCTCTCAAATCTTCTCTCGAGGTCTAGCGACAGGCCGGTGAATTATTTATACTGATGGATTTTCCTTGTACTGAGCAAGCCTGTGTTTTGCACTACAGTCAGCGTTTGCTGTACAGCCATTCAGAAAATTTATTGGTGCCCATCACTAAATGCTAACTTGTAGTTAACTGAGTGAAATAGTCATATGTCCAACAGGGTGATTGGAGGTGACGTTATAGTTGACATTTTATGAAAATAATCAGTGGAAGCAAAGGGGTAAAATAGAGAAGTAGAAATAAAACAGAGGACTGAAATACAATCTGCTTTTATACCAAGCCCAAAAATGAAACTGCAACTAGGATTGTTGGCTTATTGTTTCCAAATATAACTAGGGTTAGGGTTAGCTATTTGATAACAAAACAAATTAATTTAGGGATAACATTTTTTAGACATGTCATTTAGCTGTGAATGCTAGCTTGGGGAAGTTAGCTAAAACTTAGCATAACTGGAATGAGATCTACTGTAAGAAATGCTTCATGCAATCTTTGCTAGCATAATAACAATAAATTGCTTATAAACAGTAAGCAGAGGAGGGAGTTAGCAAAGCTCTATGACAGTATTTAGCATCAGGCAACTTAATGGAGTTCTAATTTCCTCTAAAAATCTAAACTACAACAAATATGACATGAAGAATTAGCTTTAGCACCCGTCATTGTAGAGTAAATGTTATATTTATCGAAGCAATTTGTACTGTGATGGCTAGCTACTGTATTAGCACTCAGCTTGTTTGTAACATGAGAGTTAACTTGGAACTAATATTTGATAGAGTAGGAATAAAGCTGTTAGTTAGCTGATATTCTCCCATGAGTTTCTTTAAGAGGGAAGTCAATAATTTACCTTCAGTAAGTGATGTAGCTTTTTCTTTTTTTCTTCTTCTTTTGTTTACATTTACATTTATACTTTCACAAAAATTAAAGTTAATAATTTTCTACCTTGAGTCAAGAACTTGAAGTTATACTTCAGCTTTCAGCAGACTACTGACTGAGATGAGTGTTTTTCTTTTAATTTCAGTAAAAAAAAAACATAATGGATTTCATTACAGTCACTGAAATTATGTGACTAAAATAAGTGCAAAAATTAACTGTAAAATACATGTAAATTAATCATTAACATATTTCCACAAGCTCTTGTATGCCTACAACCTGCTGATTAAAAAAAATCTATTTACTATAATTAAAGGACAAAAACTGCAGCAACAGTGTACGTGTTAAATGATTTGTTCAGGGAAAGTACTGCAGCTGAAATAAACCTGTTAAAGTTCCTTTTGTATTTCATTAAAGCCATGTAGAAAAAACATACTTGGTAGGTCACTTCAAAAAAGAAAAAAAAAAAGAAAAGCTCATTCTATTAATTTTTATTTATTATGCAATTAAGAAGACTAAGTAACCCACACATGGTCTAATCTAGCCCCTTTAACAAAGTAATGCTGATGCTTCTGTTCTATATGAACAACATCTTGTAGCATTTTGATTCATATACATTGCATAAAAACGTACTTCTTTTTATTGTGTAAAGCTGCTTTGCGGCAATGTCAATTGTTAAAAGCGCTATATAAATAAAATTGACTTGACTTTAGAAAGAATATTTTATCATAAATAAAGCACAGCATGAAGTATTTTTACTAAAACACCATCAATAGTTTCTTAAACATAGTGTACCAGCACACTGTTCTAATACTACACTGTTAAATATTTAATGGAAATGCAGTCATGTAAACAAATACTCCACAAAAACCACCACAACCAAACTCACTTAACTAACAAATGTAATGCTGGAAAATGGCAGGGGATGGTCCGCTTTGTCTTAGGGAGGGAGAGAGGGGCAGAGGATGCAGCCAAAAGAGTCTACCTTGAAGCTGTCTGAACCTCCCGTCTAAGATGGAGTGGAAATAGATGTTGGAGGTGCTGTGGCTTAGCCATCGGGTGCGTTTCATACTCTGTGAAGAGGATGATGAGGACGAAGTAGGTTTTTGTGGCGGCGAGGGTCGGGATAGCCTTGAAGTATAGGAAGATGAGGATGAGGAGGACGAGGAGGCGGAGGAGGCAGAGCCCATTGATGGGGCTTGGGCTGGTGGAATGTGCCGTAAAGTGCTGTTCCTCTCAGGCAAATTCTTGGGTTCATGCTTGGTGTGTCCGTTAGTCTTGGGTGCTGCCTTGTTCTCGCTACATTGAACTCTGGACACAGACGGTGTGCTCCTGCTTCTGGTGGCTTGAGTGCTGACGCGGATGGGGAGATCCTTTCCTGAGGAGTAGGTACTGGAGCGGATTGAACTGACCTCTCGGCTGGTCTTCAGGCTGAGCTTCACCTCTGGCAGCTGGCTCTGACTCACAGGCATGGCGCGACATAGACAAGGGCTGCTCATCATCACCCAGCGCTTCACACACCTCTGCAAGTCAGCTTGGCAGATGCAAAGTCTATCGCTTCCTCTGTACTGTCTTCGGGTCCTCCTCCTCTCCCATTCTCCCTCCCTCCCTGTTTTTTTTTTTTACTCACAGCTAGTGCAAGGAGCAGCTTGTCCAGCGCCCAACTCCTGCATATACTGTAGTACTGTATATCCCTTCTCACTTCCTCTTTTGCACAAACACATGATGTCATCATATGGGAAGTATGTTGTTGCATGTTTTGAAAAGCATTCATTAAAACACTGTAAGCTTTTTAAAACATATATAAAGAAATGGATAGGTGAAAAAGCACAGGAAGTGTACTGGATATTTGCAGAAAATATATGTCTGTGAAAACAAGTGAGGAAAACAGAATGCAAGCATTCAGCAAGCTGAACATGAAGTTCAGGAAGCCGGAACTAACACGAAAGTGAATACAAATTTATATGTACACTAGGGTATAAATAGGGTATGAATATAATGTGAAATAAGGCCCTTCTGTTAGCTTGTTTTGAAAGCTGTTTGATCACAAGTGCCCCTCACTCTCAGTCTGTCTGCTTAATATCCCCCTTGCTCTTTGTCAGGAAACTCTAATTGTATTAAATAAAGATCACTGCACATGCCCAGCACATTACACCAGCTCTCTACTGCGGCAGCATGTCTGCACCTTAAAGACACAGGCTATAGAAACATCACAACGCAAAACAGTGTTTTCTGTGTTGTTGTGCCTGTCCGTTCCAAAAAAGCATCCCTATTAAAATGTCACATGATCTGAGGAATGAACACAACAGATTCACAGAAATTGTTCCCCTTAAATGCTTTGTGTACATGCCAAGGCTTAGTTATGGTTGTGTTCGTGTGTGTGTGTGTGTGTGTGTGTGTGTGTGTGTGTGTGCATGGAGGGATATCAGTCCACAACTCCTCTTATGCCTTTTACCTTACTGTCTTGCTCTGAAAAATTATAATAAGATTTTTTAAAATTTCATTAATTAATGATATATATATATATATATATCATTAATGAAATAAAAAAAATAAATCTTATCTATATAATTGATCTATCTATCTATCTATCTATCTATATATATATATATATATATATATATATATAATTTATAAGGCCCATAATACAGCACATAGGAATATAATGAATATAAAGAATATAATGATTGCAATTTGAATTGAGTCCCATACAGATACTTGTGCCCAGGGTTACATGGATAGGCTCCAGGTTGAACACAACCCAAACCAGGATAAAGTGGTTACTGAAGCTGAATGAAATAATAAAATAACTTTGAAAGAATGGTTACACATTGCCACCTACACAATAAATATGGATACATACTGTATATTGTACATGTCTACACATATATTGTATGTGTGTGTGTGTCGGGAACACATGCAAAACGTCTGGCCTTGCACAGAGCTATTTTAAGGCTCCATTTTCAGAGCAGCCATGCCACAGGTGTAGCAGCAATGACATTGCTTCGAGTTGTGGATGCAGACAGGCAGGGCAGCTGTCCAGCTCCATCAGACTAAAGAACGCTGGGCATGTAGCAGTGATCTGAGATTGCTGGCTAGAGAAGCAAAGGGGGAGGAAACGAGTTGTAGGGAAAGGTTTTGGTTGTTGGGGTCAAGACGCTTAAAGGTCTAAGACGCTTAAAGGAACTTGAAAAAACTCAATCTTAAAATGTACTATCACCCTAAATTATCCTTTAGGTCACATCGTACAAAACTGACCTGCGAGAGCTTTGATGCGTGAACGCTCAAAGACCCGAGCTGTGCTGTTGTCATTGTCCAGCTCCTCATCGGACAGCTCGAAGCGTGTGTTGATGCGGCTGTACTGCTGTGTGATATCAACGTGGTCAAAGTCCGTGGTGGAGGTCATGGCTGCTGGAAAGGGACGGGATGGCCAGAAGATCTCAGAACAATGAGGAATGGGGTAAATGGGTGATCTAAAATGAGAAAAGAGATCTATTAATTTTTATGCTGGTCATCAGGGCAAAACATATTGCAGATTTTTTTTATGCTAATGATTATTGTACATGGTCTAATATCAATCTAATTTCATTAAACACATAACTGATTGACATTTTATTTGGACATGTAGCAAAACCCCTACAGAATAAACAAGCAATTTATGATTTTAAATACTTAACAGGCAGTAAATCAGGTACTGTCTGATGTGGGAGTTTTCAAATACCAGGGGAAAAAAACTGCTGTTAAAGAACAAGGCATCCAAGCAACACATAGTTATGCTCTTCAAATTAGTCATTAACACTGACATTTGACTAAGCGAGCATTTTAGAGTATGTGCATGTACCTCGGTGGCCTGAAGGGTGAAGGTATGTGTCAAAGATAGCTCTATCTTCCAGAAGCATGCTGCTTTTTCCTACTCTTATCACCCAGCACAAGGGGCTGGGCAACCCCTCCAAATAAAATAACAGAATTCTACTAACATCTTCGTCACATATTACGTGTTTTTAGCTAATGTACATGACTGTTTAGTTCAGGATTCAGCCATGTGTTAAAGCTTTGATTCAGCACCTTCAATTTACAGACTTATTCATCTGAACTGTTTGAGCCACAAAGACAGGATTTGTCACACGATGAACCCAAATGTATTTGGACACTTAAGATATACAGTACTTATGAATGTTTGAATATCACTGCATTTTTTTTCATGTACAAGCATAGTATTCAAGCATATATATATATATATATATATATATATTTTTTTTTTTAATGATAGCACACTGTTATGGTTAAAATATCTAAATATAAAACATATATAGGCTCAATATTAGCACAAAAAGTGCTTGGATACTTAAGCATTTTTAGGTTAATTAAAAATTATGCATGTGGCTACTGGTATGGTGAGACATGTACAAAATTGAAGCTGACTACACACATCCACTATAAATTACCTCTGGACGAGCAGGTTAAAAATCAATTGTAAAAATTGCCAAGAACAGAAATGTAAGCTGTGGGGAAAAGTCTAGCATGTATTAGTGTGGCAAAGGACAAAGAAGACAAAAAAAATTTCTTCATCCACAGTTTTTTTTTTTTTTTTTAATTGTTCAAATGAAAACTGAAACATACAGGAAGACTCTGGAAGACGACCAGCAGAGAAGGCAGGATAAGTTGAAACAAAATCAAGAAAAATTGATTGCTTTAGACACTAATAAGGTCTATCAAGTACAGCTAGAGGACAAACTTCTCAACACATGATAAACAAGAATGCACAGTACTGAG
The DNA here is from genome assembly GCA_030347435.1 of Clarias fuscus. Lineage (NCBI taxonomy): Eukaryota > Metazoa > Chordata > Actinopteri > Siluriformes > Clariidae > Clarias > Clarias fuscus. The sequence goes on along the minus strand of CM059216.1, from coordinate 14,463,585 downwards.
GAACATTAAAGCAGCAAAAAAACGTTTATTTCCTAAAGAAAAAACATGCAAACTATAGAAATAGAGTAGATCGTGTATAACTGTCTTATTTTCAGATTCATACAAATTTAACTTGAATGGACCTGATGGCAGAGTTGTGATTAAAGATTAAAAAGGCCCAGAGTGGATACAGTATGTCAAAGGCTGGGGCTGTTAACTGCAGTGGTTTTTGGGGAACTTGTGTTCATTGATGCCATTATGAATTCAAGAATGTACAGAAGTAACCTGCAGGCAAACTTATAGATAGAAATCACTTAGGAAATTAAAGTGGATTTCTCAGCAGAATAATGATTTAAAGTATGCGAAAAGTATCTTTTAAAAGAATACTTTGTCAAAGAGAAAAATTCAAGTCTCACAATGAATCTCCTAGACCACTGACCTAAACTGTATTGAACATGTATGAAATGCAAAAGTTTCTTAGAGGTTCTGCAGATCAAATGATGGCAATCTACTGAAACACTGCAAATGAAGCCACTACTGAGCGAGGGGCAACATGTTTTTTATTATTATTATTTTTTTTTTAGTAGTACAGCTATTATTTCTCAATTTTAATTATTAATCTATTTTTGTTAAATAGTTTGCTCAGAAAGTGCTGTTTTAAAAAAATACCATGCATGAAAACATTGCTTGAACAATGCTTTCTAATTTAGAGAAACTCATACATATCATATACATATATTTAATTAGAAATCACCAAATTAAATATGCTTTATAATCATATGAGCTTTAAACACGGTAAGATTGTCACCACAACTGAATCATGACGCATTTATTATAACGTATAGTCGCATAATGCAAGAAGCCAAGAAGAAAGAGAATAACAGGTTAGAAAAAGAGGCCCTGGTGAAGGAGAAGCACTTCTTTCATACTTTTCTCTGTATCAGGAGGTTGCAGAGTGGATATTATCAGAGAATGACGCGCCCTCCCTCAGCAGGAATACCCTTATCAAAGTGTACAGAGTCTACTTCAGCTCCATCAGCCTGCGCTCTGCAACTGTACAGTACTTTCGTTTATGTTCAATCACACAGCATGTGACATACCTCCTGCTATGTGGATAGTAAGGGTCTGATGTCCTCGGATAAAAATGTCAAAGTATTCTATTACTAGTTTAATTTCAAAATGGATATTGTTTCAGATACTCTGTATATTTGAAATGTTTGATCAGCTGATATTCGTATCATGAGAAGTAAACTCTTAAAGCACGAGGGTGTAGTGGAATATTTCTGACGTGTGTGATGATGAAGTAGCGAAACTAGAGACAGGCGTGGTTTAGATGCCATCATGTGCTGTGGCATGAAGAACTACAAAACTAGCAAAGAGTTCTCTGTTTTTCCACAAAAATTGCTTATCAATATTATTGCCATAAGCAAAAAAAAAGAAGAACTCCTGGAACCAAACTTTGCTTCATTAGCAGTCGATTTAAAAAAAAAAAAGTGTTTGTTTATATCATGTATATTGAAAATTTAAAATGGCCATGCCATGTGATACGATTGTCGTTTAACCCTTAATACATTCAGGAACTGTCACCAGGTCGGGACATGCAAGTTTCATTCCGGTTAATGCCTATTGTATAGAATTTACTGTGTTCTCCTAGGAATAACTGAGTGATTAGACACAAAGACTGCAAACAAGAATACCCCAAATGGAACGAATCAATGTTAAACTATTCCGGGAATATTCCAAATAGCAGTCAACAGGTTGTTAATGTCGATTTAAGCTTATAATATAAGTGTGCAGACTACAGCAGACTGTCCTTATAAGGTGAACCCTAGATAGTTCTCCAACTTGCTTTGTTATTTCAAAGCTTGGTGATAAAACAGGACTGTTTCAATTTTGCTGATAGCAAAACACAATAAAGTGACACTGTTTATGTAATAGACAGAAAATGTGTGTGCCCGTTTGTGTGTGTGTGTGTGTGTGTGTGTGTGTGTGTGTGTGTGTGTGTGTGTGTGTATGAGAGAGAGAGAGACAGACAGAAGATTTGGAGCTAATAGTGTCTTATTTCTGCCCCGTGCTGTTACAGTTTGATTCCAGCTCATATGTGTGTTACTTTCTCATATTAAACACATCTCATTTCCCCCCCATTTTTCTGAACATTAAAAAGTGAGACGTGTTTAATATTAAAAAGGAAAATCTACACTTTGTCAAACAACAAGTACCGTTTGTGTGGGAAGGGGGGAAAAGTCTCCTTTGGCCTTTACAGTGTGATATACACTCTACGACATACAGACCATCAAGAAACAATATCTACTGTTCATATACAGCCATTAATAATTAATATCCATAATTATACTATACAATAATGAATATTATTAACGAACAACAAAGTTTGTAGGTAAATAGTAAATATACAAAATAAATAAGTAAGTAATCATATATAAGTAAATACTGTATACTACAGTGCAATAATACATGTGTAGTTTCTTTAACTAATAAATGCTAGACTTGCAGGCGTTGTTAGTTCATAATTATAGTAATAATAAGTTAATAAAGTCGTAAACATTCTGAGTTACAATGAAGTAATTCAAATACTTACCAATAGTGATTTGGGAATATTATTGTCAGTTTCCTCTTGAGTGTATAGCTGAAGGGAATCAGTTGTTAGTAGGTTGGGTGTGTTATAATCCGAGGTGAGGCGCTGAGGCCGCGGACAGCGACATGGGGACTGAGTGCAGCTCGGCGCTCTCGACCCGCCCTAACGGTTAAAAATAAAGCGCGCCTCGCAGCGCACAGCGCAGGACGCACATTCCTGCTGAGGAGCGCTGCCTTTAAATGGCACAGGCTCTGAGAACGGAGCTGCTCACTCCCACCCAGAGTGTGTTCCGCCTTCACACACACACACGACACACTAACAAGTCACCTCTCCACGAAGCTGGAACGTTAAACACCAATAACACCACGAGGCTTAATGTTTGTTTGTTTTTTTAAGTGCACCAGGTGAAGCAGTTGATAGAACACATGTAATATCATATACATTTTTAGTTAAGGAACAGTTACATCCAATTATGTTTTTTTTTATCATGAGTAACATGTAACTGCAAACATGGAAAACATCTGGCATTTTCTTGTATGTAAACAACAACAACAAAACACACGTGACATAATGTGATTTTTTTTTTAATGAAATGAAATAAAAAAGTATCATGAAAAAATACATCTAAAATGGATGTAAAAAATGTTAAGGATTATTTTCCCATCATTGATTAAACTAAACTATTCTTGTTTATCAATCTTATGGAAATGAAAAACTCATGCGCTCCAAGTAAAAACATGTGAAATATGATGTGAAGTGCAAAGGTATTTTTACAATGGAGGCAAAAAACTCCCTCATCACTCACGCTCATCAATCCGGGCCGGGAACCTATGCCAGGAGACTTAGGGCACAATCCATCGATGGGAACATAAATACACACACACACTCATATAGGCAATTTGGAAACGCCAATTAGCCTCATCTGCATGTCTTTGGACTGTGGGAGGTAACCAGAGTACCTCGCGGCGGGAATCGAATCCAGACCCTGGAGATGCAAAGCTTTTTTATTTTTAGAGTTTTTACCAAATCATAATTCACTGAAATACTACAGTCGTGGCCAAAAGTTTTGAGAATGACACAAATATTGGAAATTGGAAAAGTTGCTGCTTAAGTTTTTATAACAGCAATTTGCATATACTCCAGAATGTTATGAAGAGTGATCAGATGAATTGCATAGTCCTTCTTTGCTATGAAAATTAACTTAATCCCGAAAAAAAACTTTCCACTGCATTTCATTGCTGTCATTAAAGGACTTGCTGAGATCATTTCAGTAATCATCTTGTTAACTCAGGTGAGAATGTTGATGAGCACAAGGCTGGAGATCATTATGTCAGGCTGATTGGGTTAGAATCCAGAATCCAAGGAGGGTGATACTTGAAATCATTGTTCTTTCATTGTTAACCATGGTGACTTGCAAAGAAACGCATGCAGCCATCATTGCGTTGCATAAAAATGGCTTCACAGGCAAGGATATTGTGGCTACTAAGATTGCACCTAAATCAACAATTTATAGGATCATCAAAAACTTCAAGGAAAGAGGTTCAATTTTTGTTAAGAAGGCTTCAGGGCGTCCAAGAAAGTCCAGCAAGCGCCAGGATCGTCTCCTAAAGAGGATTCAGCTGCGGGATCGGAGTGCCACCAGTGCAGAGCTTGCTCAGGAGTGGCAGCAGGCAGGTGTGAGCACATCTGCACGCTCAGTGAGGCAAAGACTTTTGGAAGATGGCCTGGTGTCAAGAAGGGCAGCAAAGAAGCCACTTCTCTCCAAAAAAAACATCAGGGACAGATTGATCTTATACAAAAAGTATGGCGAATGGACTGCTGAGGACTGGGGCAAAGTCATATTCTCGGATGAAGCCTCTTTCCGATTGTCTGGGGCAGCTGGAAAAAGGCTTGTCCAGAGAAGAAAAGGTGAGCGCTACCATCAGTCCTGTGTCATGCCAACAGTAAAGCATCCTGAGACCATTCATGTGTGGGGTTGCTTCTCATCCAAGGGAGTGGGCTCACTCACAATTTTGCTCAAACAAACTGTTTAAAGCAAGAAAAGATTGAAGTTGAGAAAACAATCTTTTCCAAAACCTTGGACACAAATGGTAAAACAGAGATAGGGCGATAATTATTTAGGACAGACGGATCAAGTGAAGGTTTCTTGAGGAGAGGAGTAATAGTAGCTACTTTCAAACTAGTAGGAACCACACCTGTTGAGAGGCACTTATTAAAAAAGGACACTAGGCCCGGTCCAACCGAATCAATAATTTGTACCAAAGCTCTCCATGACTTCTCTGAGGGTGTACAGTACTGTATGTACTGAAGTAGCACATTTGGGTAGGAAAACATGTATTATCTGAGGGTCATTTCAGCTGGAGTATTTACAGACACACTAAGGGGGAGCTCTGAGACATCTGTTAATTTATTAAAAACATTGTAAAATATGAGAACATGATGAATACTGAGAAAACACCAATGTGCAGGGAAAGAGATCCTCCAGCTCATTAATCTTAAATGTTGATATATACAGTATACTGTATCAAATAAATGTTCATATTATCTCTCTCTCTCTCTCTCTCTCTCTATCTATCTATCTACTGTATACACAGTGCCCTCCATAATTACTGCCACCCCTGGTTAAAATGTGTTCTTTAGCTTCTAAAAAATTCAGTTCTGTTCTAAATAACATAGGACCACAATGGAAAAAAGAGGAAATTCCAACCTTTAATTCAAGTGCATTTATTCAGTGGGGAAAAAAAATCCTACATTAAGAAATAATTCTTTTACATCAAATCATGGGTGCCACAATTATTAGCACCCTTGATGTTTAATACTTTGTACAACCCCTTTTGCCAACAAAACAGCACCTAATCTTCTCCTATAATGTAATCTTTGACCATTCCTCTTTGCACAGTGTCTCTAAATCATCCAGTGACCTGACTTCTCTCCTCTGCACTCTCCTCTTCAGCTCACTCCACAGGTTTTCAATGGGGTTGAGGTCTGGGGACTGAGATGGCCATGGGAGGAGCTTGATTCTGTGTGTGGTGAACTATTTCTGTGTAGATTTGGCCACATGTTTTGGGTCATTATCTTGCTGCAAGAACGAGTGACACCAGATTTTGCTTTAAAATGTCCTGGTATTTCAAAGCATTCATGATGCCATGCATCCTAACAAGGTTCCCAGGGCCTCTGGAAGAGAAACAGCCCCACAGCATCACTGATCCTCCCCAATACTTCACAATGGACATGAGGTGCTTTTCTGCATACTCATCTTTTGTGTTTCACTCAGAGTGTTTGTTGCCAAAAAGCTTGGTCTCATCTGACCAAAGAGCACGGTCCCAGTTGAAGCCCCAGTACCGCTTAGCAAACTCCAAACTTTTTTTCCTTGCATGTCTCCCAAAGAGCTTGTTGGCATGTAGATAGCATCTGATGGTTGTTTTGGAGACTTTGTGACCCCAAGATGCTATAATTTGTTGCAGTTTCCTTAACAGTGAGCTTTGGAGAATTTTTTTATTTCTCTTACCATCCTCCTCACTGTGCGTGGAGGCAAAATAAACTTGCGTCCTCGTCCAGGCTTGTTTACTACTGTTCCAGTTTTTTAAAACTTCTTAATGATTCCTCTCACAGTAGATATGGTCAGGGGCAGGCGGGTGGCTATTTTCTTGTACCCATTGCCTGACTTGTGAAGGTCGACACACACATCTGCCTTACTTGAATGGTGTGTTCCTTTGTCTTTCCCATGTTTCAAGAGTGGATAAGAGAAATGGCCTCTGTGTCATATTTATACCCCAGTGAAACAGAAAGTGATAAATTACTAATTAAATGTTCCTAGATACTCTGATCAACTTTGTAAACTACTGTAGAAATGACAGAAATACTTCAATTACATTTATTTTCTAGGAATTGTTAGGGGTGCCAATATTTGTGGAACAGGTTATGAAAAATAATTATTTGTTAGTCAGGGATTTTTATTTCCCCTTAAAATTCACTTTATATTCAGATTATACTTTTCTAAAAATTTTATTGTGACAATATCCTTCTGTAATAAAAACTGAATTTATGTAAAGGCTTTTAACACATCTTAACCAGGGGTGCCAATAATTATGGAGGGCACTGTATATGTATGTATAATATATATATTATATATAAATGCTACCGAGGCATTAGGAAATAAAATCCAAATTATGGTTTAGGTCAAGCGTTCTCAAACTTAATATTTAAAGGTTCGGATCTGATTACTGTTCAAGATCAAATGTCCAAAACAGTTGGTGATAAACAGCTGACATTTATTATCTTGCCTACAACATACAGACAACATACATTCATGTTTAATGCAGCCTAAGACAAAATACAGTTAAACCTAGTGGAAAAATTTGCCCTGTTTGGCTGAAATAAGGTGCTTACACTAAAGCAACTTAGATTCAGTAAGTGTCTGACACACTCATAAGCGTCAGAAAGATTCGAAATACAAAACTCCAAGACGACACTGACCTTTTCTTTTAATATTTGGATGTACATTGATTTGGCAGAAGATGGCAGATGGCAGAACATCTGATAGAAGATGCCAAAGTCTTGCTTTTCCATTAATGTTGCCATAACAACAGGGAAACTATTACGTTAAACTAACCACAAGCAACTATTACTTGTTTAGCCATTATCTTAGGCCAGAGATAATGGCTAAACAAGTCTAATCTGAGTTAGACTGCAAAACTAACAATTTATTATTGGAATTGACTCCAGGTCCCCTAGGACTCTATGGGGCAAACAGTATCAGTTAAGAGGAACTTTTATCTTATAATATCTATAATAGATTATAGAAAATATAATATAATAATCTATAATATCTACAACATACAACAATAACAGGTCCAACTTATCCCCTTCTGTAGGTTTCCTGTTTCAGTATTGAAGGGCATGGAGAGGAAGCCTGCACTGAAAAAGAAGTTAAATTTACTACATTTTTCTTTTGCAAATTTTTGCACTCAGGTTTTTCAAGTAAGTTTTACACTTGTGAAAATGAGTAAAATTTACTTAAGGAAGTTGAGTAAAACTAACAAAGTAAATAATTACACACGTGGACAAAATTGTTGGTACCCTTCGGTCAATGAAAGAAAAACTCACAATGGTCACAGAAATAACTTTAATCTGACAAAAGTAATAATTAAAAAAAATTCTATGAATGTTAACCAATGAAAGTCAGACATTGCGTTTCAACCATGCTTCAACGGAATTATTTAAAAAAATAAACTCATGAGGAGTGGGCCAAACAGGCCTGGACAAAAATGATGGTACCCCTAGGAAATACTGAAAATAATGTGACGAAAGGGACATGTTAATTCAAGGTGTGTCCACTAATTAGCAGCACAGGTGTCTACAATCTTGTAATCAGTCAGTGGGCCTATATATAGGGCTCCAGGTAGTCACTGTGTTGTTTGGTGACATGGTATGTACCACACTCAACATGGACCAGAGGAAGCGAAGGAAAGAGTTGTCTCAGGAGATTCGAAAGAAAATTATAGACAAGCATGTAAAAGGTAAAGGCTATAAGACCATTTCCAAGCAGCTAGATGTTCCTGTGACTACAGTTGCACATATTATTCAGAAATTTAAGATCCATGGGACTGTAGCCCAACCTCCCTGGACGTGGCCGCAGGAGGAAAATTGATGAGAAATCAAAGAGACGGATAACCTGAATGGAAGCAAACGAGCCCAGAAAGACTTCTAAAGAGATCCAAGGTGAACTTCATGCTCAAGGAACATCAGTGTCGGATCGCACCATCCGTCGTTGTTTGAGCCAAAGTGGACTACATGGGAGACGACCAAGGACGGACACCATTGTTGAAAACAAATCATAAAAAAGCCAGACTGGAATATGCCAAACTACATGTTGACAAGCCACAAAGCTTCTGGGAGAATGTCCTATGGACAGATGAGACAAAAATTGAACTTTTTGCCAAGGCACATCAGCTCCATGTTCACAGACGGAAAAATGAAGCACATCAAGAAAAGAACACTGTCCCTACTGTGAAACATGGAGGAGGCTCTGTTATGTTCTGGGGCTGCTTTGCTGCATCTGGCACAGGGTGTCTTGAATCTGTGCTGGGTACAATGAAATCTCAAGACTGTCAAGGGATTCTAGAGAGAAATGTGCTGGCCAGTGTCAGAAAGCTGGGTCTCAGTCGCAGGTCATGGGTCTTGCAACAGGACAATGACCCAAAACACACAGCTAAAAACACTCAAGAATGGCTAAGAGGAAAACATTGGACTATTCTAAAGTGGCCTTCTATGAGCCCTGACCTCAATCCTATTGAGCATCTTTGGAAGGAGCTGAAACATGCTGTCTGGAAAAGGCACCCTTGAAACCTGGAAACAACTGGAGCAGCTTGCTCATGAGGAGTGGGCCAAAATACCTGCAGAGAGGTGCAGAAGTCTCATTGACAGTTACAGGAATCGTTTGATTGCAGTGATTGCCTCAAAAGGTTGTGCAACAAAGTATTAAGTTAGGGGTACCATCATTTTTGTCCAGGCCTGTTCCATGAGTTCATTTTTTTTTAATAATTCTGTTGAAGCATGGTTGAAAAGCAATGGCTGACTTTCATTGGTTAACATACATAGAATTCTTATTTATTATTACTTTTGTCAGATTAAAGTTATTTCTGTGACCATTGTGAGTTTTTCTTTCATTGACCGAAGGGTACCAACAATTTTGTTCACGTGTGTACATATCACATGGACTCTTTAAATTATGTTAAGTAGTATTTAATTACTGATCTGATGTAATTAATTGATAAAATAGAAAATAGTTTTACTTAATTATAAGTAAATTTTACACATTTTATTCAGTTAATGTTAATTATTTTAAATAAATAAAATGAATTACTGTTACAATATGGCAAAATAGTACTGTGACAATAAATAACTCGATTGCACATTTATTAAAATCTTTATTTAAAGGAATTAACATGCCCATATATAAACAAGATCAAAGCTTAATATTTAAACAGCTCAAGCAGCAGTAAAGTGCAATGCCATTTTTGATTACAAAACCTTTGCTTATTCAAGCCATCTTAACTTACATGTCTACACAAAAACTGTAAATTCAGCCAAAAAGTAAATTAAGTCCATGGCCAAGTGCTCTGTAGCAAAGATAATACAGCTGACAGGATCCACATAAGAAATATATTCTGCAATATAGAAAACATAAAAAGTAGTAATTCGTAATCTGCAAAGGACCATTTACAAATACATTCAAAATACTTTCACTAATCTAATGATGAAACAAACAAGGCTAAACAACAATCTGTGTGTTTTACACTATATTTTGAAGAAAAGGATTTTGATAAGGTCACTGAAAAAAACCTTAACATGGGGGCATTCAATATATACTGTAGGCAACTGGTTCAGTCTGTGTGCATTGCATCGGGATATGGGGCGCATAGTTGTCCCATTTAGTAGTCCCATTTTTCTCTATGCTCACTTCGGAGTGGTGTTTCGCTTTGCGTTTGACCATATAACCAAGTTTTCAAACAACGTTAATATTAGCCCCTAAAAAATATTGACATGAAATGATAAGGAAAAAAGTAGTTTTCCTTAACGTATTGCGTTCAAATCTCGATGATGTTTGAGGATTAAGAGCGCGGCATGTCTGCTCGGAACAGCGCCATCTTGCTCCCCCCATCCCCCCCATTTCTTAATGGATTCTCATCTCTCAGATACAGTCAAGTATACTGTACTTCTTTTGTCATGTCATTGTGTGAATGTTGAAACGTTTGTCACGTTTCATCATTTAAGAATCACTGTACAACCATATAAAATTACACATACCGAGCAAAACATATACAGTATCAAGGGCCAAGTCATGCGTTCAAGGGTTTTAGACGTCTTTTGTAAAACTTAGAGGTTTTAAAATGTTGTGTATATATGTGGTAAGACTCCCCGAACAGCACAAAATTGTGTCTCAACAAAATTTAATTAAACAAAAACATATATCACGGATAAAGTAACACATTCAAGATTAATGTGTCTTGTAAAAACGGAGATTTTAATATGTCGGATGGCGTAGACTAAAGATCATCAACTCGAGTTTTCAAATGTGCAGAAAATATACAGAATTAAGTGATGACAACTCAATTGCTAAGGGTAAACACAATTACCAAATACAAAAACTCCAAAATATTATGCATTTTCAACTATTACTTACCTGTCAAAGAAAACTTTTGAGAAGGTGATCCTCGAGGGTGAGCTTCTTTTTCGCGCATGCGCAGATTACATAGAGTCAGTTTAAATTCTACTTGATTTTCTAGAGGTATATACACTCACCTAAAGGATTATTAGGAACACCTGTTCAATTTCTCATTAATGCAATTATCTAATCAACCAATCACATGGCAGTTGCTTCAATGCATTTAGGGGTGTGGTCCTGGTCAAGACAATCTCCTGAACTCCAAACTGAACGTCAGAATGGGAAAGAAAGGTGATTTAAGCAATTTTGAGCTTGGCATGGTTGTTGGTGCCAGACGGGACCGGTCTGAGTATTTCACAATCTGCTCAGTTACTGGGATTTTCACGCACAACCATTACTAGGGTTTACAAAGAATGGTGTGAAAAGAGAAAAACATCCAGTATGCGGCAGTCCTGTGGGCGAAAATGCCTTGTTGATGCTAGAGGTCAGAGGAGAATGGGCCGACTGATTCAAGCTGATAGAAGAGCAACTTTGACTGAAATAACAACTCATAACAACCGAGGTATGCAGCAAAGCATTTGTGAAGCCACAACACGCACAACCTTGAGGTGGATGGGCTACAACAGCAGAAGACCCCACCGGGTACCACTCACCTCCACTGCAAATAGGAAAAAGAGGCTACAATTTGCACGAGTTCACCAGGAATTGGACAGTTGAAGACTGGAAAAATGTTGCCTGGTCTGATGAGTCTCGATTTCTGTTGAGACATTCAAATGATAGAGTCAGAATTTGGTGTAAACAGAATGAGAACATGGATCCATCATGCCTTGTTACCACTGTGCAGGCTGCTGCTGGTGGTGGTGTAATGGTGTGGGGGATCTTTTCTTGGCACACTTTAGGCCCCTTAGTGCCAATTGGGCATCGTTTAAATGCCACGGCCTACCTGAGCATTGTTTCTGACCATGTCCTTTATGACCACCATGTACCCATCCTCTGATGGATACTTCCAGCAAGATAATGCACCCTGTCACAAAGCTCGAATCATTTCAAATTGTTTTTCTGAACATGACAATGAGTTTACTGTACTAAAATGGCCCCCACAGTCACCAGATCTCAACCCAATAGAGCATCTTTGGGATGTGGTGGAATGGGAGCTTCGTGCCCTGGATGTGCACTCCTACAAATCTCCATCAACTGCAAGATGCTATCCTATCAATATGGGCCAACGTTTCTAAAGAATGCTAGGTGAGTGTAAGTACTCTATTAATTCGTTTAGATTTGTCAAAGAATCATAAGTAACATTTACTTGATTGTTGACTGTTTAATGTTTGCAAGTCTAAATTAAGTAAATATATAGATTTTACTTAATACTCAAATTTTCACTGTAGCAAAATTATTAATTGTAAAAAATACACTATTTGCTGTTTCATTTACAAAGGCCTTACAATAATTTTTTACATTGTGTATCACTGTTGAGGTGTAATGAAAGTATTCAGCTCATCTGTATTGTTGGGTCAGGTGTTTCTCATATTCCTCTTGACAATACTCCTCAGATTCTCTATGGAAATGGGTCAGGCAAGCTAGCTGGCCAATCAAGCATGGCCAGCAAACCAGTCATTGGTAGTTTTGGCAATGTGGGGCTTGCTAAGTAAGGACAATGGCATCTCCATGAAGCTTTTCACAGTACTCTGCAAACAGGCAACCCTTTCAGCAATGACCTTCTGTGGATTACCCTCCTTGTGAAGGTATCTGTGATCGCCTTCTGGGCGACTGTCAAGTCAGTGGCTTCCCCATGATTGTGGTTGCATGTATTGAACTAGACTGAGAGATACACAGTATGCATACAGTATGAATTGTAATTTACTCAAACTTAAAATGAAATATTCTAATATTTTGAGATGGGTGAGTTTAATTTTCATGATCTGTAAGCCATAATCATCAAAATTAAAACTATGAAATATTTCAACTGATGTGTAATGAATCTAGAATATTTGAGTTTCATATTGTGAATAACTTTTCCTCAATGTTAATTTTTTTTTTCATATGCACCATTATACTGTAACTAAGTAAATCATATTAAAATGTAAGAAACAGTTGGCAAGGTTCAATCAAACAGATTTAACAGTTTCATTTTGCATTTAACTTTTTGTATTAATAGAGTAAAATAAAAAGAAAAAATGTATAAAAATACATTGTATGCCACAATTTAGTGCACTTGGTGAAGAATGTTTAACAAATTTGGGGAATGTCCTCACAATTTTTTTTTCACTTAACCACACAAGGTTTTGTTTACAACCTACTTTTGCAGTCACATGATTAAGCTCTTCATCTTACTTTGGACTGACCATTAAAATTTGGTCTCAATTATTGGGTATTGTTTGAATATTCTACCATTTTGAATGTGGCTCAAGGCTATACATGGCTCAAGGATTTAAAGGAAAGTATTGATTTATATATTTTTTATTATAGCTCATAGCATTTATAAGTAGACTGTAAATTTGGGCGCTATAGCCACACTTTGCTCTGTGCAATTGCACTGAAACTTGATTCACATTTTCCTAATACTTGTATGCATTACATTTGTTTGATTATTCCTTAGGGAAATTATGCCAAATATTGAGTGGCCATGTTTGTTGAATGGTCCAATAATATTTTAGCAAATGGTGGAACATGCTGATAGGAGGATGCACATAGAGATTCGACTCCCTATGCCAATCAAGGGTGGATCTATGAGCATTTTGTTTTTGTTATAGCACCTCCTAGAGGCCAAATACTTTGAATAACGGTTAAGGGTCCGTCCGTGTGCCACCAGGCACAAAAGGGGGAAGATACTCCCCACCCCTGCAGAGGTGTCCCTTGTTTCAGTTGCAGTTTCTTACAGAGTCCGATAGCCACCTCGATCCCTGGTTGTATCTAAGCAGTTGACTGTGAAGGTCCTTGCTCAAGGGACCAACTGTGGCACCATGATGGTGCCAGGGCTCAAACTGATCAAAACTTTGAGCATGTTGTCAAAAATATTATCTTGAAAATGCTTCTTGAATCCTTTTGAAGTTTTGCTTAAATTGGACTTTGCATTCAGAAGATGCAGAATACAGTAATTCATTAAAAAACTATGGGTCCAGACCTATAAGTTAATTGGCTAAACAGACTGACCTATCAATTTTTGTTTACTAGCATTGTGCCAGAAGTATCTGATGCTTATTGACCACAAATTTCAGGCAAACTGAACCAATCTAAGTAGACCTCAAAAACAGTAAGTTTTGAAGAAAATAAGCAGACAAATTTGCCAAATTTCATAGCTCTAGATCTCACAGTGCCTGTGTGTGAGGGAAGTGCCATGAAGGCAATGGACTATGTAACAATATAGTTTTAAATACAAAAATGATACTAACAATAATATTAATAGTGATAAATAGAAATAATGATGGTCCTAGCAAACGCAAGAGAATTCCTGCAGGTTTGCTGATAGAACCGCTGAACATATCTGTCCATTGTCACTGGGTGGGAATTGGCATGGTACCAAATTAGGGAGAAAATAGAGGGGGGGAAATAAACAGCATACAAGTCATTTGAAAAATTACACTTTTATATATAAAAAGTATAAAAACATAAATATGCAATTATAAAAAAGAACAAGAATGCAACAAAAATAAAAGTAAAAAAAATATACAATGTTTTACATTTAAATAGCAGTGAATAAAAGGTATGTACAATAAAATGTTAAAGAGGACAAAGGAACTTCGTTCATAAGTTTGATAGGAAAAAATTCATACAGAAAAAGCAGAGTTCAGGTCCTTCACTTGGGGCTTTTAAAATAACCCTTATATAAATGGCTTTTTGCAGTGACTTACAAAGTCCTGGTCTAATTACATGGTCTATAAACAATTTGACTTTGGCTTTAAAGGAGTCATTTCTCTCAGTGTTACTCTTGTAGCTACAATTGCCAAATATCCTTACAGTACCACTCAATGGCTGTTTCATGTCCTAGGTGTTTTATGATTCAAGAAGGACAGGTGTGATAGTGTGATGAGTTTTATGATGCACATCCACTTATACACAGATGCATGAGCAGTCCATGCAATGCAGACTGGCGAGATATAGTTATACATTTTTAATGCAGATATTATAAAAATAAATAAATATATCTATTTGATTATCTTCATCCTAAAGGATGATTTTAAATGCAGTGACTCTTCACAAAGCCACAGCACTGTAGTGGCCCCGACTCACTTAATTCATAAACAGTCCTATTGGAGGCACTTCTGAATAAAGAATTTAAATATTAAGGCTAGCTCTATAGCACTTACAGTATATATATTACAAATGTATTAAACAATTGCATCTGCTATGACAGTGAGTTTAGTGCTAAAGAATAATTTAGAAAAGCTTATGACAATACATTGGATATTAAAAAAAGTTAAAATACTGTAAATGCCACAGAGTGGCAATAATCAGTAAAAGTGGCAAAAAACATGACTCTTTTGTAGCTTCTTCTCAGCATTACATGACTTTTAGTCTAGTGTAGTGCAGAAACTGTGCACTCTACCTATAGGTAGTAGCTTAAATATATATTGTGCATGTCCGTGCAGGAACAGTGTGTTGCATATTATACATTCTGACATGTTCAATCACAGATATGTCTTGTTAATTCAAATTCAAGTTAATTCAAGTGTCAAATATATCAGCGTAGATATTTCACTAACATTTTTCACTAATATTCACTAAACGCTTTGCTACACAAATAGAAAAATACTGAATTTATATGATTTATCCTATGTAGAGATACGTACTGTAGAAGGCAATTTATTGTCAAGTATTTTTAGAAATAGAGCTTAAGGGTGATTGCAACAAAATGTAAATACTACTATAGTGTCCAGTCTTTGGCAAAAAAAAAAGCACCTTCATAAAGAGTATGCACAAAGTAGAATAGTGTCAATATAATTTCTATAAATAAAAAAACCATCAGTGTTCAGTGAAGAACCAAAACAGAAAGGAAAAAAGTAATGAGGTGCAAATGTTAAGAGTTTTAAGGACTTATAAAGAAGTGCTCGTTAGTAACCTGGTCTGTCACAGGGACAAAAAGGGATCAAGGTCTGCGATTACAGCTGCTTGCTTCTTGGCAACTACATTCAACAATCTCTGAGGCAGACTTGGCGTTCCCAAATCAACCTATAGAGAGCAAAAATGGTTACGGTACCACAAGCCATGTTTAGCTAAACTAGTATAAAGTAGTAGATTAAAATGTCATTAACTGGTAAATATAAGGAGTGAGCATAGAAAGGTTACCTGGAGTAGATAGATAACTGTAACAATCTCTCGACCCTGATGCTGGGTGCGCTTAAGAATCCATGCGCTGGGGAACATCTCTCCACGTACTGTGTCCACGCTTGGGCGAGGGAGAGACTCTTCAAATACAGACTGCATGGCCAACACCCACATATCATCCTGATGGAGAGTAAGCAGAAAAGGTATAAATAAACAAAGAGGCAATGAGGGAAAGAGGCGGGGCAAGATAAAGGATTTAAAAAAAAATTCAATAACAATTTCATACTAATTAGGGGCTGGGGTAGCTCAGAGGGCATTGGTCTACTCATGGCACAATGAATGCCCCACATCTGAAGCATCACATCTCTTTATCTAATAAACCTGCTATTGCTTTACTCATGCACTAAGCATGAAACTGCTCTACATGTAGTGCAACTCCTCATTAATGCTTGTGGTGTGTTTTTTCCCCACACTTTATCTCCTTAGGATAAGGAACCATTTTACTGTAAAATAATATTTAAATCCATATTTTTACATATCTGATAATGATAATGTACAGTAAACACAATTTATTGGGTAGGAAACCGGTAGTATGCATTCAGATAGCAGTAGGTGCGTAAATACATTAAAACCCTGATATAATGTAATGCAGTGAATGTCCTATACAATAATGGATACAACAGACATGCAAAAAGTGAAATAAGGAATGAAACACAACAGGGCATGCATCTAATATTAACAGCACAGCCAAAGAGATTTATTGCTTTTATACTACAGCGGTTTATCAACAATTCCAATTTGCTGGCATGTACAGTATGTACAGTACTGTATGTTATTGAAACAATAAAGTTGGCATTCCTATTTTTTTATTGTGTCAGAAAACCTAAATATGTACCTCAAAATGTTAAAAACCTAGACGCTTCTTTCAAAAATGCTTAATATTCATCTAAAACAGACCTACCACACATCAACAATTACAATAATGTTACAAATATGAATATGATAATGTACAGTATTATAATAATGAAATAATGTCTTGCAGCCAGCATTATGGTCTAAGACGTGCTCTTTCAGAAACTTTATCTACACTTTATGACTGATAAGATTTGAGAATATTCTCAAATGTATTTTCTGTGATATACAGTACATCTGTATTATTCAGTATTATTCAGAATATTAAACATGTAACAAAACAACGGAAGGACAAACCCGTTTGGACTCAGTGCTCAGGCAACAAAAATCCCGTGGCTGCTTCATATGACAGTTGGATGGATCAGTCAGCAGATAAACTGGTGAAAGTGACAAAATGAGCTGTAATTATTTTACATTCGTTTAGAACAAATACAGTACATATTTAAAAAAATGCAGCACATAACAAACAGACAGTCACCTAGATGTGTAGTGTCATCTAGCACTCGTGTCCAGGCAGACTTGAGAGATTTGTTGTAGAGATGAGTCTTGGAGTGATCTCGGATTAAACTCCATATACTACCCAAAGGTCTCTGCAGTTCCATAGCGCCCAAAAACCCATGAGCAGAGGGTCTGGATGAAGGCCGATGGAAGGTCTGAACTCCGTTCTCTAAACCCTGGTATCTGGAAAAACGGTGAGTTGGTGAAAAGTAGGTCTAACTTTTTACAATGTCTAACCTGTTGCAATTTTTCTTCCTAGTCACAACACCAACCTCCAGCCAGCTTCTGCACTTCCTGCCAGCAGATTCCTTACATCTCCTCCGGAAGCTAAATAAACCTATTACATGACAAACTCTAGTCAAACACCCAGCAACCAGTTTTATTTCACAGATGGACACAGTGATACTATGCAGTTTACCTCTGATATTGCACTTGTGAAAGTACAGTCTGCAATGTTCTGGTAGGAAATAGAAATAGATGAGGGAGAGCTAAAGGAACAGGCGCGCTGTCGACCAGGAGGAGATGATGGAGAGGAGGAGGAGTGAAGCTCATGTCCAGAGGAGGAGTTCTCGACACGGATATCTAATGAGGATCAGATTAGATCAGTAAAATGCTGTTTGTATTATTAGGACAAATGCATTTAAAAAATAAATTACTGCTTACCGTGAACTGAAAGCCATGCACGAGGAGCATTTAAACTTTGAGGAGGGATCAATGGGGGTCTAGACCTGACTTTTATCTCTTTATCTGAAATGCCAGTGATCTGCAAAATAAAAGCACAAAAATATCATTTAACCCCTACATGAATTACATTGTTCACAGACTGTATCTCATCTAATGATATTACACAGGTTCCTCTTTTGTCACTAAAACAAGTCCTGGATCAGACTAGTTAGTCCAGCACATCCCAGAGATGCTTGATCAGATTGAGATCTCGGGAAGTTGGAGGGCAAGTCAACACCATGATCTATTTGTTCCTCAAACCATCCCTAAACAATTTTGCAGTGTTGCAGGGTATATTATCTTGCTGAAAGACAACATTGCAATGAGGGAATACTTGCTCTGCAACAAATTTTGGTAGGTGTTACATGTCAGCATAACAGCTACATGAAAGCCATGACCCATCAGAATATTGTCCAGGGCATCACACTGTCTTCGCTAGCATGCCTTCCTCACATAGTGCGTCCTAGAGCCATCTCTATTGGCCAGGTAAGTCAAATACACGAACCATCCAAATGATGCGGAAAAAAACATGATCCATTATACATGGACACTTTCTTCTATTGATCCATGGTCAAGTGGTAAACATGGGCATTCTGACTAGTCTGTGGTTATACAGTCCCTTACACAGCAAGCTGCAATGCATGGAGGGTTCTGACACATTCCGCTCATAGACAGAAAAAAAAAAAATAAAAAAAATAAATTCCCAAATAGGCCAGCCTTTGGTACCCATGTGTAATAATGAGTCTTGGATGCCCATGACTTGTCACTCGTGTACCGGTTGTCCTTTTTAATACTTTTGGTAAATACTAAACCTGACATTTTGGAGACGCCCTAACTTGGACTTTTAGCCATAAATACGAAGTTCAAGAAATAACTGTTTACTTGCAATCAATGTAAATGCATTTTACTTGCTTTTAATGTTATGGCTGAGCAGTCTGTATGTGATGGATGGATGGATAGATAGATAGATAGATAGATAGATAGATAAAGCTAAGTCACCATGTACAATGAATTTTTTCATAGCCTTCACATATATCATCTGTGAATAAATGCAACATATATTTCGCATTTTTTCCCCTTACCTGTATAGATGGTGAGGTTCCATCTTTCACTAGAGCTGTATTACTGCTGTTGTAGCCTGAAGTTGGTCCAGAAGACAGACTAAGGTTGGATCCAGTGCACAAGGTGCTATTACTGATGCGTGTGCAAAGCCTCAAATGATCCTACAGGAGTGATATATACAATAATTCCAAACTGCGGCATTTGTATATACTGTCTTGGATCTCGATTAGTTCAGCAAAACAGACTTTAAGATGGAAATTTATTTGCATGTTGCATTGTTAACTCACCTTCACGGACTGTGCGAGGGCTTGTTGCTCTAACCTCCTCTTCTCCTGCTCCGTCCTCTCACGGAGCCGCACTCGTGCTTTGGCAATCTCTGTCTTTGCTTCCTCGCGTGCACGCCCGTAATCACGCAGAAGAAGTTCTATATCAGTGGGATACTGACCTTCTCTTCTTGGTGGATCAGGAACCCTATGAAAGGTCATTTGGATTCAGCTGAATAGTCTAGGAAGTCATACACTATACAGTATATGTAACAAAATCCTTTATATATGAAATAAGAAAAAGAATAAGTTATAGAAAGATAGTTCTTCACCTGCTCATTTCCACGACCTCCCTGCGTAGGTGCTGCAGATATTCCCTCTGCCGGGTGGGTAGATCCGAAGGTCTTTGTGACTGTTCTGTCGTTTGATTTGATGAGTTTGGATGCTTGCTCGGGCTCAGACTTCGAGCTCGGCGAGACGTCTGAAGAAGATCTTCTCTCTCCTTCCTCAGACTATCAATACTCCTCCTGTGCCTAAGGAAGGAATAACAGGCAATATTATAATAATACCATAACCTTCTATATTCTGACTATTGCTTATTCATTTTCTTGAAGCTGAGACAGTAATTTCAGCTACAAGGCAAGTCATAAGATGAATGCTCTAGCACTTACAGAAACATTACTGGAAATGTATTAAAATGTCTATAATTGGGAATATGAAAGTTTTTTAGTAGATGACTCTTTTGTAAGAAGCTTACAAACTTTGCTTTTCAATGTTCAGAGAACTTTCTTAGGAACATCATGAACTTCAGTTTTATTAACTTAAGGACTAACCATGTTTTAAAGGCATTCTACAACATGATATTCTTTCACACCTTTAAAATGATTGAAAATTAAAACAGATTCGTTTCTCTATAACAGCATAAATAGTGATCTATTCCTTACATACTATACTGACATAACATATTTCCTAATCTGAAGGCCATTTCTCCTGTGGAAAACTAAAAAAAGGGGAAAATACAATATAATGTACACTACACAAGCACCAAATTAGATATATAATGCTTTTACACTTAGTAATCATTTGTTACAAGCCTAAAAACTCACCTGTCATACAGCTGCTGTTTGGTAGAGATGGTAGATTCTGTTCTGGAACTAGACTTCAACATCTTCAGCAGAGTATCTGTTTTTCCCAGACTATAGTGCAACTTGGCCTCTGACAGCTCTACACTGAGTGGATGAGGACTCAAATCTAATTGCATAGAGGAAAGCACCTGCTCCCGTTCCTTCCGCAGTCTCTCAATTTCTTTGGTCCGTCTATCTGATGATTCCAAGAGCTCGGGTTTGTTCCTCAACCTAAGACTCTCTGACTCTGCTGAATGTACATGGAGACTGTTTGTGTTAATATTTGTGGATTTCTCCATAGTTATATGATTTTCATTAAGCCTGGCTGGTGGCTGATGACTGATGCCTGACCAGTTGGTGAACTTGTTGTGCATGGGCAGGTTTTCAGGAATCCAATAGTCCCCTTGGAGTGGACTGGTTTCAGTGAGTGGGTTGATGCTGACCAGGATGTCTGTATTGCAGTCACTCGGAGCCAAAGACACACTATCTTCCTCATGGGACTGGACAGTGTCTTTGCTAAGATCACTCCAGCAGCTCACATCTTTATAGGGTCTGTGTTTACATTCCTGCATGTTGCTTCTGTGGCTTTGATTAATGGGTGTTGAGGACTGTAATGTGTTTCGGCTCAAGGATGTAGGTTGCCTATGAGACAGGGGACTCTGCACGCCATGAGAGTGTTTCTTTTTTCTATTTTGTATGTATCGGCTGGATAAGACTTTGGTGATGTATGCATCTGATACATTTAAACAACCGTGGTTGCTTATGCTCTCATGAGACATGGAAGACGCTGATTTGTTTTCAGCTTGATGTGTGTAAAAATGATCATTGTGATGCTGTGATATAGGTTTACTGGTGGACACTGGTTTGTTTTCAGCTGGACATCTGACAGATTTTGGGAATGTCTCAGTGGTGGTCTGGATTATATCAGATTTGATTTTCCCTCTCTGTGAACTTCTCACATCCACAGTGAGAATAGGTGAAGAGGCACGATCTATAAGCAACACCCTTTTATCGTGGTGATTCTTTGGCTTTATTTGCTGATGTGTTAGATTGTCCTTTGGTAACATCTGAGAAAGACATTTTCTCTGAGCACAAACTGAAGATCTATGCTCTACTGTGGTAGGACTGAAACAGTGCTGATTTGGTGCAACAGTTTCTAATGAGAGAATTTTTACAGTGTCTAACTTTCCCCCAAACTGTTCAGAGGAAAGTGAGGCTCCAGAACGCAAGTCAGGCATACTTTTAATAGTTTCAAAGGTCTGTCTGCTGTCATAGTGATCTTTAAAAGATCTGATGACCCCATCTTGCTTTGGTTCGTTGCAGACTTCTGAGCCAATAACTTTGACGATCACATTGACCTCATGAGCTTTGGGGTTCTGTACAAGCGGGGTACTTTGGAGAACTTCGCTCTGTTTCATTCGCAATATGATGTTCTCGGTTTGAATCCCGACATCTATAGCGGTTTGGGTGGAGCCATCACTCTTGCAATTTTTGTCGGAGCGTACCGTTGAAACTGTACTGGAAGTTTTTAATGGAGAACTTTCCCCTGTTCTCATACACTGAATGTTCCCCAGAAGATCAGAAGTGCTGACAATCAACTCGGAAAGATGGTCAGACATATTCTGTAGACTTGTCCACGTGGTCGATGTTCCATGCGTCGGTTTGGATGAAGGAACCTGGGTACTGCTCCTCCGGTGTCTGTTTCTTTTCTCCAAGTCTTCATAAAACTTGACTGTCTGGGTACCCCGGGTGCATTTTCTTGAATCTTCCTGACTTTCATGTTCAGATGAGTAGACCAACATTATTTCATCTACTTGGCCCGAGCTACTGGCTAAATCCAACGTATCATTGCAGGAGTCACTGCCTGAAGTTGTTGAGATCTTCTCATTGCAATTAACTGGAGAATGAAAGGCTTCCCTCAGCTCGGTTTGCGTAGAAATATGCTCCTTGGAATCTGCAGCACTACTCAATGTGCTAGAAAGCCCCTTGTGGACTGCATAAGTGCTCAGATGGGAATTGAAAGGAGAATTTTGGACATTCAACCCATTGTCCATACTACAGCATCTTGCTATACCACTACTAAGTGAGGACAGTTGACTAGGAATATTGACTGCACTTCCAAACGGCTGATTTTTGTATGTAGCATTAAGTAACGGATCCTTTTTTCTTGTACGGACGAAGGGGTTGACGTCACTTGAACCAAAATGTAGGATAGGCTCTTTATGTTGGATGAAATTATTCTCCACTGATTTTCTTCTTCCATGGTTATTTTCATCTGGTATGTGTTTAGCAGAACTGCTAATTGTTAACTGAATTGTTTCATCCCTATTTGATTGACCAGAAATGTTAAATGACTTTGCTGCATGAGGACATCTTTTCTGCCTCACTTCCTCTGATGAATCAGTGTTAACGCCTCTGATGTATCGATTATCTGAACCAGTCCTATATGACTGATTGTGTTTTGATATTGATCCTAATTTAACTTCTAAAGGCAGAGATGTGCTTGATTCATCAGGAAAGGTACGTATATCATCCATCACAGGGTTTGGAGGAGCAGGTATGGCTGGAGTAGCAATTACTCTGGAACTCTTAGCTATCTCATCAAAGGATGAATCAGGTGTTGAGTCTGTGGATGAACTTAAAGGGGCTGTAAAATGAGCTTTCCTGTATCTCTTTGGCTTGACTCTCTGTCGTTCTTCATTAGTCCTAGAAAATACAAGTCTTGAACTACTTATTGTTGTATGTTGTTTTCCTCCATGTGCTTCATCAGTAGATTCTATTTGAACCTGATGAGGTTCTTTCGGGTTTAATGACCTACATTCTGAAAACTCTCTCATGTCTGCCTGCAATGTTCTTTGTACAGACTTTGAAATTATGGATATGTCTTGAGATGCATCTTGAAGGTCGTCTGGATGTTTCTTTTCTTTCTTAACATTCACACACTGTTCCTGAGCTTTCTTTTTATTCAGCATATGGTCTACTTTACGAAATGTCTGGTCTTCGTTTTGAGAACAGGGCTTTTCACCCAAAATGGATGATTTCACTTCTTGGATAATTTGTTTTTGGTTGTCTTTCTGTAGCCCTGAAGTACAGAATCCCTGGCAAGATTTAGAAACTGTGGTCTCTTTATGGAGTTTTCCTGAACAAGTGTGGTTTTCAAGGTCCACGATTTTGTCTTTGGATTCATTCAACGTCTTTGTGTTCAGCCCGAGATGAAGTTTATCTTGTGCAATAAAACTATGTTGTTCTCCAGCACATTCATGGCATGCTTGCTTTTCAAGTGGTCTAGAAGCAGTGCCCTGAACATTTTCAGCTCTGTCTGAATTCTTTCGAAACGGACTTGCTGACTCAGTGTGAAGATGTGCAACACTGTTTAACTCCGCCACCTGCTGTAATTTAACTGTCATATTTTCTTTGCCTGCTTTCAGAGACTCCGCTGCCTCCATTAGCATGCCTGAGTCAACATCGTCCACCAGGGTGGAGCAATGACTGGAAACTGAAGCATCGCAAACATCTTTTGAAACTCCTGAAATGTTGTTTTCTTTAGGATAGATGCCTGGATTCTGTTGGGTGTATGATGACAGATCAAATTCCCTGACTTCCGTCCTTACAGATGTTCCTGTAAGAGGTGGATTGTGAACAACTTTATTGATGGGTACTGTCTCTGATTCCATTAGAAAGGGCTGATCATGTTCCTCAGCCACAGTGGCGTAATCAGAAGATAAAATGTCTTCAGGGCTTTGTTTACAAGAAAACATCAATGTCTGCTGTATATTTTTGTTACTTTCGCTCTTCAATTCATCTGTTAATATTTTTGAATGGATGGTACTTTTCGGTTCTGGATGATTATCAATTGGAACCTCACTTAGGACAGTGTTTGTTTCTGGCACTGATCCATATGAATTATGATTGTCTGAGTTTTCTATTTTTGCACTGATGTTCTTCACCAACAAAGATGGACAACTGCTAAAGAATTCAGTTCCTTGGTGGTCTGATACAACTTGGTTCTCAGTGGGATTTTTTACGAAATATTTATCTCCCACACAGTCGTATGCGTTGTCCACATTCAGTCTATCATCTACAGAATATTCATTTGCACATAAAATTGTGTGAAGACCTCCAGGTTCTTCTTGTGATTCCTCAGCTTTAATAATATTATTGTTCTTAAAAGCATGGATACTGGTTGCTGAGAATGTTTTGTTGTTTGTCCCAGGTTCTTCATTAATATCTTTACCACCATGCACTTGCAGAGACATGTTCAAGTGTTCCTTCACCACTTCTGATATCTTGTCATTAATCGTAAGGCCGTTCTTGTGCAATGGACTGCAATCAAAGACTCCTTCGTCTACGACCTTTACATCAGGAAAGTTTACTTCCTGCATACCATGTACTTCACTTTTACCCATGAGAATGGTGGACATTCTCTGTTCTTTCATTACTGTAGATACAGGTTGGTCTTCATAGGAATAGCTGGCAGAGGTGTTGGTGCTGTTTTGGTACATGCTGATATGGTTGTCCATAGATGCATTTTTGGAATCTGGCTGAAATCTTTTGGACAAATTGGCAGTAATCTTCTTTTCTGTTGGTAACAGTTTGCCGGATGAGTCTCTGCTAATCTTAGAGCTGTCATTAAACATGGATGGTGCATTATTTACAGCAGAATCCCCTTGAACAATGGGCTCAACACAGCTTCTCTTTGGGGTTTTCAAAGTGCTTGCTAAATCATCTTGAGAGCCTTTGCTTCTCTTTCTTGAGTGCACATTCCAGGATGAATGATCACATTGTTTTAAAGACTCAGTGACTTCATTAACACCATCTGACTTGATGTTCATTTCATAAAGGTAATCTTTTGCATTTATTGTATCATACTGTTCTGAACATTTGTCTGTGCACTGAACTTGAGGCTTTCCATCACTCACGTCCTTTTCAACATGGTTAATCAGATGCTCCGTTAGGGTTTGTGTCTTGCACAGAAAATCATTCTCTATTTTCAAACTATCAGTTGCTGATTGATGTAGTTCTTTACTGAAACATATAGCGTTCTTCTTATTACTGCTTTTTAAAGGGTTTACTGATTCAAGAGTACTATGAGAAGTTGAAACTTCTAGAACTGTTTGTTCATCCCATTTTGAGAAAATATTACTGTTTCTGCAAGGTGTTTCTGCAATGCAGCTTTCTTCAGACTTTGTTTCCTGCTTTGCTTCTGTAAAGGTACTTTGTGGTGCAATGCTTTTAATGAGGACACATTCATCACCTGAGGAGATATGTTCAGTTTGTTTTGTGAAATTGCTTATTGAGTTCTTATCAGGGGATTTACCCTGAAAGCATCCTGAAAAAGCAGTTTCTTTGGAAGGTGCACTGACCACGAGCATATCGACATCGTTCATTTCTGATGGCACTGCATCTGTTGGAGGTGGTTTGTTTGTGCATAATGTCTTATTGCTGAGTGTGTTCAGTGTAATAGATGACTCTTCAGAACTGCTCGTTGACTCAAAATTACTCAACATCCCATTATTTTCTTGCGATAACGTGCATTCGGATGTAGAACATGATGTAGAGGTACAATCATTCAAAAAGTTGTCCAAGACTATCTCTCTTTCAGAGGATAGTTGACTTTGTTCCTTAACGGTCACATATTTGCCTTGTGTAGAATCAAAACAGGGTAAAATTCGGCATTCAGATCCAGTTGTTGCACCAGACAAATCTAGACTAGCCTGGCTTTGGGTGCTACTGGTCTCTGATAGTACGCTCAGTTTCGATGTGGTCTCTGAGGCCAAGAGGATTCTAGGACTCTCTGCTGCATCGGTGGATGACCATGCATCTGTAAGCCCAAGGAAAGCTTCTGTTTCTCTGACACTGGCATCACTGGAGTGCCAGGAATCAGATGTCTGCTGTGATTCCTTCATCACTTGTTTTGTTACTTTTTCACCAAAAAACTCTTCAGGCATTTCTTTGGCTCTTTCTATTTTTTCTCCATCTGTGGCTGATTGTGGATTAGAAGATGAATAGGAAGTATGACCAATGGAGTCATTGTGCTTTAGTCCAGGCCTTGCAGTAATAGTCCCACTATTTCCCTTGATAAGCGAGTCCTTGGACATCTGACTGTCCTCACTCTCTGCCTCACTTGGTTCACAGTCCTCTTGCTGAAGCTGCTGCGCCAATGCAGTGGCATAAGCGGATGAAAGGGAGTCCACTGAGAAAATGCTGTCACAGTCTGAACAGTCATCGGCCACGTCATCACCGTTATTCTCTACCCAGTTAGTCAGATCTTGCTGTGTCCTGACCCAGCTTCTGGTCTTTTGAGTCAGGATCTCTGCACTATGCCAGCGTCCCCGATTCTTTTCTTTTAATAAGATGAGCTGGTCTAAACCATCACAAGACACTGCTGATTTTATAGTGGACTTTGGCTGCTTTGTCCCAGTGTCTCCTACTATTTTCTCTTTTTTGCTTTCCATGGCAAATTGAGCTTTTATTCTGCTAGCAGACTTAGCATTTTTGCCACCTCGTGACCCTAAAGGAGGTTTGCGGAAAACCCTTGACAAAGCCATCTTTATTCCAAAGCCAACTGATCGAGAAAGAGCTTTGCGGATTTTCTCCAAGCCCTTGTTCTCTTCATGGGGCGAACTCTTTCCTCCTTTAGGCGAGGGTGTTTGTGTGCTTGATTGCTTTATTATTGGAAGAACCTTCTTACTATTTCCATTATCTGAATCCGCTGTAGTTTTTACAGGTGTAGTTTTGAAAATTGATGATTGAAGTGGAGATCCAAGAGTTTTTCTTTTACCCATTTCCTCAGATGCCATGTTTTCTTTCATTAGCATTGCAACGTTCTCAGAAGAGCCTGTCCTACTTGAAGTCCCCTGACTACATCTTGACGGCATAGTGTTAGAGCGGCCTCTGGGTTTGTCTGGTAGACATTCATCAGACACCCACCTTTTAGGAATGGTAAACCTAGGGAGTGATGATGTTGATTCAGATAATCTGTTCCTCCGAAGAAACTGGCTGTTAGAAAGGAAAAAAATTTACACAAGTTTAGAAGTTTTCCTTCTAAACTATTTAATTATCTATATTATAATGCTAATTATTTGCATGGAGCATTTCTTAACATCAAGAAACCAAATCAAGTGTCTCTTACTGACCTGAAAATGGGTGTATGTTGAGGGTAAAGCCGAGACAAAAGGTCAACTGAAAATGAATGCCTTCGCAAAACCATTGGACGTCCTCTGCGCTTTGAAGGGGAAGCAAGATCAGGGGACGAGGTTCCTTCAAGCCCGTGTGAAAGGGCAGCCTCCAGTCTCTGAAGCTCTTGTTTTGCCTCTAACAGGTGTCGCTTGCGAGCAATCCTTTCCATCTGGTAGCGCAGTCTTTTGCGGCGTATGCGATTCTCATGTCTTCGGAGTGCATGGTGTTTGAGGAGCTCTTCTTGCACCACCCGTTTCCTATCACCCACAATTAGCGATGGACGAACTGTTTCACTGCTGTTCTCATTCTCATTACTGCCAGCCAGCACAGACAGGGAAATGACATCGGTTTGCACCCCTGAGTCGAGTGTTCCTTTCTCCCTGATGGCAGCAAGACGCTGCTTTTCTTGCAAGATCCAGTGCTGGACTGTAAGATACATGGAAGACATTAGGTTACTATAGTCTTAGCTCTTATAAACAAGCATGAGGAGGTGCTTTTGATAGAGACCACAAGTACTTCTTTTAGTTGCTCTGAATAGGAGCTTCTGCTTAATGCAGTAAATGTAAATTAAATCTAATAATAATTAAAAAAAATCTAAATTATGATATTTTGGGAAAACTTAATGAGGAATTCATGGTTCCATCAATTTTAGCAGGTTGTCGAGGTCCTGAAACTGCAAAGCAGCCTCAGACCATCACACTACCAACACCATGTTTGACTGTTGGTATGATGTTCTTTATAGGAAATGCTGTGTTAGTTTTACACCAGATGTAACAGGACGCACACCTTCCAAAAAGTTTCACTTTTGTCACATTTTTTGTTAAATATTTGCCCAAATGTATTAGAGATATTGGCTTTTGACAAATGAGAGACAAGCCTTTGTGTTCTTTTTGGTCATCATAGGCTCTCAACTCTACCATGGATGGCTTTTCTGCCCATCTCTTTCCTATTGTTGAAGTATGAACACTCAAATATCTTGATTCAACAGGTCTGGCAGTAATCAGGCCTGGGTTAGCAATTTTCACACAGAGACAGGTAGGTTCAGACAGCTTTTTTCCCTTAATAAATTAAACAATTCTTTACAAACTGCACTTTGTATCTATTTTGGTTATCCTTGTGTATTTAAATTTGTTAGATTATGACAATCATTTAAGTGTGACAAATATTGGGCCTCCGAGTGGCGCAGTGGTAAAAGCGCTCGCCCTATCATCCAGAGATCGCTAGTTCGAATCCCGGGTGGTGCTGTAACCTCTCGCAGCCTCAGCTCTAGAGAGAGCTGATTGGCCGAGCTCTCTCAGAGGGGAGGAATGAGAGGTACTTAGTGCTCCCACATTAATCATGGCTCTACAGCCAGTCAGGGGCGTCTGTGAGCTCGCACAACGGAGGGAGCGGATAGCTCCGACTGTGTTACGCCGCCCCCAACAGTGCACGAGTGAGCTGTTCGAAAAGATGCGGTCGGCTGGCGTCACGTGGTTGAGAGGAAACACGTGATAGTCTTCGGCCCTCCCGGCTGAGTGGTAGTAGTAGCCTTAATGTGGGAGGACTAAATTAGGGAGGACTAAATTAGGGAGGAAATAAATTAGGGAGGAAATAAAAAAAAGTGTGACAAATATGCAAAAAAAAAAAAAATAAATCACAGCACTGCATATGCAGAAAGGTTCAAAAGTGAGACCACACTGAAATACAGGGAATGTTTCCATTTCAAATTAAAACTAAACAGAATGCTTTAAATGTCATGAGATTTGTAATTGACAGTTTAAATTGCTTCACACATTCCTTCCTTATTGCACGAACCTTTGGAGGTCATGCTAGCTCAAATGCATGCTATCATTAAAACAAAATGGACCCTAATTTATTTTTAAATATTCTTAAACATGTTTAGGCCAAAGATGACATTTTTCACCATTGTTACTGTTCATAATATGTAGTGTGAGCAATTAAACTTATAAATATAATAAATAAGGAAACAAGCCATTAGGCAAATAACTCACTCTCAGAACGCTCCTTTTGGAGATGGGCCTGCTCTCTCTCCAAGTCTTTCTCAACTCTTCTCTGTTCCAGCAGGATCTCCTCGCGCAGACATTCCACGTAGCGCTGATGCTCTTCTAACCTCTGCCAGGGAGCTAGCCTACCACTGTCCTCCTGACTTACTACTTCTTCTGCCCTGAACGCCCAGAGATATAAAAAGATGCTTATGTTTCCGCATCAGAACACCGCCATCTAAAACAAATGGCTTGGTAAATGAGCTTTGCCCACATTTACCATTTTACGGTAACCAAGTAACCTGAAGCCGATCCAGCAACAACAAGATAATGAGATCTCCTGAGTATTATTATCAGTGCAACATCTCCAGCTTCTGGCACAACAAATATAAACCACAGGACAAAACTTCTCACCTTGAGTTAGGAGAGAGCGTGTTAAGCTTAGACGAGCTGAGGAGTGGACCACCCTCAACAATCTGTAAGGGAAAGAACATTTGAGATTAAAGCAAAGTATGTAATGAGAGGAAGCGCCTAAAATAATTTTATATTCATTAATATTAGAGTAATTACGTGCAGATGGAGGTCTTACAATCACTTTGCATTATTTTTCTTATTTAATCTGGTACTGAATGTAGTGTGAGAACCTACACGTCTCCTTTCCCTCAGAACTGCCGCCTCTGCAGGATGGTTAAACCGGAACTTGTGTCCTCCTAATGTTATCACTGCACCTATAACAAACACGGGGATGACCATTCCCAATGACATGTTCATATACTCCACTGTCTGCAAATTTAATTCTCACCCACATGTAAGTCACATTTTAGTACAAAAGACCCAAGATTTGCATGTAAACAAGTGTTTGTGTTATGTATTTACCTTGTGCGAGTCGACAGGGTTCAGTGACCTCTCTGTCGTTGACCGTGCAGGCTGTGTGGGGTAGGGGTTTGAGGCTAACAACTCCATTTTCATTCTCAATTTCACAAACGGCACCCTCTGGCATGACTAAAACATTCCAGAGCAACAGATTATACAAAAAGTGATAAATTTTTCATCATTTAGTAAATAAAATAAGACAGATACTATTTTGTCACCTATTAGTCTAAAGAGATACAAAAGTAGCTACCGATATGGACTTCTTTCTCATTTGGATCCTGAGGTCCAATTCTGGTTATTCCTTCCTACAGCACAGAGAAAAAAAAAGTTAATAAGTAAATACTTTAATTAAGCGATATCACACGAGTTGTACTGAATATCAGGACAGCTGATGGAAGAAGGGATTGTACATTTTATGTATGGTATGGTGCTTGTGGACCTGTTGTACACTATAAAGCTAATATCACACATGAGGTCACAGCTGTGATGCCTTCAGGTCTCAGGTTGATATTTAGCACGGCAGTATGACCTCAAGTGTGACATCGGTTTATACAACAGTTCCACAAGCTCCATACCATACATTAAATGTACAATCACTTGTTCCAAACACCAAGTGCCCATGATTAGGGTTAGAGAGGGGATTGGGATTCAGCCTTGTTAGAAGCTAGTTAGCTTTATAGCACACGTTAGCCGTGAACAAAACAACACGTTTCAGTTCAGTTCAACACAGTTCAGAAGCAATTTGGAACAACTTATAAGAAATTACTAGGGAGATAACGGGTAGTTTAGGATTACATACAGATTACATGGTACCACCGTCACTGGATCTGAATGTGGGTTTTGGTAGGAAGCGCCTCTCCGTTCTTTTCCAGACCGTACCGCCTACTGTACCTTCACCCATTTACATTTAGTGAGTGTGTGTATACATTCTTTGCCTGACTCATGCTGTACTGTACATCCCCACTCAAGGAATGCTCAGAACTTACTGAAGTATAATAAATATTAATTATTGTTGGCTGTGCCAATTGCACATGTGTTTCATAACACCCACCCTGAAACATGCTATGTTTGCAGTCTGTAGGTTAAATGCATGCAGAAATATCTTTATGGTTTCTCTTGCAGAAAGATCAGAGTAGGAATTGTTTAGGACAAAATTAACACTTAATGAACTATTCATCTTTTTAAGATCCCTTCAAATAATTTTAATAGAAAATACTTACCCAACAAATACACACACTAAGGAAAAAAGTTCCATGAATAATTTAAAAGTCCCATCTTTTAAAAAGAATTTGTTGTATGACGATATATAGAAGTTCGAAGGGTTCAGCAGAGTGACTTTAGACTTTAGAGATACTGACATCTGCAGATGTTGAAAAGTGGCATTGAACCTGATGAAATCCACAAAATGATCTCTGAACTAAAGCCTCAGTTTTCCCCAGCATGAACTCACAAACCAAACTTAAATATTAAAATATAACTGAGCATACAAAAACGTGTTAATGTTAAAAAGGTACAAGCTCATGAGTCTTTCTGAATAGAAGAGAAATTGATCTCCAGTAAGGTCAGTACCCTGAGGTGGTAAAAGGTGACTCCTGTGCTCAGGACGTCCAGTTCCAGAGAGACGAGGTGGGGTTGGAGAGAGTGTATCTGAACTCCTGCTCTGTCCTGGTTAATGTCCACGCTGTACTGCTCCAGGAGAGCTCGCTTATCCCGCCAACTCTCTGACCAGTCTTTAGTAAGCTGTTCCACCTGGAGATGAGAGCAGAAAAAATGTTAGTGGGTTACAGAGATTATTATAATCTTAAATCTAAAAAAACAAGCAGATGCTTTTATTATTGCATTATTGCAAACCTTGAGTTCATTCTGCAGCACGATGTCCGAAAGGCTGCTGTCTCTCTCATCACTCAGAGATGGGCTGGGGTTTCTCTGTTGAAGACAGTCAGCACAAACAATGTCTGTATGAATAAGTGCTTCCGCTACACGTGCTGGGGGAATTTTCTAAGAGAAGGTAATTACCATCGAGAAGCTCAGCAGCATGCTCTTCAGTCGGTCGATCTCTTCACGAAGCTCCCTGATCAGCCTCACACTGGCATCCTGAGAATGAAACGGAATAAACAGAGAATGTAGACGCCTCATTTTTATCATCATCAGTAAATTGTAGTTAGAAACACTGATTGGCATTTTCACACCTCATTGACTCTGGGCTTATTGACAATGTTCTTGGCATGAGCGGCATAGCGGAGGGTGCTGAGAGTCTCACTGTAGCTGCTACCAGATGGTGAGATTGCTGTAGTGAAGACAGAGGGAAAGAGAGGCAGGAAGATGATGCTGGTATTATGCGTGTCAACACACCAGAGTATTTTCTAAATGTCCTAAAATGTTTTATTCCTCTTATACAGTACACATCAGTTTCCCATTTATCTGCTACTAATTTAATGTGTTTACAAATTACCTTACTTTTTAACCATTATTATTACATTTATTGTTGTAGAACAATTATTTTAAAAAACGCAACTCGTTATGTTAATGAGAAACAGAATGTCCTCTGTCTTGATGACTTTTCTGACTGTTACAGAGGTATTAAGTAAACATCTCCTTAAAGAAAGTGTCACATTCCCGATGACTACAATTTTATTTGTTGAATAATGCTCAGCACAATATGAGTGTGTGTGCGTGTGTGCCCTGCGATGGATTGGCCACCGTGTACCCTGCTTTGTTCCCTAAATGTCCTGGGATAGGCTGTATGAGCGAGTGAATAGATGGCGGCATAGTGGGTTAGTGGTTAGCACTGTCGCCTTGCATCTCCTGGTCCTGGGTTCAATTCCCATGTCTTGTCTGTTTGCATGGAGTTTGCATGTTCTCCCTGTGCTTGGTGGGTTTCCTCCAGGTTCTCCGGTTTCCTCCCACAGTCCAAAAACGTGCAGATTAAGCTAACTGGCATTCCCAAATTGCCCATGGTGTGTGAATGTTGACTGGAGGCCCTACCACGGTGGTACAAATAGGAATTAATACAATAGTCACCACTGGCTTCCACTATCCCTAACAGAACTACAAAGGTTCCTAGATGGATTAAGTGAGTATATCATCAGCCAATGAAATTCCTGTGAATGACTTATTACTATAGAAACTAGGGAAGGGAATCACCAGGGACAACCCAGTATGATGTCATCACGATACCTAGGTGCCATTTCAATTTGTACTGCGATGCTGTATGTATCACGGTTTTATTAATATCCCAATTATATATAATGTGCCAATGCACGAATCTCCACATGATAAATCTCTAACAGAAACGCTAATGTATTCAAATTAGTATAAACCTGTGATTTGAGTTAATACTGACTAAGCAGATTCAAGACCACAACAGTGCTGTGGTATAATCATTTGCAAGTAAGCATTAATACCTATAACCAGACTTACTTGCAATCATTATAGTTTTGGAGTTGCCACCCAGACTGTCTTTGAGGAGCCAGGTGAGGACAGAGTCCCTGTAGGGGATGAAGCAGTGCCTGCGGCTGCTGCTGGACAGGGAGCTGGACTGACTGCCGACCGTGCTGGCCTCCCCTTCACTCAGCATGCTGTTAATGCTCTGACTGCTACTGCACATCTGAGAGTTTTGAGCTAGATGAAGACAAAGAAGAAAAAAAAAGAGATCAAACAGGACAAAAACCACCAAAGAATAAAAATAATCTTAGACAGGAGAGTATTGAGAAAAAAAAAATTATGGCTTGAATTTCCCATACCGAGAGCAGATATGACGATTCCCAGAGTAACTAGGGACTTGTTGATGTTGGCTCCTTCAGTAATCCGATCTTTGCAATAATTAGGGTCCGCTCTTTCACTGACAAGACAACAGGCACAATGTGTATGGGTATAAATTAACCAAGAATCTCCACTAGGGGGCGAGCTGATCATAGACACAGTTGTATAAAGAACATCAAACAGGTGACAGGCTAATCTTTTAATGATCATTAAGCAGCTGTTCCAAAAAAAAAAAAAAGGAAAAAAGAAAAAAAATCACCAACCTGCCAGCTAGGTCCACTAAGTTGATCTTGCTCACTATTTCAGAAGGAAGGTTATTCTCTAGTATCGCCTACAATAACAATCCAAAAAACAAAACAATAGTACAAGTTTATATTTTAAAAGACAGATCGTATGTACAATTTGTTACTTTTAATAATAGTATAAATTTTTGACATGCCAATTAACGTAATAAAGAAAAGTACTTTTTCCATATACATTGTAATCATATTTATTGGCCTGTACATTTGTTAACATTTCTGAACATTTTTCATTCATTCATCTTCACAAACTGCTTTAATCTTGTCAGGGTCATGATGGGTTAAATTACTGATGTAGTGATTTTGGGAAAAAAATGGAACGAACTTAATGCTTCAGAATATATATATTTTAGAAAATACTGAAGTGACACTCAACATGGAAGTATTGTGATTGAAAGAAAAAACTTGCATTTAAGAAATATCCATTTGTTGGTGGCTGTCACATTAACCCAAATGCCTAGTAATACATTCATACTTTTTATTGTTGCTATGGTAATTAGGGCACTGTTAAACCTTGCATTGCCTGGGAAATACGGTTATCACTTCACAATCTCCAGAAAACCTTCCCTACTTTCACAGCTGCTGCCATGTGCCATGATCAATAAGCCCATCTTACTTATAGCAACATGAAGGATGTTTCTCACTTCTCACAAAACGACCCCTTTTATAACACGGTTTGCTAAATCGGACGCTAGACCCAAACTAATGTTGAACAGACGTGTGGTTAGGACCTGCGTGTACTGGATGCTGAAAATGGCGTGTGATCGGCTGCTAGCGTCGTGAATATGCGTGGCAGCTGTGATGCGGTTCGCGATGCCTTCTTCCAGCAGATCTGCTGCCTGCTTGTAGTCCTCCACCACATGCTGAGTAAGCCCTGAACACACACACACCCAGAGTATCAAACATCTTAATCTTCTTTTCATATACACAAGACAAATTTATCGTACTTGCGAAGACAGTTCTCTGATAATGAGAAACACTTAACAGATCAGTCAGGAATTTGTGCAGTCCTTTAATTAAAGAGTGAGTCATTTCTGCTGAAGCCCTATTTGGACTGTGGATTACTGTACATTTACATAGAGACGTTGAGTAATGTAGTTATTTTTGCTCTATCTGAGATTTCACTCCCTTCTGAATAATCAGTGGCGGTAATTTTTATGAACTGTGTGTATTTTTATACACGTGTAAATAGTTCATTCTGTTCAGTAATAGAATGCATAGAATAATAACCCTAGGTATATACTGTACATATACAGTATACAAAACATCGAAATAAATGTCAGAAAAGTTGCCTAAAGTGTTTTATGAAAGTTATTGAGACTGTACAACCAAGTATGTAATCATTACACCAATATTCTTTTTTTCCCCATAGCGCTTCTACAGGGTAACAGTTTCTCAACAAATGCCCAACAATGTTAACTAGGATTTGAACCTGTAATCTGCCGATCACTAGTGACCCATCTTAACATCTTAACCACTGAGAACTCCCCTAAACATGGGACAATTATGTGCAATTGTGTGCTTCCAACTTCATGGCTACAGTTTAGGGCTCACATACTGTATGGGTGTGATGGTCAAGTGTCCAAAAACGTTTAGTCATATAGCAGGGGTACAGCCTGTACGCATGTTATAGTTGTAGTTGTACTGTAGGCATGTAGCCTACTTGTTATCTAATGCAAAAAGTGTACTCACTAGTTCTACAACAAGCAGTTATAATTAAGAATAAAAAAATATATGGTTATATTAATATATATTTATGCATAAATTTTTTGTGTGTGTGATGACCACGCAACACTCCCAGAGGTTTAGATCTCCTAAATTGAAATTGTTTACCCTGGGTTGAACAAAAATAGGTTCAGAATATTTAAAAATACTTTACTAAGAGAGAGAGAGAGAGAGAGAGAGAGATTGATGTAGATTGTGTGTGTGTGTGTGTGTGTTCCACTGGGATTTTACAGCGACAGGAAAGTGAGGTCATTTCCTTTGCTGTTCAGGGCTTTCTCCTGATATACACAATGACTGGATGTTGGACATGGGACAAAAAAGGAGTGGGGAAATTAAAGCTAGGTTAAAGCTCTGCTCTTTAATGATACCAGTCATGAACAGAATAGCATTGCTTTCTTTTCTTCCCTTCAGGTTTGATTGTGCCGACAAGAGCATTCTAATCCTTATATAGATTCTGATCTAAAAAGCAGTTTTTTCATAGAACCCTCACCCTGCACATACGGCCCTTTTTCCGGGTGCTCCCTCACACGCAAGGCTTCAGGCTTCTTCTGGTCCGCCCCTCTCAGCAGATCACGCACTCGCTCGTTGTAGATCTCTAAGAAACTGGAGAAGGAGAGGGAGGAGGAAAACTAATAATCTTCTCACAACAACTTCGCTGCCTAACCAAAGAGTGCCTAACCTACTTCTGGGTCACACATAGGACACAAACACACAGCTGCAGTGTGCAGTTGCTCGCTTACCTAATTTCAACCCTGCAGTTCTGTCCATCAGGAGAGTCCATACCAGATCGAAACAATCCCTGAATTGATGGAAAGGGAAGAACACCACTAGTGAACATCATCTCCATGACTCAAAAGTGATGTTTGCAAAATATATATATTTTTTATATCAGAAACTTACTTGACAAATTCTTGGCGTCAGTCCAAAAGAATCCTGCAAAATAAAGACGGGAAAGAAGGATTGAATTTATGCAATGCATTTAAGTGACTTATCATAACCAGCGAGGCGGCACAGTTCACACTGTCGCCTTGCACCTCCAGGGTCCGGGTTCGATTCCTGTCTCTGTGTGCATGGAGTTTGCATGTTCCCCCCCGTGCTTGGTGGGTTTCCTCCGAGTACTCCGGTTTCCTCCCACAGTGCAAAGACACGCAGATTAAGGATTAAGCTAATTGCCGTTCCAAAATTGCCTGTAGTGTGTGAATGAGTGTATGACTGAGCTGTGTGTGCCATGCGATGGATTGGCACCCTGTCCAGGGTGTACCCTGCCTCGTGCCCTAAGTCTCCTAGGATACGCTCCAGATCCCCTGTGACCCTGAATAGCGGTATAGACCAGCGGTATAGATGGTGAGTGAGTGAGTGAGTGAGTGAGTGATCATAGCCTGCACTGTGATACTCACTGAGTTGCCCATCATGGTGTAAGTCTTCCCTGAGCCTGTCTGTCCATATGCAAACAAACACACGTTGTAGCCTTCTGTTGCTCCAGCCAACACACACATACCCAGATCCTGGAACACCTACCAAAAAGGACACACAAACACACACATTTTTTTTTAAATGATCGGAACAAGAATTACACAAAACTCTATAAAGCATGCAGGAGTCCAGTGCAGGGTCTGATAA
Source organism: Clarias fuscus (assembly GCA_030347435.1). Taxonomy (NCBI): domain Eukaryota; kingdom Metazoa; phylum Chordata; class Actinopteri; order Siluriformes; family Clariidae; genus Clarias; species Clarias fuscus. The sequence goes on along the minus strand of CM059216.1, from coordinate 14,425,559 downwards.
TTTGTTTGCTGAAAATCTTCCAATGGAGTAAAATATTCTGTAGTTGAATATCCACAGCCATAGAACGACAATAATGAACTAGATAAATTCTTTACGTCAATGAGACGTGATTTTAAAGGGCTGTTACTTGAAGTAGCAAGGCATTTCAGCCCCCCTTTTCCCACTCAATCGTTTCAATCGCGGTTTCAACCGTTTTTATTCTCTCGCACTGAATTGAAATTTACACCACAAGGTCTGAAGTCGTCTGGAAAATATCTGAACGGGCCATAAAATCCTGCTTTAAATCATTAGCACCTGTTACACAATGAAGAGTAAAAGTAGAAAAAGACTAGTAAAAGAAGGAGGGTGGAAAATAAATGGTTCGGAGGGTGTTGGTATGAGCATGTCGAGGCCCTGAACTCAAGCTGGACCATGTGTTTTCTTTTTCGCTCTCCTTACTGAGAAAGCAGGGCAGAGTCTAGGACGTGCCCTTCACACACACACACGCACGCACGCACACACACACACACAGGCAAGCTAGGACAAACACAGACGGCGCATTCTCTGCTCACATAGCATTTGGCCTTCATCAGACACAGAGTCTCCCCAGCTTTCTAGGTCAGATGTACACACCTAGATCAAATCCATATGGATATTCTCAGGAATATACAGGTCTAAGGTAATCAAGCTAAGTGAAGCTAAGCGTACATCTTTAAACATCACTGATTTCACAAGGACTGAATAGACCATTTGTGTGTGATAGGAAAGTTAAATAGTTCAAAGAAGAAAAAAAAACAATGCTTTTTTAGGGCGATTTCGCTGATCAAATATTGACATGGCGCGATTCTACAATAGCGAGACTACAAATGACCTTGTCTCTGTGCTCCAGTAATACACTGACAGCCATGGGATGATCAATGTGACCACGCTCATAAATTTCCGCTGGAGAAAGTGAAGAAAGTTCACGTCCGGCAAACCTCTCGACTTCAAACAGTTCTTCACCTGCCCTCTTTTGTGTACTAAGGGTGTGCGAGTGTTGAGGTAAGATGGACAAATTTGCCCTCTGTCCTCTGCGAAAGCCGTGAGTCAGCGTACTAGAATAAGTTGCTCCAAAGCTACTGATAGGCAGATATGTTGACTTAACACTATTTAGCTAGATTTATGTGGTCTAGCGATTTCCACCCCCCCTAGTGGGCATTCTGAATAGGCGCTAATTGGCATGCAATCTACAGGAAGAGTGGATCAGCAGCAGCTTTCTAAAGAGCGCTGGCACTCCTGGTCGCTTTTCACTTAATTATGCGAAGCTTGACTCCTCTGCCTCAAGAAATCAATGATGAGCTTGTTAAAGTCACACTGAGCCAGGGTCACTTACAGGTCTTACTCTCACAGCATGATGAGACTCAATTTCTTTGTGAATCTAACACACTCGACTGCAATACATAATAGTATAGAGCCAAGGGTCTGAGAACCACCCCAAGGGGTATTTAAAGTGGTCCATAATTGTCTAATGTTGATAAAGTGGCAGAAATCACACACACCAACATTAGTAAAGTTATTATGTCTATAAATAAAAAAAAATTAGACAAATATGTTCATGAAACAATGTTTATTTAGCATGGACTAAGGCTCCATGTGGGGTGTCACACAGTGTACAGATGTTCCAAATATCTGTATTTGATTTTGCTATTAAACCAATTCTAATATGGATTTTTTTTTTTGTGCAATGAAAAAAATAAAATAAAACGGATGTTGCATTAACAGTATTGTTTCAGTGTTTGAAGGACTACTTTTTAGTCCTGATTTGCCAAGTTATTATTAGTATTTATATTACTATGAGTTATTATTATTATTAATAATAATTTTAAACATGTCTAGGCACTATGCAGTTAATATGCACATCATATCCCCTTTCCTCTCTCTTCCCTTGCCACTTCCCTTCATTATAACACTTAATATACTGTCCGTAGCATGACCTGCTTGGGAACAACAGCCTCCAATGTGCATAGAACGAGGATTCATTTAAAGCGGACTGGAGTCTGTGAAGCAAGGCAAGTTCAGTGAGGAGCCAAACATGCAGTGTATCAAAAAAAACAAAAAACAAAAATAATCAGGTGCAAAAAGACTAAACACTTCCATCAGCAGGAAGCACGTGGCTCTCGGAGGCTGTGTTTATCTGTATGCGTGTGTTCCTGTAGGAAATCCATATGAAAACAATAGCAGACATATACATGCTTTAGTTGGCCTTCTTTTTCTTGCCCTAGCCTGGTACTGTACTGTATGTCTAGGTTTAAGTGTTTACATCGCTGTTTGCGGTGGACTGCAGAGAAGAGACTGCTTCATGTGGCCTTGCGAAACGCAAGCCCTCAGAAACTCCTTATTCGTGATTTCATCAGGAAAAGCCACTGAAGTCTATAAAACTACAGCTTAATATGTCGATGGCACCTCATTCTCTGAGCCAGAGCTAAGAATATGCTACATAAGCTCGGATGAGGTTTACCGTACGAAGAGAGCAAAACAGTCTGCCTGAGAGCTTTATGGTGATGATCCTGCAATATGAGACAGATGACTTCATTTAGTAATACAGAGCAAAACCCAGGCTCAGTAACATTCACTAGTTTGTGCTAGTTGCCTTCCAAACTGCAGATCATAATTAAAAATATGGTTTTGAAACAGTAAGACAAAAAGAGATTAGATGGGATTAGATGATTTGGTGATTTTAAGATACTAAACTACCTTCAACAAAGTCAAAGCGCATACAGGTATACAACTATATAGAGATATTTATTACAATAATGTGGGTTACATCATCATGATGAGATCAAATTATTAGCATATCTTGAGCACACAAAGACTGGATTGAAATACACGCTAAATGGTCAAATCAGTCGTCTGTCACGGGTAGATTCCTTATTTTAACCCAACGGAACGCTCTTGTGAGTAAATAGGCAAATCCCAACACCAATGTGTTTCAAAATCTAGGGGAACTCTCACCAAGAAGAGTGAAAGTTACTTTAAGAGCAAATAGGGACTAAATCTGGAATGGAATCTTCAATTAGCACACAGTTAGGGTGTGATCGGAATTAGGAATTAGGGTGTGAAACTGATTATTATTATTTAAAGATTATACAGAAAATCTATGAGCCAAAGAATCTACTTCTGAAGTTTATGCAACATGGAAGTGACCAATCTTGCTTCCCTAAAAAAGTTGCTAACTTCAGCCATTTTGGAAAAGTGAGTTTATATGAGGCCCAAAAATGGCTTCAAACTGTAATAATTAAAAAATTTAATTATTCACATTTTCTTTTAGTATTGATACTAAAATTAGTGTAAGCTCCTAAAAGCATATGATCTGTAAAGATTGTAGCTTAAATTGTTTTTTGGTGAGAGCTTAAAGAGCAAAAAATCTGTAGTGTCCGTAACCATGGCAAATTCAATTTTGCATTTTAGAATAATACACTTTTTCAGGTTTATGTCTTTTCATGTGAAATCTAAATTTGCCAAGTTTCATCTAAATGACAAAAAGGATTATTGAAAGATTTGAATTTAAAAAAAGTTACGGATACTACAGAAAAGGGCATGAAATTGTACACAATGTTGTACACCATGTTTTGGTCGTTTGGTTATCAGTGCACACCTTCTTGGCAAAACAGTGTATTATAGAACTGATAATACAGCAGCAAAATGACAAGGTTCAACTATTTCCTATCAATCTTATTCTGAATTGTTAAAAAAAAAAAACTTTTGAGAACTCGCATGTATGGCTTTTGGGACTGAGCTCTCTGAGTCTAGCAGAATAATAATGAAAAAGTGTTAAAGGGGTATATGGATTGCATAATTTTGTTTGTAATACAGGATACAGGATATTTATTAGCCAGGCAAGTAGGTCAGCCAACACTAGAAGGCCATACTGGACAGCTGGCAAAGAGCTTAAGTCCCACGAAACAAAAGAAACACGTGGTGACAAATGTGAAGTCACTGGGAAATCATGGGTTACTAAGAAATGTAGATGTTTTCTATATGTTATTATCGGTTTTAGGGCCATGTCTGAACATTATGGTTTGGTTTCATGGATAAGTTTAACATCCTGTTTATATCCTCATGTGAACTAGTAAAAAAAAAAAGGAGCAAATGGGACACAAATAGTTTATGCATGTGTGTGTATGAGAAAGAGACTGAGAGACTGAGAGTGAGAGAGAGAGGCTGGGAGGAAGTTCACTGACAGTGACTCAATTTGCCTCAACAGGCATACTTTCACAGAATTTTGTAGGTCAAGTATGCATGGTGGGAGAAAGAAAAAAGGAATGGTGTTTATCAGCCATCTGTTGCTCCTTGTGACCATCTTAATCAAATCAAACCCAAATTAAGAGTAAGAAAAGTTTTATATATGAAAAATGTTTTTCATGTGCAGCAAAACTTAGAAGGGTTAAATCATTAAAAACTGCATAATAGTTGCATGGTTCAACATGGATGGTACAGCCAGCGTTTGCTCTGCTGCTGCTCAGTGGACGCTCATCAGTCTTTAATCTATGGATAAATCCTGTAAAAAGTCATCTCATTGTTTCCTCTATCAGTGTATTTACTGTGCAACATACAAGATCTTCTGTTTCCTCTCCCATTGCCGAAACCTTTTTTGAATGCACATCTACCAAACCGAAATTCAAATGTCAGCCTGTGAATAAGTTAACCGGAGTGTGTGAAGTGACGAAGAAACTCCCAATGGCATGCAATACGCACACAGTGCGTCTATTATTTTTCGAAACTAGCAGTGCATACGTACAGATACACAGTCTGACAAATGCAGAGTTGATCATTAAACCTCATTGATTTCAAAGTGAGAGAGGGAGATGCATGTGGGTGGGTGTGCATGAGAGAAGGACAGAGAGAGAAAGGCAGAGAGGAGAGAAGTGGAAACGGAGAAAATAGGAGAAACAGAAAACACAAGAGCTGACTTCACTTGGAAAAGAAAACGAGCATTGTGTGCCGGAGTTTTACCAGTGACGTCCACGCAGTGCAATCTTTCATTTGAGCAGCTGCGCTGTTGGCTGCAGAGGGGTCTGGAATTCCCTCGTCCCTCCACCACACTTTCTGCTTTGTTTCTCAGCTTAGCTCTTGCATTGCTGCCTTTTGCACCGTTGCCGTCATTCTACGGCTCACATGTGCCTCCTTGCGCTTAAGAGATGAGATTTCAGAAACTGCCTATAGTTGTAAGCTCTGAGCACTTGAGCACAACAGCTGGTTTCCATTACTCCTCTTTATCTGCTTCTGCTTCGTGGCCTAGACAACCTCCCCCTTCTCCCTGATTCCTTCTTCCTGCTCACTCAAAACTTTCATGTATACCAACCTTCTTCATGTCCTTTTTCATGGTCTACAAGTTCTCACTATAATATTTACTGATATTTCTATACATAGCATCATGAGAGGCTTGAAAAGGAAAGTGAAGAATGTCAGACTGAAAGTGGAGCTGGTTTCTCCACCACTGGCAGTTTTATGGTGAAACTGTCTCTTAGGAGCCACACCAGAGCAATGGTACTGCTGGAAAAGTCTTGGCTTACAGCTGCAGGCTCAAAAGCAATTAAAAAACAAAGTGTTGCTTCACAAGAGCCTGCTGATGAAATCCAGCTCAAGGAAAAATTTAACTCAGGAAAGATGTACTGTAAATTTTCCTATGGAAGCGGAATACAATGAGTTTAAAAGTTGATTCCTTGTGACTCCAGAACCACTCTTTCACAATTTGTGTCTTTCAATATCTGCGCCACCAGGGAAGAAAAACTCCATAGATGTGATAACCTGAATATTCAGTACATTAAGATCATCATCTGACTTCATTTTATTGTCGCATAACTTTGCAGAGCCTAGAGGTGACCAACTGAAGCAACCCCAGATCCTAACACTGCCTCTAGAGGCTTTTACAGAGGGTGCATCGCTTTCATGTGCTTGCCTTCTTACCTTGCCACGCCCATTGATCTGGAATAGGGTCAATCTGGACTAATCAGACCATATAACCTTTGCTCCAAGGGCAAATCTTTACAGAAAATTTAAGCCTTTTTACATTATACTCAGTGACAAGTGGTTTTCTAATGGCCACACAGATGTTTAGTCCCAATTCTTTAAGTTTCCATCACATTGTGAATGTGGAAATGTTCTTACTTTCTCTATTAACCATAACCATGTAGAACAGTGCTAAACCCGATTCCAATAATTTTAACAATCCCCTCAGTTTTCTTTGCTTAATGCAGAACAAAAATCTGACCCTTCCGTCCTCCTCCCCAACCTTTTTTTTTGCCTCAGCAGTGTATACAAATCCTTCAGAATAACTCAAACTCAAGGGAAATTCTCTATTTCTGTATAAATCGCAGCTATCTTCCATTTGCCATGCATGCTGTAAAAAGCATGGAGACATTTCCGTACCAGCAAGTGAGCTACTGTTCTGCAGTCGCTTTTGGTTATACTTCCCTTTATACATGTGACTCTGTGCATGCTAGCTGAAGAACTGATTTAGTGCACACTCCTGCCTCATGAGGATGGGAAATCCCCTGCATTCATTTGTTATGGTGACAGATTCAACTCAAAAACATAATGTGCATAAAAGGATCAAAGCTTATATTCAAAGCCACATTCATTAGAATGATTTCAAACAATTTCTTACTTACTAAAGCATAGTTCGGCACTATCCCTCCTACTTAGGATACCCTGGAAATTGTATTCATCCATTCATCCCATGTAGAAGTGAATCCAATGACTCAATCATGATTGTAGCAGTATAATGCGGTGTGACTAAATTGTGTGACATCTACTGTATCATAATGCTTTAGTAACTAAACAAATAAATCAGTTGTATCATTTTGTACACAAGAAAAACACCGAATGTTAGAATGCCAGATTATCGCACAATAGAACTACACCAATTTTCATCTTAGATTCCCCATTAAGTATATGTCACATTAATAGGTCTTTATACTAAGTAAGTAATACATATCATCAAAAGTAATACACTTCAAAGCAATGATCACAAACATCTGCCTAGCATTATCATTTGGTAATTTACATTACCTTTTCTGATACAGTATGTAGACTCAAAAAATTACTTTTAATTTTGTTAAATTTGTTTCTTCAAATTAACATTCTTGGGGATTTCCACAATGCCCCTGTGGAAATGCCCTAGAACTGTTCGTCCACCTTCCCAGAATGTGTAATAATGTATTTATTTATATACATACATAGTTATATTCCTTGCCTATTTCTGATATCATGTTCCTCTTACAGTACATTTCTACCTTTCACTTAACAACTCAGCAGTTGGGAATAAGTTTCAAACAAAACAATGTGGCTAGCAATCTCAACTGATTATATCAAATAATCTAAACATAAGAAGCCTCTGAAATGTGTTCTTTTACTTTTACTTTCTCTCCTCTTGGTCACCTTTCAGTTTCCACCCACCTGTCCTACTATATTACCACTACCTGCTAAGCTGCAAGGATTAGCATGTTTTCTCTGAGTCGTGTTTTTTTTTAACTGCCCTTAAACACATATACAAACTAATACCAACCTGTAATTACTAGTGATGAGGGAAAAACAAATTCAGTTAATAAGTATATATAATAAGTATAAGTATAATAAGTTAGTAATAAGTATCACAGTTCTTTTCTGTGGCAATTTATGCATCATCACACTGACTCAAGGATCACGCAGCACAGTGTGCTATATGGTAGGAACCAATTGTTTGATGATTTTTTTAAAATTCTAACAAATTCTAATAAAAAATTATATCAAGTCAGAAAATGAAAAAAAAAAAAAAAGTTATGCTAATAGAAATGCATAAATTGACACCTTGGTATGATAATATAACGAGTGGTCCCTGGTGATTACCATCAACTGTAGTTACTGTTACTAATGCCACGGTGATAAAGCCATCCTTTCTGCCCAGAGAGATGCCCATGATTGACTTTGGCACTGTTAAGATTTACATGATACTCGCCATTCTTTTGTTTTTTGCCATTTCCTCGTCCACAGCAAATATTGTCCACTAAAAGCCATTACTGTCTACGCAAAGCTTACTGTCAGCACAGCAGAATTAAGTTAAGCAGCTCCTGCTTCCTCCCAGAGGTGTCTCCCACTGAAAAAGTCAAAGCTTATATGCGGAATATTTGGTTCTGACCTACACAAAAATCTCTGATTTAGCAGAACTGAGAAAATGAGAGTGAGACAGAGAGAAAGTGAGGGGGGGGGGGAGGGGGCACTGGCTGTGTGCGTCTGTGTGCATTAGAGTTTGTTTTACGACATAACACACAAAGAGCAGTTTTAGGAAGGAAAGCCTACTGCTCAAATAAGGATGCGTGTAAATAGAATAATTCCATTACATAAAGTACATTTAAAATATATAATTAGATCTTCTGGATAATTAGATAAAACTAAACATTGCTATATTAAACACCCCTATCAGATGCACATCCCCTTCTAAGAGTTCTGCTTTGTTTTGAAGGATAATTTGTAGACAGCTTGCTTCCTTGATTACAGACGTTTTGACTGCCCTCGTTGCACGCATCAGCCGCCACAACCCTACACCACAGCTAATCAAGCTACAGCTGCATAATAGTGTTGATGGGATGCACTAGATGGCACTTACGTCCTCCTGTGATGCATAGTTGGGTGCCTCAGGGTTCACAGACCAGTAACAGTAATCAAAGCCAAACTCCAACAGCCTCTCTCTGGAGTCACCTGGAGCCTCTGGTCGCCCATCCAAACGCCCATCCAGCTGTAGAAAGAAAAATATGATGCAAGGGAGAGAGTTAAAAAATAGGGGGGGGGGGGGAAGGAGACCCAGTGCTAAAACTCTTGCAGGCACCAATGAGGTCATATCCTTTGAGAGAGTAGTTTAAGCGTCAGTTAACAGATACCAAACACACATGTAGCCAGCCTCCTTTCATTATGCTCTTATGAAACAATGGCCGATGATAATTTGCAGCAGACAAAGTTCTCATAAAATCTCATTTGTACAGTAATTTAGGAGTTTTAAAGAAACCGAACTGTTTCTGCTGGAACATTTACTACATTTTAATCAATGATGCAAATCCTAAAGTTAAAATATGTTGCACAAGCTTGTTCATGGGTGGTCGAGAGCAGAGCCTGCGGCGATAAAGTTCAACTCCTTTCTAAAGCTTAACAGAAGAAATAAATGATTTGACTATGCTTGAACGCCTCCCTGCTGACATTTAGAAAGGCGCTGTTCCATTTAGCGTCAGCTTAAAGCAATAAATGCACACACACCCTTCAGCAGTTTATCAGCTCTGTTAAACATACCTGACCCTGCAGCAGTGGCCATTCTGCTGTGTCGTTTACTGATGCCGTGCCATGTCATGGTAGGACAGCGTGGAAAGGAGCATGCAGAAACATGCCACTCGTCACCAATGGCAACAGCGTGCTTGCAGCTGTGGTGAAACTCTTTCCTGGCTCCGTTCGGCATGACTTACCTCACAACTCTACACTGCTTTACTAAACCCATTAAAGCTCTGCTGTTTAATTTAGATTCAGCAATTTTTACAAGCTCAGCTTGAATAATGTGCTTCATTACTGCAATCCTGGTGCTATTCATATTTTACAAGGTTACAGATTTGTAAGGAATGATGCATATTAATACTGTGTATAATATAGAGGATATTTGGTGGATTTTTTTTCTTTCTAAAGCCTCCTTAAGAGAACCCGGCCCAGTCTCATGTTCTACATCCTCACTCAGGCTGGACAAGTGTAAAAAACATCTAAGATCTACTAAGCTTCATACATGACCATCACTTAATCTAATGATTCTGTATACATAGTCTAATAATCCGTTAATACTCTACTGGAATACAAATGTTTATGTTTACCTTCATTTCTCTATATAATCCCATTACACTAATGCACTTATCCCAGTGTGTCACTAGCGCTTAGATACCATCAAGGTAGAAGAGTTTCTCAGTATGCCAGGATTCAGGATTGAACTGCCTGCTTTTGACTGGTTTTGAAACAGGAACTCCTTTAATAGAAATCGATTGGAGGGAGATCAGGACTGTGCAGTCCGAGTTCCTGTAATGTCCAAGTGGCGTTCATAAATGGTTGTGTACAGTTCTACAGAAAAATGCATCTCTTCTGCAAGCTGCCACCAAATTATCAGTCAATTGTCAAGGATCAGGTGTTCCACTCTCTGAACGTTCACAGGAACAACTTCAGTGATCTTCAAGTCGCCTCGATCATTCATCATTCATGGATGTATGATCGTCTTTAAATCTATGATCCATTGAAATGTCAGGGGTCTCATTATCGTAATTTGCTCCTGTAAGTCTTCAGTAAATGTCAATCAGCTTTACACCTTTATTTATGAGAAATTCCATAGCAGGTTATGTTGTAGAGTGCCAAATGAAGGTCCATAAGGACATGGATGAGCGAGTTTTGTGTGGAAGAACTTGACTGGCCTGACCTCAACCCGATAGAACACCTTTGGGATGAATTAAAGTGGAGACTGCGAGCCAGGTTTTCTCATCCAACATCAGTGTCTGACCTCACAAATGCGCTTCTGGGGGAAAAGTCAAAACCTACCATAAACACACTCCTAAACCTTGTGAAAGGCCTTCCCAGAAGAGTTGTTACAACTGTTATAGCTGCAAAGCTTAAACCCTATGGATTAAGTATTGGATGTTACTCGAGTTCATATACATTTGAAGGCAGTAGAGCGAATACTTCTGGCAATTTGGTGTATGTTCTATATGTGAGGATGGTTGATATTTTTAAGGCAGACACATGGATATAAAATGATCTCAGTCAAGTTGTCTCAAGATTTAGAACATCAGCAAAAATACAACATTAAAAAAAAAAAGCAAATAAATGATTTGCCGTTATACAGTAGTAATGAAATATATGAGCGTTTTATGTTCCAGGGCATTCGTGTTGAAAGCTGGGCAAAACTGAAACTCTTCTCTTTTTCTCATTGTTCTAATCATACCTCGATGTGGTTTAAATGTGACACAAATCATTTAAACGTCTGTAGCATGCCTGAAAAGCTGAATGTTCTGAATCCATACACTCTGTGTTTCTATAGTAACATAAAATAATAATAATACATTAAATAATCCATTTGGAATAATGTAAATTTATTTGAAAAAGCATAAGCATTAGGCATTACTGAGTGTGTGTCTCTTTCTTGGGCTATGTATGTCTCAAGCCATATGCCTGTAGTATCCAATCTATCCAATCTCTGTCAATTGCTCTAAAATCTAGAAATAACTTCTCTTGGGACAAGAGTAAGCTGAATTCTTTGTTTTTTTTCCCTCCTACTTTCTCTTTCCACACTGACAGCAGCTAACACCAGTGCAGCCTGACTTCTCTTCTATAATCTGGTGTCACTCAGTGTTGTGTACTCTCCTCTGGTTTCCTGTAGTTGTCTACACAGTAACAGCAACTTAATGGTGTGCATCAAATCTTGAATGAGGCTCAGAGCTACAAGTACAGCTCTGTTTAACCCACCGCACTTCAGGACAGTCTCAGTGTCTTCTGTTATACTGCAACCAGATGATGGAGTGAAGATTCTCTGTCTGTTCCCCTGTGTGTTACACACATGGAGACCCAACTCTTTAATAAGCACTAGTAATGTCTTCTGTTCGATTATGCTGTAGCTTTATTGCCCTTGTAACTGTTAATATCTTTCGATTGAAGAGACGGTCTGCACCACAGCAGACGTGCATAACGTGTATAACCACATCTGGTTTAATGTAAACCAGATGTGAGACTTCAGTCTTTCCATTAGTTCTAAAGGGTTAGAATTGACTAACGCTATATTTGGATCTTAATGTTACTAGCAGGATGATTATGTAAGTGCATGTGGGCAGGTCTGGTTCTGTGGTAAAGGTTAGCATGGACATGAATGAAACTTTCAGACAAACAGCAAATTTCGTATGTATGCCGGTGTTACCTGATTAAATATATTTAAAGTTTTAATTAACTGATAAAAACATGGAAGCTTATCCCA